>JBBDGP010003449.1:0-277500 GCA_037952835.1 Lithobates septentrionalis | reverse complement strand
ACTGTACCCATCAATTGCAGCCACTGTGCCCGTTAAACGCTGCCACTGTACCATCAAACGCAGCCACTGTACCATCAAACGCAGCCACTGTACCCATAAATTGCCACCACTGTGCCCATTAAACGCTGCCACTGTACCATCAAACGCAGCCACTGTACCATCAAATGCAGCCACTGTACCCATCAATTGCAGCCACTGTGCACATTAAACGCTGCTACTGTACCATCAAACGCAGCCACTGTACCATCAAACGCAGCCACTGTACCCATAAATTGCCACCACTGTGCCCATTAAACACAGCCACTGTGCCCATCAAATGCAGCCACTGTACCATCAAACGCAGCCACTGTACCCATAAATTGCCACCACTGTGCCCATTAAATGCAGCCACTGTGCCCATAAATTCCCACCACTGTGCCCATCAAACGCAGCCACTGTACCCATAAATTGCCACCACTGTGCCCATTAAACGCTGCCACTGTACCATCAAACGCATCCACTGTACCATCAAACGCAGCCACTGTACCCATCAATTGCAGCCACTGTGCCCATCAAACGCAGCCACTGTACCATCAAACGCAGCCACTGTACCCATAAATTGCCACCACTGTGCCCATTAAACACAGCCACTGTGCCCATCAAACGCAGCCACTGTACCATCAAACGCAGCCACTGTACCCATAAATTGCCACCACTGTGCCCATTAAACGCTGCCACTGTGCCCATCAAATGCAGCTACTGTACCCTTAAATTGCTGCCACTGTTCCCCATCAAACGCAGCCACTGTACCCATCAATTGCAGCCACTGTGCCCGTTAAACGCTGCCACTGTATCATCAAACGCAGCCACTGTGCCCATCAAACGCAGCCACTGTACCCATAAATTGCCACCACTGTGCCCATTAAACGCTGCCACTGTACCATCAAACGCAGCCACTGTACCATCAAACGCAGCCACTGTACCATCAAACGCAGCCACTGTACCCATAAATTGCCACCACTGTGCCCATTAAACGCTGCCACTGTACCATCAAACGCAGCCACTGTACCATCAAATGCAGCCACTGTACCCATCAATTGCAGCCACTGTGCACATTAAACGCTGCTACTGTACCATCAAACGCAGCCACTGTACCATCAAACGCAGCCACTGTACCCATAAATTGCCACCACTGTGCCCATTAAACACAGCCACTGTGCCCATCAAATGCAGCCACTGTACCATCAAACGCAGCCACTGTACCCATAAATTGCCACCACTGTGCCCATTAAATGCAGCCACTGTGCCCATAAATTCCCACCACTGTGCCCATCAAACACAGCCACTGTGCCCATCAAACGCAGCCACTGTACCCATAAATTGCCACCACTGTGCCCATTAAACGCTGCCACTGTACCATCAAACGCATCCACTGTACCATCAAACGCAGCCACTGTACCCATCAAACGCAGCCACTGTACCATCAAACGCAGCCACTGTACCCATAAATTGCCACCACTGTGCCCATTAAACACAGCCACTGTGCCCATCAAACGCAGCCACTGTACCATCAAACGCAGCCACTGTACCCATAAATTGCCACCACTGTGCCCATTAAACGCTGCCACTGTGCCCATCAAATGCAGCTACTGTACCCTTAAATTGCTGCCACTGTTCCCCATCAAACGCAGCCACTGTACCCATCAATTGCAGCCACTGTGCCCGTTAAACGCTGCCACTGTACCATCAAACGCAGCCACTGTGCCCATCAAACGCAGCCACTGTACCCATAAATTGCCACCACTGTGCCCATTAAACGCTGCCACTGTACCATCAAACGCATCCACTGTACCATCAAACGCAGCCACTGTACCCATCAATTGCAGCCACTGTACCCATCAATTGCAGCCACTGTGCCCATCAAACGCAGCCACTGTGCCCATCAAACGCAGCCACTGTACCATCAAACTCAGCCACTGTACCATCAAACGCAGCCACTGTACCCATCAATTGCAGCCACTGTACCCATCAATTGCAGCCACTGTACCCATCAATTGCAGCCACTGTGCCCATCAAACGCAGCCACTGTACCATCAAACTCAGCCACTGTACCATCAAACGCAGCCACTGAACCCATAAATTGCCACCACTGTGCCCATTAAACGCTGCCACTGTACCATCAAACGCAGCCACTGTACCATCAAATGCAGCCACTGTACCCATCAATTGCAGCCACTGTGCCCATCAAACGCAGCCACTGTACCATCAAACGCAGCCACTGTACCCATAAACTGCCACCACTGTGCCCATTAAAGACAGCCACTGTGCCCATCAAACGTAGCCACTGTACCATCAAACGCAGCCACTGTACCCATAAATTGCCACCACTGTGCCCATTAAACGCTGCCACTGTGCCCATCAAATGCAGCTACTGTACCCTTAAATTGCTGCCACTGTGCCCCATCAAACGCAGCCACTGTACCCATCAATTGCAGCCACTGTGCCCGTTAAACGCTGCCACTGTACCATCAAACGCAGCCACTGTACCATCAAACGCAGCCACTGAACCCATAAATTGCCACCACTGTGCCCATTAAACGCTGCCACTGTACCATCAAACGCAGCCACTGTACCATCAAATGCAGCCACTGTACCCATCAATTGCAGCCACTGTGCCCATCAAACGCAGCCACTGTACCATCAAACGCAGCCACTGTACCATCAAACGCAGCCACTGTACCCATAAATTGCCACCACTGTGCCCATTAAAGACAGCCACTGTGCCCATCAAACGTAGCCACTGTACCATCAAACGCAGCCACTGTACCCATAAATTGCCACCACTGTGCCCATTAAACGCTGCCACTGTGCCCATCAAATGCAGCTACTGTACCCTTAAATTGCTGCCACTGTGCCCCATCAAACGCAGCCACTGTACCCATCAATTGCAGCCACTGTGCCCGTTAAACGCTGCCACTGTACCATCAAACGCAGCCACTGTACCATCAAACGCAGCCACTGTACCCATAAATTGCCACCACTGTGCCCATTAAACGCTGCCACTGTACCATCAAACGCAGCCACTGTACCATCAAATGCAGCCACTGTACCCATCAATTGCAGCCACTGTGCACATTAAACGCTGCTACTGTACCATCAAACGCAGCCACTGTACCATCAAACGCAGCCACTGTACCCATAAATTGCCACCACTGTGCCCATTAAACACAGCCACTGTGCCCATCAAATGCAGCCACTGTACCATCAAACGCAGCCACTGTACCCATAAATTGCCACCACTGTGCCCATTAAATGCAGCCACTGTGCCCATAAATTCCCACCACTGTGCCCATCAAACACAGCCACTGTGCCCATCAAACGCAGCCACTGTACCCATAAATTGCCACCACTGTGCCCATTAAACGCTGCCACTGTACCATCAAACGCATCCACTGTACCATCAAACGCAGCCACTGTACCCATCAATTGCAGCCACTGTGCCCATCAAACGCAGCCACTGTACCATCAAACGCAGCCACTGTACCCATAAATTGCCACCACTGTGCCCATTAAACACAGCCACTGTGCCCATCAAACGCAGCCACTGTACCATCAAACGCAGCCACTGTACCCATAAATTGCCACCACTGTGCCCATTAAACGCTGCCACTGTGCCCATCAAATGCAGCTACTGTACCCTTAAATTGCTGCCACTGTGCCCCATCAAACGCAGCCACTGTACCCATCAATTGCAGCCACTGTGCCCGTTAAACGCTGCCACTGTACCATCAAACGCAGCCACTGTACCATCAAACGCAGCCACTGTACCCATAAATTGCCACCACTGTGCCCATTAAACGCTGCCACTGTACCATCAAACGCAGCCACTGTACCATCAAATGCAGCCACTGTACCCATCAATTGCAGCCACTGTGCACATTAAACGCTGCTACTGTACCATCAAACGCAGCCACTGTACCATCAAACGCAGCCACTGTACCCATAAATTGCCACCACTGTGCCCATTAAACACAGCCACTGTGCCCATCAAATGCAGCCACTGTACCATCAAACGCAGCCACTGTACCCATAAATTGCCACCACTGTGCCCATTAAATGCAGCCACTGTGCCCATAAATTCCCACCACTGTGCCCATCAAACACAGCCACTGTGCCCATCAAACGCAGCCACTGTACCCATAAATTGCCACCACTGTGCCCATTAAACGCTGCCACTGTACCATCAAACGCATCCACTGTACCATCAAACGCAGCCACTGTACCCATCAATTGCAGCCACTGTGCCCATCAAACGCAGCCACTGTACCATCAAACGCAGCCACTGTACCCATAAATTGCCACCACTGTGCCCATTAAACACAGCCACTGTGCCCATCAAACGCAGCCACTGTACCATCAAACGCAGCCACTGTACCCATAAATTGCCACCACTGTGCCCATTAAACGCTGCCACTGTGCCCATCAAATGCAGCTACTGTACCCTTAAATTGCTGCCACTGTTCCCCATCAAACGCAGCCACTGTACCCATCAATTGCAGCCACTGTGCCCGTTAAACGCTGCCACTGTACCATCAAACGCAGCCACTGTACCATCAAACGCAGCCACTGAACCCATAAATTGCCACCACTGTGCCCATTAAACGCTGCCACTGTACCATCAAACGCAGCCACTGTACCATCAAATGCAGCCACTGTACCCATCAATTGCAGCCACTGTGCACATTAAATGCTGCCACTGTACCATCAAGCGCAGCCACTGTACCATCAAACGCAGCCACTGTACCCATAAATTGCCACCACTGTGCCCATTAAACACAGCCACTGTGCCCATCAAATGCAGCCACTGTACCATCAAACGCAGCCACTGTACCCATAAATTGCCACCACTGTGCCCATTAAATGCAGCCACTGTGCCCATAAATTCCCACCACTGTGCCCATCAAACACAGCCACTGTGCCATCAA
This sequence comes from Lithobates septentrionalis, assembly GCA_037952835.1. Classification (NCBI taxonomy): domain Eukaryota; kingdom Metazoa; phylum Chordata; class Amphibia; order Anura; family Ranidae; genus Lithobates; species Lithobates septentrionalis. The sequence goes on along the minus strand of JBBDGP010003449.1, from coordinate 272,536 downwards.
ACGCAGCCACTGTACCCATCAATTCCAGCCACTGTGCCCATTAAACACAACCACTGTGCCCATCAAGCGCCACCACTGTGCCCATCAAGCGCCACCACTGTGCCCATTAAACGCTGCCACTGTGCCCATCAAACGCAGCCACTGTGCCCATCAAACGCAGCCACTATGCCATCAAACGCAGCCACTGTAACCATCAATTGCCGCCAGTTTGCCCCATCAATTGCCGCCAGTTTGCCCCATCAATTGCCGCCAGTTTGCCCCATCAATTCCTGCCAGTGTCCCCCCCCACCCGGCACTTACCTGTCCCAGGTCAGCACGTTGCTCCACGCTCCCTCCGATCACACCGCCTGTCGCTTCAGCCAATCAGGTGACAGGTAACCAGACCCAGTGCACCTGATTGGCTGAGAGGCGGGTCAGTGTTAGGGAAGCGATTTATTTGATTTCCTAACATAGCACTGTGTAAGCAGCGAATGCTTTTATATGTGTCTTATCTATATATAATGCACTCTTTAAATGTGCTTTAAAATGCATGGTTTTCCATTTTATGAACAAGAAAATAATGACGTTATGCTGTTGGGCTGGTATTATAATGCTATGGGGCTGGTATGACATTTTTTCCAGGGCTGGTTTTCATACCCAGTCCGGCCCTGATCTGGCGTGGACCAATCTAGCAATGCATATGCCATACCTGTGGGAGCGTGGGAAGCACATAATCATTGTAGTAATCACTGCTAAAACAGTGATTGCCGCTGTCTTCTGGAAAGCGTTCTCTGATTGGATGAGGTGGAGTTTGTGACATCACCACCCTGCCTCTTCTCTTGTCCAATCAAAGAACACCTTCCATTATTTAAAAAAAATGCAAGATGTTCTGTGAATTGTGCCCTTGCCATCTGTGTGCCCCCATGTGTTCACTATGAAGCAGGGCAGCCAATCAGTATGGGACACGGAAGATAGCGGTGGTAACTGTAGTATCAGTGATTGCCCACTGCCAGGCTGGATCTGTACCTATGCAAGAAAAAAATCCATACCATTTTTTCATGACAGAGACATTTTACACTATTTATTTGACACTACACAGACAGCTATTCTATTTTGAAATCTGGAGAGTTGTTTTTAAAAATGTGATTTGAACATAAAGACATGAAAAAATGCTCTTCAGATGCAAGAAAAGTTAATCTCACCTACACCCCCATACACCCCCATAATAAGAACTGTTTTGAAGAGCAGCAACCAGACTTTAGACAGTTTGACAAATGCCCAGTAGATTCTACCTGTGCCAACAAAGGAACAAATTAGCAGGAACAAAGGTTGATTTTACAGCTCGGATTTTCAAAGAAATAAATCAGCAGCCAAGCCCTGACAAATATACCCTTATCAAGGGCGGGCAATGGGAAAATTATCTTTCTTTTATAACTATAGTATACCAGCTTTTGCCTGGTATTGGCTCATTCACCTGTGTGTTATGTAGTTATGTAGTTAACTGTCACTTACCATGGCCAGGAGTTACAAAGATCAGAAGAAATAACCAGTGAAGTGTTAGGATAGTTTTTCTAAAATGCTCACCATTGTACAGTATAAAGCATTGTCTGCTCTAGGTAATATGGGAGCTTGGACCACAGGGGTATAAAATGTCTCCAAATGTGAGTTTTTGAATGGTCTACAAAGATCTCCTTTTGCACTTCTGTCTTCCTAAAGCAATTTAAGCTTGCTGTAAAACAATAAGAAAACATTAGGAAATAAATCAACAAAATTTGATCAGGGCATGTAAACATCGTAGACCCCAAGCCCAAGCATCCAGACCCTGTTTTTTTTCTGGGTTGAGTATTCTTGTAATCAACTTCCAGCAGCACATCACCCACCATAGCCAGCATCACGATTAGTATTTTTTTTTAATTTTTATTTCCCCTGTTTCAAGCATTGGAACCAATAAACTTTCTTGAATTGACCACTGATGTTAGTAGACACTTCTCTCACTGGTCACCAATGTAAGTAGGAACCTTCTTTGCTGACCACCAATGTAAGCAATATTTCCTATCCCACTGGTCACCAATGTAAGCAATATTTCCTATCCCACTGATCACCAATGTAAGCAATATTTCCTATCCCACTGGTCACCAATGTAAGCAATATTTCCTATCCCACTGACCACCAATGTAAGCAATATTTCCTATCCCACTGATCACCAATGTAAAGCTAGCCATACACTTATAAAAATTCAGCAGGGACCAGATTAATTTCCATCAGTGTGTGTTCCCGCTGGACAGTTGACAGTTTAAATGACTTCTGTCAAGGGACATGTTGGAAAATGTTCCTTGATCAGCGGCTGCATCCAATCAGCTGTTAGAATACCATGTCCCAGCTGGCTGAATGAAAATAAAATAATTGTGTCTGACCCGTTTAAGTGAGCACTCCTTCCTCTGACCACCAATATAAAGGGACACTTCTCCTACTGCCCGCCAATGTAAGGAGATTTTCTTTGTCTCACTGACCGCCAATACAGGAGGGCACATCTTTTCCCACTGACCACTAATATTGGGTAAAAGCATGCACTAATATTAGGGCGCACTACATCCACATCCCCCAGCCTGAATGAATAAAGCGGCCGTACTGCTGCCCACCAGGGGGGGTGTAAGTGGGCAGCAACTGCAGCACTGGGAGCATGTTACTTGTTCCACCCACCAGCCCATCTCCTTCTCCCACAGTTAAATCAATAAAACATTCTAAGGGGTCTTCTACTTATTTGTGCTGCAGGGCAGCACTTTCTCCTTTCTCACCTAGGTGCGAATGATGTTGCACTTTATTCCATGCGTGCACAGACTGATGTGTTGAAGGGCTTTGCCTGACCTTCGGGAACCAACAGAGACCTTCAGCATATCTGCATACATGTGGGTTTTTTGGCACACATGTATGAGGATGGCACAGTTAAAGAGGTCCCTTTGGCATAGCTCCACATGTCCTAGACCCTCAGAGATGATGGCGCTGGTGAGGGGCAGTGAGGCCAGCATTAAGGGGACAGAGGAACTCCAAACCCCCCCAAAAAAGTACAAATACTGTAGCTGCTGACTTTGAATATTAAGGCACTTCCCTGTCCAGGCATCCAGCGGTGTCCTCACCGGAGCCAAATCGTCCATCGGCTATCAGGTCCTGGTGTCGATATCTTGACTAAGGGAAACATGCGCGAAGTCCGCTGCACTTTGTGAATGGGCCGTAGTCTTCTGGGATCTGTGAAGTGTCCCAGAAGGCTATGGGGGGAAGGAGGGCGAATGTTTGGCTCAGTTCGTCATGGCAAACTGAGCTGTAAGTGGGAGCGGGTACCTGTCAAAACCAGGTAACCACCCCCCCAAAAAAAGTGGCAAATGTGGCAGCAGAGGTGGGGACGAGGCAGACAAGAGGAGCTTCCCCTTTTGGGTGGAGCTCCCCTTTAAGTTCAATATCAATTGGTTATACATTATTCTAATAACAGTGTGGTCCTTATTCAAGATGTAATATTGTCAGGTTGTATATCATGATCACAGTGTTATGTTGTTTACAGCGATTGGGTTATTTCAGGTGAGGATATTTATGGGTTTTCATTTCTTTACAAGAGTTGCAGAAAATATTGTCCTTCCCTGTATTCACTTCCTACTCACACTCCCTACACACTGCAAGGCAGCATGACTTGCACTTTTCCTGCTCGTCCCAACGAATGCATGTATGCTCTGCTGATAACATGACTTGGAACTAGTTCTCACAGAAATCTCTTTCATGCACACAGAGAATGAAAGAAAAAAACCTGATTGGTTGCTATAGACAACAGCTCATTTTTGCACAAGTGTTTTCTACTTTTCATGAACGATCCCCTTTGTTTAATGTATAATTAAAAGTAATTTTTATTTTATTTTATTTTTTTTAGTTTTGAGTGGAGAGATTACAACACCTGTCAGGTTTTTATTGCTGTCTGTGTTCCCCATCTCCCCTTTTATCCTGTTTACCTTTATCACTGAGTGTGAAAGAAACTCCCAAATTTTGGGTTGTCACCAGCACATGATAGAGGGGAAACCTTCCAATAGGGGTTACTAGGTGACAACCAGGGATTCTCTTTTTGGGGGTATTACCTCTCACTTCCTGTTTTTGCTTTGAGACAGGAAGTGAGGGCAAATCTAATTAGTTCCCTCGCACTTCTGTTTGTTTGGAATGAGCAGGGCATGTTTGTTGTGGTCATGTGTACTGCTCTCTGCTCACTACAAATCCCATAGTCCTTGGTCCATCTCAGGAGAAGGTAGGCTCATTCATATGTGTGTTGATTATTAAGAACAAAGCAGTGCTCAGGGGCGGACTGACCATTCGGGCACTCGGGCACTGCCCGAGGGCCCCATGCCACTAAGGGGCCCCATCAGGGTTGCCAGCCTCAATAAAACCAGGGACAGTATGTAAAAATCTGTGTTTTTTAAAAAAAATCCCAAGATTATAGCTGCCCCGCCTCTCCAGTACCTTTTCAGTGTGTGTACGTGTATACTGTGTGTGTATATTGTGTCTGTGTGTGTATACTGTGTGGCCCCATAATCTATTGCTTGGGAGCCCCATAATCTCCTATTGCCTGAGGGCCCCATACTCTCCTATTGCCCGGGGGCCCCATAATCTTCTCCTATTGCCCGGGGGGCCCATGAGTTGTCAGTCCGTCCCTGGCAGTGCTCATTAACACTCCTCATTAACACGCTTATAGCTTTTATGATGTGTGTATGACGTGTTTTCATTGTGTTTATGAAGCGTTGAAAAACCTTGAAGAATGCTTGATAAATGACCATGAAAGCATTGCTTTCTAGTGTGAAGTGTTAACTAGTTCCTGTCTGGGCCAATTCTGACAATTCTCTCAGAAAATTAGCATTTTTTTGCTAACCAGTTTAGTGTCACTTTAACCGCTTCCCGACCGGCGCACGCCGATGTACGTCGGCAGAGTGGCACGGCTGGGCAAATGGGTGCACCTGTACGTCCATTTGAATTTCCCGCCGTGCCATTGCGTGCGCGCCGCCGGAGTCGGGTCGCGGGTCCCGTGGACTCAATCGCCGCGGGGATACCCGCGATCGCCTCACGGAGCGGATGAACGGGGAGATGCCGTTGTAAGCAGCATCTCCCCATTCTGCCTAGTGACAAGTGTCACTCGATCTCTGCTCCCTGTCATCGGAGCAGAGATCAGTGATGTCACCTACACAGCCCATCCCCCTACAGTTAGTAATCACTCCCCTAGGACACACTTAACCCCTCCCCACCCCTAGTGGTTAACCCCTTCACTGCCAGTGTCATTTACACAGTAATCCGTGCATTTTTAATCGCACTGATCGCTGTATAAATGACAATGGTCCCAAAAATGTGTCAAAAATGTCCGACATGTCCGCCATAACGTCGCAGTCACAATAAAAATCGCTGATCGCCGCCATTACTAGTAAAAAAAAATTATTAATAAAAATGCCATAAAACTATCCCCTATTTAGTAAACACTATAACATTTGCGCAAACCAATTAATAAACGCTTATTGTGATTTTTTTTACCAAAAATATGTAGAAGAATACGATCGGCCTAAACTGAAGAAAAAAAATGTTTTTTTTATATATTTTTGGGGGATATTTATTATAGCAAAATGTAAAAAATAATGCGTTTTTTTCAAAATTGTCGCTCTTATTTTGTTTATAGCGCAAAAAATAAAAATCGCAGAGGCGATCAAATACCACCAAAAGAAAGCTCTATTTGTGGGAAAAAAAAGGACGTCAATTTTGTTTGGGAGCCACGTCGCACAACCGCGCAATTGTCAGTTAAAGCAACGCAGTGCCGAATCGCAAAAAACGCTCTGGTCAGGCAGGGGGTTAATCCTTCCGGGGCTGAAGTGGTTAAAGCAAACATTATCCCTTTGGGGTTTTTTTTAAATCAACATTTATTATTTTCAAAGAAAATTATAAAGTACGGTAATTCCAGAGTACATTACAAATTAATGTAGTGAAATACTAAATAAAATAAAAGTATATAGAAAACAAACTGAAATAAACAAAGTACAGATAGAATTAAAGGTTTCTTATCATTTTTCAACACAGTGTTTCTTGTAACATAAGTTTTAATATAGAAACCCTTAGGTAATGTTTCTAATAGTAAGGTTTGCAAACCAACTTTATAAAGGTAAAACAGAATTCACAAGTAATAGGTAGTTTTAGTAGATATACTAACTGTGTTTAGCCCAGGTTCACACTGATCTTTTTTTTTGGATATCGCGCCAGTCCTGAAGAGCTGTGGGCAGGAGTTTTTAGGCGAGGCTGCGGCTTCCTCACGGACTAGGCCGAAGCCACGGCCTCACCTAAAAACTCCTGCCTGCAGCTCCTCAGGACCGGCGCGGTGTCAGCGCCGGTCCTGGGGAGCTGCAGGCAGAGTTTTTAGGCGAAGCCGCGGCTTCGGCCTAGTCCGCGGCCAAAGCCGCGGCCTCTCCTAAAAACTCCTGCCCGCAGCTCTTCAGTACCGGCACGGTGAAAAAAAAAAAATATTAAAAAATCGATTTGCTTAAAAATGAATTTTTCTTTGTTTCGGTTATAAAATTTTGCAAATTAGTAATTTTTCTTCATAAATTTTGGCCAAAATTTATGCTACATATCTTTGGTAAAAATAAGTACAAATTGGTGTATATTATTTGGTCTTTGTGAAAGTTATAGAGTCCAAAAGCTATGGTGCCAATATCTGAAAATTGATCACACCTGAATTACTGAAGGCCTATCTAATTTCTTGAGACCCTAACATGCCAGAAAAGTACAAATACCCCCCCAAATGACCCCTTTTTGGAAAGAAGACATTCCAAGGTATTTAGAAAGATGCATGATGAGTTTTTTGAAGTTGTAATTTTTTCCCACAATTCTTTGCAAAATCAAGATTTTTTTTTCACAAAATTGTCATATTAGCAGGTTATTTCTCACACACCGCATATGCATACCACAAATTACACCCCAAAACACATTCTGCTATTACTCCCGAGTACGACGATACCACATGTGTGAGACTTTTACACAGCATGGCCACATACAGAGACCCAACATGCAGGGAGCACCTTCAGGCGTTCTGGAGCACCCAGGCCAATTCTGACATTTCTCTCCTACATGTAAAAATCATCATTTATTTGCTAGAAAATTACATAGAACCCCAAAACATTATATATTTTTTTTAGCAAAGACCCTAGAGAATACAATGGCGATCGTTGCAACTTTTTATCTCGCACGGTATTTGCGCAGCAATTTTTCAAACGCTTTTTTTGTGCTTTAAAAAAAAAAAAAAACAGTAAAGTTAGCCCAATGTTTTTGTATAATGTGAAAGATGAAGTTATGCCGAGTAAATAGATACCTAACATGTCACCCTTCAAAATTGCACACGCTCGTGGAATGGCTCCAAACTTCGCTACTTAAAAATCCCCATCGGTGACGCTTTAAAATTTTTTACTGGTTACATGTTTTGAGTTACAGAGAAGGTCTAGGGCCAAAATTATTGCTCTCGCTCTACCGATCGCAGCGATACCTCACATGTGTGGTTTGAACACCGTTTTCATATGTGGGCAGGACTTACGTATGCGTTCGCTTCTGCATGCGAGCAGACAGGGACAGGGGCGCTTTAAAATTATTATTTTTTTTTATTGTTCATTTTACTTTATTTATTTTAGTTTGACACTTTTTTCCCCAAAATTTATTTTTTAATCACTTTTATTCCTATTACAAGGAATGTAAACATCCCTTGTAATAGGAATATGGCATGACAGGTCCTCTTTACAGTGAGATATGGGGTCAATAAGACCCCACATCTCACCTCTAGGCTGGGAAGCCTGAAATAATAAAAAAAAAAACGATCCTGGCTTCGATCAAAGCGGTGAGTCGGTAGAAGCACTGGAGGGTGGCGGGAAGGGGGTAGAGTCCCCTCTCGCCTCCCGTAGGAACGATCAATCAGCAGAACAGCCGCTATGATCATTTTTATGGTGTAGGGAATCGCCGGCTGAAAAAGCTGATATCTGAATGATGCCTGTAGCTGCAGGCTTCATTCAGATATCCCCTCACAAAGTCAAGGACGTCATATGACGGCGGGCAGGAAGTGGTTAAAACGCTTTTTTTTTTTAACAGAGTTGTCCATTTATACAATATTTATAACACATAGCATGTACATACCAAAAATTACACCCCAGGGGGCGCGCGAGAGCGGAATTCTGTGAGGACGTCACTGTACGCCCTCCCAGGGTTAAGAAACCGCCCTGTATCCGTCATTCGGCTATGGGCTGGTTGTTAAGTGGTTACATTTTGAATCGATTTGACCTCTCAACTCGATTCAAGATTTAAATCGATTTTTTCCCCAGCCCTAGCCAGAGGGTTGTAAAAACAGGTGTTTGAGCCACAGTTTTACTGCCCCCCGAGCACCCAATTAAATTCTATTATTGCAGCCGGATAAAACTACACTTGCCACGGCAATTTTAATCTGGTTTGCAGAGTTTGACGGATGGCATCGGTCAATGGGAGGGTGCCACACCTGCAAGCCAAATGTTCAACTTGCCGTTGCGGTATGGTATTTTGATACATAATCTCCCTTTGGACTGAAAAAAAATAAACATATTCAGAAGGCGACATGATCACCTCCTGAACACCTGGCAGCTGCTGCTCTACCTCCCTCTGAAAAGCAAACCACTTTTCAGTGGACGGTACACACGGCCACCTACCTGAAAAAGCCTTTAATGCTTGCTCAGACTTGTGCAGAGATTGTGCACTAGAAAAGCATAAGTCTCCACAGGGGCACATAGAATACCATAGCTCCCAACTGTCCCTGATTTGGAGGGACTGTCCCTGATTTGGAACAATGTCCCTCTGTCCCTCATTCCTCCTCATTTGTCCCTCATTTTGGTCTGATCTATATAGCTGTATATAAAATGCACTTTTTATCTATCAAAAAGTGTTTTCCAGCGCTAAACCTTTCATCTGATTTCTAAATTGCTGCATTTGTAAATTCCAAAAGCCAATATAAAGGAATAGTAGTGGTAAAAAAAAGCACTTGTGGGTTTACCCAATCTTGTTTTTTGTACAATTCTCCTTTAAGGGGGCGTGGCAAGGGGTGTGTCCTATGCCTGCATACTTGTGTCGATAGGTGTCCCTCATTCCCATCTCAAAAAGTTGGGAGGTATGGAATACTATTGTGTTCTATGTGCTCTGTTCACACTGATTTGAAGAAGGCAGCTACAGATTTGCTCTGTGGAAAAAATGCATCGTGATTGCATTTGTCTAAATTGGCCCTAGTATGTGTATGAATATGAGTTAGGATCCTTAGATTGTAAACTAGGGGACTGATGTGAATGTGCAATACAGTATATATGTAATGCGTTACATTAATAGACGGCGCTATTTAGTACCTATGATAAACAAATAAATACATTTTTCTGGATCGCTCCAGAAAAAAGTGCCTTGCAGTGTAAAAACATAAGGCACCACCACTTGAACTCCATTGAGCATGGGAACCACCCTGCATAGGAAAGCGCTACGTTTTTCTGTGTGGCTACTGGCTAGTATGAACTAGTGAAAAGTACAACAAAAATAGTCAGCGCTAAACACCTATCCTACAGCTGCTGGCAATAAGGTGATATATATATATATATATATATATATATATATATATATATATATATATATATATATATATATATATAAATAAAACCTTCATGGCACAGATGAGTTTAAAATTGCAGCGCTAAAAAATTAAATAAAACGTTTTATAAACTGTGATTCCTAAAATGCAAACGGTCTTCAAATCCTCCCAAAATGGCTGAATTTCTCACTCACCAGAAATCATGGCTGCTCACTTAAGTGCAGCAATAACACAGTTATCCATAACCTCCAGGGTGACTGGAACCTCCTTATGGTCTTTAGGACTTTAGGAAGAAAAAAACACTATATAGTGTAATACTGTATGAAATTATCATATTACCACAACCATGCATTCAGTGTCACTCACAAAACAGTGTGAGACATGTGAACACCAGTGAAAGCCGTCACCACTCCAACCATTCATCGTCACATATGCTGCCCAAGGGTTAAGTAGCAATAAGGCTACTGTGTATTACCGTATTTATCGGCGTATAACACGCGCCGGCGTATAACACGCACCCCAAGTTTAGGAGGGAATTTTAAGGAAAAAAACTTTTAGGAGGGAAGTTTAAGGAAAAAAAACTTACATTTAAATGCCCATCAATGCAGCGTTATCGTGTCCATCTGCAGCCTTGCCCCAGTGTCCAGTGCAGCCTTGTCAGTGCAGCTTTGCCCCAGTGTCCAGTGCAGCCTTGTCAGTGCAGCTTTGCCCCAGTGTCCAGTGCAGCCTTGTCAGTGCAGCTTTGCCCCAGTGCAGCCTTGTCAGTGCAGCTTTGCCCCAGTGCAGCCTTGTCAGTGCAGCTTTGCCCCAGTGCAGAATTGTCAGTGCAGCCTTGTCAGTGCAGCTTTGCCCCAGTGCAGCCTTGTCAGTGCAGCTTTGCCCCAGTGCAGCCTTGTCAGTGCAGCTTTGCCCCAGTGCAGAATTGTCAGTGCAGCCTTGTCAGTGCCGCTTTGCCCCAGTGCAGCCTTGCCCCAGTGCAGCCTTGTCGCCGCCGACATACAAAAGTTCCGTTTGTATTTTTAAATATGGCGCCGCGGAGTTCGGAGGGACTCGGCGGCGCTCGTTCAGCTGAACGAGCGCCGCTGAGGACACAGTGACTGGGCGGAGCCGAGATACACATAGCCGAGGGTTCTCGGCGCCGTTCACAGTCACGCCCAGTCCCTATGATGGACATAACACAGGTCCAATGGCGGGACTGGGCGTGACTGTGAACGGCACAGAGAAGAGCCGAGAACCCTCGGCTATGTGTATCTCCGCCCAGTTACTGTGTCCTCGGCGGCGCTCGTTCAGCTGAACGAGCGCCGCCGAGTCCCTCCGAACTCCGCGGCGCCATGTTTAAAAATACACGCTATGTGAATGTCGGCAGCGATCGCTCCGACAGATCATAAAATAGCGGGGATCGGCGTATAACACGCACCCGCGATTTTCCCCTGATTTTAAGGGGAAAAAGTGCGTGTTATACGCCGATAAATACGGTAACCATGCAGGCGTCACTGAGATCCTTCCAAACATAATACAGGTGTCACAGGGACCCTTCCAACAGCAATGCAAGTGTCACAGAGATCCTTCCAACAGTAATGCAGGTCGTGCTAGTATCCTTCCAATATTCTCCAGGGAGCACAGCGCAGAGGCTCTCATCCATCACAAGTCATAAATCATAGACAAAAGATGCCATATGGTGTAGTATTTATTAAAAACTGACAAGGTCCAATGCAGTAAGAGCCTCATAAAAACATAACCAAAAACGACATAAAAGTAAATAAAAACGTGCCACAAAACGCTAACACTCATATATATCGCCGCCACGAGACATCCAGCATGGAGGCGCAGCATGTCTAGCTTCCCTACGCACGTTTCACACTAGAGTGCATCTTCAGGGGCCTTGAATGAACTAGTCCCCTAGTCAATTGTCAGTGCAACAGGTGTACCCTTCGAAGATTTATTCTGACCTCCATGGTTTCAGTAACAACGTAAATGTTTGGATTTTCCCTCATTTTCAATGGTCACCAGGACAGACCATGAGAAGGCAAATCTCTACAGTAAGGTGACCAGATTTTTAAAATGAAATCTGGGGACATATTTGTTTTTTTACTAGTAATGCTGGCAATCAGCGATTTATATTGGGATTGCGCTATTGCCGGGGAAAAATTGGATACCAAGTGACACTTTTGACACTTTGTGGGAACCAGTGATAAAAATATGCACTGTCACTTTACTAATGACACTGGCTGGGAAGGGGTTAACATCTAGAGCAACCAAAGGGTTAAATATGTGCCTAACAAGTGTTTTCTCACTGTATGGGGAGGTGCTTTTACTAGGGGAAGGCATAGATCCCGGTCTTTGCTTTGCAGGGACACAGGATCAATGTCTTCCATACTGACAGAACGGCAATCTGCCTTGTTTACATAGGCAGACTGCCCTTCTGCCCGTGTACAGAATGACTGGTGGGCACCGCTGATCGGCTCTGATACCCAGAAATGTAAGATCACGTATATACAGTATATATGTGATCCTGTGCAGCGCAACCGCCCTGTAGAAGTAAATCTGCTATGGTTTGCAACTGGTTAAGATCATCAGCATTATGATAACTCACAGGCAGCAGGCACTCTATCATGGCTCTGGCTAGCTCTGTGTCAGTGTGTCACATGACATGGCTGCTGGGTGCTGATACATATGACCAATAAGGTAACAAAATCAGCACCCAGCAGCCATGTCATGTGACACACTGTGACAGAGCCAGCCAGAGCCATGATAGAGTGCCTGCTGTCTGTGAGTTATGATACCATCCATGATGCCAGAGAGACAGACACAGTGCAATGTAGTCTATTCACAGACACCCCCAAAGCACACCTGTGTTGAAGCCTTGAAAGCACTGGCAGCCCAACAATCGGATCCACTTCTCCTCTTCCTGCTGCTGGACACTGTCAGCTGAGCTCAGCTGCCTCTCTCTGCCTGACGCCGCCGCCCGCCCGCCTTACAGCCTCTCAAGTCTCACTCTCTGGGCCCCGGCTACTACTGGGTGGGGAGCGTAGCTGAGCAGAGGAAGATCACTCCACCAGGGAAAGCAAGGAGATGGGCAGGCAGGCGGCTAGCGGGGACTTAAGCCAAGGCAGAAGAACATGCGAGTGGGAGCGGCATTGTCATGCGCCCGAAACTGAAAAAATAGTCCCTCTGCTCTGACCAGCACAGGATGATCAGAAAGGGGCACAGATAATGGAAAAAAGATACCCCCTCTAAGCTAGTAGGAGCGGGGGTTTGCAATTTTTTTTTCAATTCTGCACTGACTGTTTTGACATTGCTTAGACCCCTGTTCAAATCCAAACTGAGGACAAAACCGGGGATAGACTTGGTCTGGGGACAGTGTCCTCATTCCGGGGACTGTCCCCAGAAACCGGGGAGGTCTGGTCACTCTACTCTACAGCAGAGACACAAATAGCAATAAAAAAATGACAGGGGCTGTAACCTTTCCTTACTGTATCCAAAACTAAAACAAAAAGTATTGCCTTTAGATATCCTTTAGGGCCCTTTCACACAAAGGGTCCAATCAGGTTCGCCTGTCAGTTTTTCAGGCGGACCTGAACAGAAAGTCCATGCAATCTTATGGACCCCAGCAGGTTTAAACGGACTTGTGTCTGTTTACACCCGCCTACCTCCAGGTCCGATTAGGCCCACTAGAAAAAAATGGAGGACTGCATCCTTTTCCATTTGGGCAGACTCAAACAGTAATCGGGTGTAAACAGTGGGGTCTGTTTACTCCCGGCTGCTCATAGAGTAGAGTGGGCTCTGTCCATTTCCCCTCTGCATGGCAGGGGATGTGGACATCCGACACTTCCAGACATGTGGAATATAAAAATCCAGGTGGCCATTGCCATTTTGCTTCTGAACAGAAAAAACAGAGGAACAGAACAAAAATCTGAGGAACAGAACAGGTGAGTATAAAGCCTCTACTTTTGCAGGACCTGCTTTCTTGTGTTTGTTTGACACAGTGATACTTTGGGTAAGAAATATTCTAAGCATACATTTACAAAAGTAATGGAGTGGTTTTTAGGACAGTGACACAATACATTGGTGTTGCAGTGTCTCCTGTCATGCTTGGTATAAAGAATTACTGCTAGCACTGACAGTGATAAGAGAAAACACTTACTAATAATAGCAGTGTATTCTGTCCTCTTGTCCTTCTCATTGCTTCGGGTTTCATAAGGTTTGTCTTTGGAATGATGCAATGAAAGTAATACATTTTTACAAATCCAGAGTGAAGTTTAAAGTTATCTTTAAACTACAACCAGTGATGCAATTGAAAGAAATAGGCAGGATGCAGCTTCTGTATTTTTTAAATAAGGTGTTTTTTATTTTATATATGCACAATTGCCTATGTAGGGTTTGGTGTATATAGATTGTTTTTTATTGACCATCTAGTGCACCTATAAGCGTATAACTAAGGTATTTTTGAAACAGGATGGCTGTAGCCCCAAGGCCCAAGCAATGATCAGCATATATGACCCGCCTTTATAGATGTAAAGACATTCATGTCCTAGAAGACATCTCTCAAGAAAGTAGCACAAATGCAAACGTAAACTTGTAACTTCTTCTGAAACTACCAATTAGCTGGCTGTCATGTTTGATGACTAAGGAGGATCTAAGGTTCAGGCCGTACTCAGGTCAGCCCAAACCCCTGGGAAACTGTCACATGATAGCAGGTCGCCGTCGGAATCAGATGTGGCTGTGGAATTCCATGCCCTATAGCCAAACATGGCTAAGAAGAGGGGGTATTGGTGAAATCATTGATCGAACATGGCAACATAATCATATGTAGCAATAACTCTCGGTGGAGCTGCTGGTTTAAAGCGGGCCTGTCCTCTTATCTCTTTACCCCTCTTAAATTGTTCAATCCCCTGGGCACAGCTGTAGTGCAGTGTTGTAATGATATGAGTATTGACTTTAACACACAATATACACTTATATTTATATTTACCTCTACCTGGGTGTCTGTAGCTCCACCTGCAGGAGAAATAACAACACTGCACACAAACTTCAATAATAACCAGAAATAACTTCTTTCTTTGAGTAAGTAGTATATTTATATAAAGGGTTATTACAATGACTACACTATCACACCAACGTAGTGCAATAGTATAGTAAATAGTTATGACAATTGGTAACATACACAAATATACCTAATTGTATATATCTATACCAGGGAGCACCCCCTGCTCTAAACTGTAAAGTCACTATACTTAGTAAATAAATGCAGAGCCCTGCAATAAAAAAGATAGTCTTGACGTCTTCAGTCTTCGCTAGCTAAAAACTTGTAATTGTAATCCACAAGGGGTTCCTCTTGGGTGTTGCGCAATGTAAGGTAATACACTAAGGCAGTTATAATCCGGCAGACTGACTAAGTGTTCTCATATGAAGAAGACAAACATCTAGCATCTGCTCTTGAATACTGAAGTCTATGCAGATGTACTGTTTTCCAACTTAACTTGTTCTGTGGGACTATCAGTCCCAGCAACATTCTGTAACAGTTCTAAGTGTGTGTGCAGTATTAAACAAACTTCTGGGTGTCAACCCTCTCACCACACGGGATCCAGGCAGATGGATGTCTCCGTTTCATCAGTTCTCAGTCCGTATGGAGGCACCACCACACCGTCACACTGTTCCGTTCACTAACGACCAGGAGTCCTCGGTTACCTCCCCACGGGTCTCCGGAACGATCACTTCTGCTGCTCCAGCACACTGTGATATGACGGCAGGATCCTTGCAGCTGCTCCGCTCCTTCTCAAAGTAGGCCGCAACCCTGTGGGACACACACACCCACAGAGTCCTGCTGGCAGGCCACGCGCCCCAGGAACAAGAGACCTAAGATGGCCACTCCTTACCCTTTTATATCCTCCCACAATGCAGTTCAGTTTTCCTCTTGTCCAGGAGCATTTCGGGTGGATCACAGCTAAAGTTCCGAAGTAAACAATCAATCACTTCCATGTCACTTTACTTAATCATGAAACGTAAAAGTATTGTACCTTTTCAATTATCCACAAGATGGCACTATAACAACTTATGTACTGCATAACACACATATGGCTAAAAACAACAGTTGTCAGCGCTACACATATTTGGTCAATGACATTGTCATTAAGTCCTTGATGACCCAGTGACTTCACTATCTATATCACTGACTTGGAACACGTTCTGACCTGACACTGACCTTCATGATCCCTGTGCTCATTCCAGATCACTGATGGAAACAGCCAGGCGTCTAACATTTACAAAGGAAGTAAAAAATACCATCTTCTTTATGTCTTTTATTTCAAGCAATTTTAAATTTAGTTCATGTTACTACCTACATTTGTCTTTATTTCAGCGTTTGTTTAGACTGGGAGAGAGAGAGAGACAGAAGTAGTAGAAAGCCATTTATGTTACAGGATATATGGGTTAACAGGAGGAAAGAGTAAAGTGAGCATAAAAATAGTTTGCTGCTACTCCTTCAATGTCCAGTCAGCAGGCCCAGGATTTATTCTTGATTGGGCTGTGCTGCTGTTGCAATAGAGATCAAAGGATCTAGCTGTGATGGCTGGCAGGGGTACCTGAATCACAAGATAGGTTGCACAAACTGATAAATCCTTTGTCAGGTAAATAGTTCTCATATGTTCCCTCTGTATGTAGTTGTGTGTCTGGAGTTCTATTGTAAATGAAACCTGCGCAAAATAAAACGGACAACCTTCTTAAAATGCTATTTGCCTGGCTGTCTCAATCTTCAATTAGTTCCCAGAGATGAAATTAGCATGCAGATTAAAAGGTCAAAATGAAATCAGAACTCCTGAGCTGCATACTTACACCAGATCAGAGTCTTATGCCGCGTACACACGAGCGGACTTTTCAACCGGACTGGTCCGATGGACCGAATCCGGCAGACAATCTGACCGTGTGTTCGCTCCATCGGACCTGCAGCGGACTTTTTCGGTCGAAAATCTGACTGACTAGATTTGGAATATGTTTCAAATTTGTCCGACAGACTCGAGTCCGGTCGAAAAGTCTGCTCGTCTGTATGCTAGTCCGACGAACGCAAACCGACGCTAAGGCAGCTATTGGCTACTGGCTATCAACTTCCTTATTTTAGTCTGGTCATACGTCATCACGTACGAATCCGTCTGACTTTGGTGTGATCGTGTGTAGGCAAGTCCATTTGTTTGAAAGTCCGTCGGAAAGACTGTCGGACCTTTGTTGCCGAAAAGTCCGCCCATGTGTACAAGGCATTAGGCAATATTAAAACCACTGGATTGGTATAACAACCAGGCAATTAACATTTTTAGAAGATTCATGTCAGCAATGGAAGCGTCCATGTTCTCTCAATAAAGGTTTAATTTATTACCTCAAACTTTCTTCTTCTTCTTCTTAATATCTCTCAAACCCTTTCAGCAACTTGGATATAAATATTAGGAAAAAAACATGTTGGTGACCCTTCTTTTGGGTTCAGCCCAAGCCCCCCTTTGCCACATAATTAAAAATGGCCTTGAATAACACAACAGCATTGTGCTACACAATTTTTTTTTATGCTGCCCAGTGACATACACTTCCTTGCTTTTCCATATGCACAGCCCTGACCTGTACTGCTGGAATGTCCATGTCTGGTTTTTGTCCTGCTGAAGACAGTGATCCAAAAGGCAGGTACATTAATATCAGTGTGTTGTAAATTAAGAGGGTTTTGTATTGGCCTAGAACATTGCGGTAAAGGAAATGTGATGTGTAGAGCTCTTCCTAATGATGGAAGAAGGAAGAAGAATTAACATTTGTGACCTAATGCTGATCAATAGGTTACATGTTGTAATGTTGTTATTATATGTCTGTCAATCTATTCTGGCAATTAATACATTGATACAAATTGGAATAAAAAAAGGTTATTTTTAGCAGATCATTTGCATGCATAACATGTAAAATCCCCAATTTTCACAAAGTAAACCAATGAATGATGTTCTCAGCTAACATATTTTTGGCAAATGCCGTGATTGATGAATGGCTGTTGTGGCACAAGGGTTAGCACAAAGGAATGTAGACGGGGATTATATTCCGCAAAGACAATGTTGGAGGCCTCCATATTAAAGCAAGCAAGTAAAGGTATGTCCCAACAAGTCATATTTGTTAACTTTGTCATGCTTGTCTTAGCTTAGAACAGTTTACATTGTTAAAGGGTTTTTTTAAATTGCCCCGTATGTTGCCAAGCCCATGTCTTGAGCCAACACCCCTTTCCATAGCTGCCATACCTTACTTTGACCCTTATTTGACAGTAGATCTCAAAAAGGGTATATATCTTTATTTTACTGTTGCACAAATCTAATTTAAACCTACACTGAAAGGGCAACATATAAGGCTGTTCACAAACCCTGAGAAAATAGTATTATCCAAAGCCTGGCCTGATTTTTTTAGTATCCACAAGGGCTTGGAAACAGTACTGACCTTAAGGGGTGCCATCTATAGCGAAAGTCTGAATTTGCCTCATGGAAGAAATGTTTTTGATAAAAAAAGCGAAGACTTTACTCCTCCTCCAAATAAAGTGTACTTTGTTCTATTCCAGGGGTCTCCTAACATTCTAAAGAAAGGATCAGTTTACTGTCCTTTAGACTTTAGGGGGGCCGAAATGTGCCCAGTGGGAGTAAACCATTCCAAATCTTTGGCATTAGGGGGAGAAATAGTTGGTGTCAGTGGGAGGAATAATGCCCCATTTTTCTTGTCAGGGGAAGGAATTATGCCCCATCGTCGGTGTCAGTGGAAGCAATAGTGCCCCATTGTTTGTGTCAGTGGCAGGAATAATGCCTCAAGGGCCAGATAAAGGCAAGCAAAGGGCCACATCCCACCTCAAGGCTGCAGTTTGGAGACCACTAAACCTATGCACATAGTTGGGGTGGTGTGGTCATAGCACAGGCAGTGCCATGCGACAAAGAGCAGCATGCAGGTTAGTAGGCGATCTACTGCTATACCTCTTGCTGATTACTATTGCTGTGGAGAAGGGAAAACCCCATATGAATCAATGCCTGGGATGGGGGGTTTACTGATCACCAATGCCTAGGAAGGGAGGGAGTGGGATTGATTCACTGACCATCAATGCCTGGGAAGTCGGCTGGGAGCATGTTTCTCCCACTGACAAACAATGCCTTGGGAAGGGGGATTCTTTCTTCCACTGATGCTAGTGCTGGGGTGATTTTTTCCTCCTGTGGATGCTGGGAGGAGGGACTCTTCCTCCCGCTGATATCGATGCTGGAGCATGGATTCTTCCTCCACTGATGCTCATAGAATTCTTTTTCCCACTGCAGTTACTGATGGTGAATCCTTACATCCACTGACCATGGGTATTTGTTCCTTTCACTGACAATGCCTTTGCATCTTTAATGCCAGCTGCTTTACTGAAGTCAGGACATTTTTTTCCTCCCACTGACCAGCAGATGGCACTATGTTACATACACCTGACCTTTGTATTTGTATCTTGTGCTGTGTATTCTACTCCTGATCCCTGCATTCCATAAGCTGTTTTACACTGGGCTTTCTTGTCAGAGAAAAGGTGCAGGTAATCACCTCCCCGTCTTGTCTTTCCCTATCCACATTCTCACTGTTGGAGCAAAGTTGGAAGTAATGCCGCGTATACACGATCGGACTTTCCGCCAACAAAACCGTGGATTTTTGTTCGAAGGTTGTTGGCTCCAACTTGTCTTGCATACACACTTTCACACAAATGTTGGCCAACAATTACGAACGTAGTGATGTACTAGACGTACTACGTGTTTTTTCAGCTCTTTAGCACCACCCTTTGGGCTCCTTCTGCTAATTTCGTGTTAGTAGAAGTTTGGTGAGTGTTGATTCGCGCTTTTCTTTTTGCGTTTTTTATTTTGCGCTATTATTATTATTATTCTTGATATCACTTGAAAAAAAAAAGCCTTTGAAAATTCGTTTGCAATAACTCCATCAGTATCCCCAGCAAAGCAGCTTCATTATTATCCCATTAAAGAAGAAGAGAATGTGCGCTGCATTTGGAGATTTCCTAATTTGCCACATCACGAATGTTAATTCTACATTACGAATGCTAGTTTACAAGACCGGCCACTTCTGCTTCTAAGCATGCGTGGACTTTTGTGTGACGGACTTGTGTACACACGATCAGACTTTCCGACAACAAAGTTTTGTTGGCGGAAAATTTGAGAACCTGCTAGCAAACATTTGTTGGCGGAACGTCCGACAGCAAATGTTCGATGGAGCATACACACGGTCAGACTTTCCGACAACAAGCTCACATCCAACATTTCCCGTTGGAAAATCCGACCGTGTGTACGCGGCATAAGGGTTTATTGTGTCAAACTACATTCATCTGAATTGATCAATGCAGGTTCAATACAAGGACGCAGCAAATGCTTTTTCTGTCTATGTGCCCACTTCACACCCTTGCAGGCCAGACCCCTGGAGGCCAGAAGCGACGTCATGACATCACTTCTGGCACCGGCAGATGTAAACACTGCTATTTTTTTCTGCTGGAGAGATGTGGGGACTTATAGACCCCAGATCTCTCTGTAAAGAGGACCTGTCATGCCCTATTCCTAGTTACATTCCTTGTAATAGGAATAAAAGTGATCAAAAAAATATAAATTAAAGGGAAAATATAAAAATAAAAATAAAATAAACAATAATAATAATAATAAAAAAAAAATGTAAGCGCCTCCATCCCCTCATGCTTGCACACAGAAGCGAACGCACACGTAGGTCACGTTTGCACATGTAAGCATTCAAACCACACATGAGGTATCGCTGCGATCATTAGAGTGAGAGCAATATTTCTAGCACTAGACCTCCTTTGTAACACTAAACTGGTAACCTGTAAAAAATGTTTAAAGCGTCGCCTGTGGAGTTTTCTAAATATTGCAGTTTGGCGCCATTCCACAATTACAATACTCGGCATAAGATCATCTTTCACATTATACAGAAAATTGGGGTACATATTGTGTTTAGTTTTTTTTTTAATTCATGAAAGTGTTTTTTCTTCCCAAAAAAATCGCATTTGAAAAATTGCTGCGCAAATACTGTGACATAAAAAATTGCAATGACCGCCATTTTATTCCCTAGGGCAGTGGTCTCTAACTGGCGGCCCTCCAGCTGTTGCGAAACTACAAGTCCCATCATGCCTCTGCCTGTGGGAGTCATGTTTGTAACTGTCAGACTTGCAATGCCTCATGGAACTAGGGGTAGTTTCACAACAGCTGGAGGGCCACCAGTAAGGATGAGCTCTGGCGTGTTCGCACAGCCCACGTGCAGATCCTGTCAGGAAGTCGTCACTGCGCTGCGCTAATCACAGGCATTGAGACATTGTCCTGATGCGCGGCTGCAGAGATCGGGAAATGTCTCACTACCTGTGATTAGTGCAGCGCAGTGCCGACTTCCTGGCGGGCTCGGCACGTGGGCTGTGCAAACACGCCGGAGCTCATCCTTACCAGTTTGAGACCCCTGCCCTAGAGTCTCTGCTAAATAAAATATATATATATATATATATATATAATGTTTGGGGTTTCTGAATAATTTTCAAAAAAATGATGATTTATACATGTAGGAGAGAAGAACCAGAATTGGCTTGGGTGGCAAGTGGTTAAAGGACAAAAAAATATATTTTAAAGGGCCATATACATGGGACGAATATCGGGCGGTTCAATAGAATAGGGTATGACTGGAAAAGGTCTGCCGATTGGCAACCGATCAGCGCTCTCAGGGAGCACTGACCAATGTGTTCTAGAGGGGGCTGTCCCCCTGTGAGAACACAATAGCTCAGCGGGGGAGATCACTGTACTGACATTGGATTGTTAGTACAGCAGCTCCTCCTGAGCTCTTCAGTTTTTTTTTTTGTTCAGTCTTGAATGAAAAAAATGTATAGTGTGTACCAGGCTTAAGGCTGGCCATACATTATACAATTGTCATGTACAATTTTTCTTTAGATTTACCAAAACCATATAATATGAGGTCAAACCTCAACACTTTCAATTTGTATGCAATCAGGCAGGCCCTGTTGCACTACATAGTTGAAGGTAAAGCTAAAGGAAATTGAACAAGAAAATTGTATATCGTATGGCCAGTTTAAAGCTTCGTACACACGATAGGATTTTCGTCAGACAAAGCGTCAGACTTTTGTCCGAAGGGCGTGTGCCTGGATTTTGTCTTGCATACTAATGGCACACAATTGTCGGCCAACAAACATAAACGTAGTGATGTACTACGTGGAATTTCAGCTCTTGAGCGCCACCCTTTGGGCCCCTTCTGCTAATGTCGTGTTTGGTGAGCACTGATTCCGAGCATGCGTGTTTATACTTTGGACTTTTGTGTGACAGATGTGTGTACACACGATACGAAAATCTGACAACAGACTGTTGTCCGCCGAAAATTTACTAACCTGCCATCCAACATTTGTTGGCAGAAAGTTGGACAACAATTGTCTGAAAGAGCGTACTAACGGTCAGATTTTAGGCAAACAGCCTGTCATCACACAATTCCCTGCTGAAAATACGATCGTGTGTACGAGGCTTAAATCCACCTATAGGTATCAATTATAGATTGCTGGTATTTCCCTTGTCAGGCCCCCATCTCAGTTTATAAGCGTCATTGAGAACTGGGCGTAGACAGCCTCCTTCACTTCCCACATGTAAACACAGGCAGCTGCCAGAGTTTAAAAATCAGTCTGTAGCTCACCGTTAGCAGAACACAAGGAAAGGTCTTTTTCAATCGTTTCATTCTTTCGAATCTACTAGAAGTATGGCAGAGCAAGTACCACCCCAGGGAACAGACCCTGCACCCCAGGGCCCTAAAGTAAGTATTACTTTTTATAGATGCTCCGTTCTATTTGTATGCAGTTGTACAAAGTAGACTAGACAAATAAGCTTACTTCACATATATTTTTAAATCTGCCTGAAAAAATGGCCTTTCCAGCCTAAAACTCTTCTTTGGATTCATTCGCTTATCTGCATCTTGTTGTTTGTCTTTGGATGTTTGGGCCTCATTCACACAGGCGCTGAGACCTGTAATGTGTGAATGGGCCATGTGTTTATGCGACTTGAGTCGCCAAGTGCTGTGTGCAGGCAGCCTGTTCAAGTCTTTGGGGGACACAGCGGCTGCTCAGACATAGTCGCTTGTCCTAATTTGACAGGCATACAGGTGTGTGGCCCCGAATGCACATGGTCTGCGTTTTTTAGGGCTGCACACCTTTCAAATTGGGGCAAGCTGCATCCTAATACATGGGCTGCTTGTACACTGTACCTGGCGGCCGATGCTGCATAAACACACAGCCCACTCATGGACTATGGGTCTCAGACCCGTGTAAATGAGGCCTTAAAGTAATGAAAATTTAGAGAGTCAGTCAATGGTAAGTAAATTTAAACATGCTTGGGATAAACCTAGATCTATAGTTGGGGGGGGGGGGGGACAGACTTGGTGGTTTTTTTTTTTGCCATCTTCTGTGTTTCTATGTTAAAATTGGGGGGGGACACAATCAGACGGCTTTAGACCTAAAATGCACAGTTGGGCATGCATTCAAAAGCTGACTGCCATTAATCACCTGAATGCTTCCTAAACCTGATTACATTGTGCAACTATTTGTGGGAGATGGTGATTAAGCTCCGCAGACACCTCTGACATTGATTTATCAGGGGCAATCCATAGCGACTGGACAGTCACCGTGTCTGCTGGTACCCCACAGATTTTAGATCATTTTTAGCGAGATAAAGAGACTGTCTTCTAAGGTCTATGCGCTCCTGTACTGTTACTAAACTACTAACAAGTCACTACAATAATGTGAACAGCACTTTGTATCATGCATATAAAGTCTTGTGCGTACATTTGATTTTTTTTTTTTTTTTTTTTCTCTCAGATGTACTGGGGAAAAAAAAGTTAAACTCTAAAATTTCATGTCATAATTTTATGAAAAACAAACCACACTTAAAGTCATGACAGCCTTGTACGAGCCTTCACACACGTAGTTTCTATTTGAGTGCAAACATGCGGTCATGTGCTATTGTTCTCTAATTTTTATACCGGAACGTGAGGGAAAACGAAGAGGCTAAAATACTAAAACTTGAAACACTTTGTCTTGTTCTCTTTTTTTCTGTTCTACCTGTCTTTTTAGATTCTGATTCAAGTTTATGGACAAATTAGATGATTAGGAAATGCAACAATGTAAACTAAAATGTTGATACCAATTCTGATTATTTATGCTGCACTCTCATAGGAATATGAGATCAAAATGGCTATGTTTATGGTTATTATAGGACGTTTCCCGAATATCCTTCTTCCTTTTTTTTTTTTTCTTTTTTTTTTTTTTCTGATGTTTTCATATGCACAAGTCTCCTAAAACGTGTTCTTTAGTAGGTAGATTTCACAGGATCTGGAAGTTCACGCTTTGCTTAGAACTCTGACCAATTTAGGTGGAAGCCAGTTAACACGCTAGTATTTTTGTGTAGAACTAAAGGCAATTTTTTTTTTTCTGTCAGTTTTTTTTTTTTCTCCATCTGTGTCCCATTGCGGAGATTTCCCTTCACTTTCTGTCCTGTATTCAAACAGGAAGTGAGGAAATCTCTGCAAATTAAAGGAATTCCTTGGAGACCCCCAGGTCTCTAGAACAAGTGTCCCTATTGGAAGATTTCCCCTCTGATTCTTCTCCCTCTCCAGAAAAATAAGAGGAAGAAGTTATCAGCCCAGGGAGAAGAACCGTTGGAGCTACGACAGAGGACATTCTTTTTATTAAACTGAGCTGTTCATTTATTTTTGACACTTTTTTTATTTTTTATTTGGGTGAATGAATAGAGGTACAATGTGCCCCATACTCATTCCGGGTGCCCCCTTGTTAAAGAGGGCTTCCAGATTCTGATAAGCCCCTTGCCTGCAGACCCCCACAACCACTGCCCAGGGTTGTTGGGAAGAGGTCCTTGTCCCCATCAAGCACCCCCCCCCCTTCCCATGTTGAGGGCAATGCAAAGGGCCTACCTTATTTGATTCAAATGCAATTCGTTGTTTAGGTCTGTCCTCCATATTGCATAGTTTTGGTAAAGCTGCCCATACCAGCATGTTGAACAAAAAACTGACTTGATTTAGTTCCTTCCTTCTGAACCAGCTGAATTTCAATCCATGTGTGGCCAGCTTAAGTCTTAGGCTTGGTTCGCACAGGAACAATGTGCTTTCCCGTTTTCCGGTACGAATCTTTGCCTGAATTCGACCCTAAAACTGAGCCAAAGAAGCGTTTCTGTGCAGTGCGCTCTGCAGGCGCCCCGGAGATATGTGAATCGGCTCCATAGAGAGCTGGTCACATTCTCCTGCTAAGCGAATTGGATGTAGGGAAATTCGCATAGGTGTGAACCCAGCCTAAAGGAGATAATAGACACTGTACAGTTGTATAGTGTATGGCCAGCTTGACAAGTATACTTGGGCAGACCCCAGGAGTATAGAATATATTCCCATTAGAGAGTGGCCTGGTTGAATTCATTATAAATCAACACTTGCAGTTGACCACTGCTTGACCTCTCCAAACGTGACCTATCTTGGGAAAAGGAATCCATAATTTTTAGGGTTGGAATTTCCTGGATATCATTCATAGTTTCCCCTCAGATAAGTCAAACCGCAAGGATATTTCTAAAGCCCCATACACACTATCAGATTTTCTGCTGATTTTTGTCTTCAGATTTACCAAAACAATATAATTAGAGGTCAAACCTTAGGAGTTTCAATTTGTATGCAATTAGGCGGGCCCTTGCACTACATGGTTTTGGTAAATCTGAAGACAAAAATCAGCAGAAAATCTGTATGGGGCTTTAAGGTTCGTACACGAAAATGAGGCAAACATTTTCGTCCGAGGAACGATCGTACGCCTTTCTGATCGTGTGTACACAACTTTTCATAGCCGATTTTGAACAAAAATTTCCAAAGGGATAAACTCCAAAAAAATTTTGCACAGGAACCAAAAAAACTATTTTCATTTAATGTGTACCGTTTTTCATACTATTTGTTGTGCGAGGAAAAATCAGAAAGACTGCACATGATCTGAAGCAATAAACCACAAAAAAAAGCCTTTGTCGTACAAGAATTTTTGTACATTTATTTCCTCAGTTCTGACTTGCTGTGAAACGAGGAAAATCGGACAATTGTTTTGCCAGATTTTCTCCTAGTGTGCACCCTACTTTAAGCTGACCATACATGGTTAGATTTTCCTTTGACCTTTAACGAAAGTCTAAAAAAAAAAAATCTTTCGTCAGAGCATTCAATAATGCCATTTCATTAAATACCCTTGCTATTTAAATGAATTCTCAGACATACAGTATTAAACAGGTTTGGTTAATTGTCCAGGGAATCAATTAAATGTTGCAAAACGTTACGAGAGAATATATGAATATTATTTGAATCCAGTTTTTCATCCACAGAAACCTTGCATTCTCTTATACATTCCTATACCATACATAATTGTTTAAAAGAACGAATGTTCGTGATCACATAAATTCTAATGCTGGAAGAAACTTTTCCTTTACATTCATTACAATAACAATGATTTTTCCCAACTAAGGACCACCTTAATGCCCCGTACACGCGGCCGGACTTTGTTTGGACATTCCGACAACAAAATCCTAGGTTTTTTTCCGACGGATGTTGGCTCAAACTTGTCTTGCATACACACTGTCACACAAAGTTGTCGGAAAATCCGATCATTCTGAACGCGGTGACGTAAAACACGTACGTCGGGACTATAAACGGGGCAGTGGCTAATAGCTTTCATCTCTTTATTTATTCTGAGCATGCGTGGCACTTTGTCCGTCGGATTTGTGTACACACGATCGGAATTTCCGACAACGGATTTTGTTGTCGGAAAATTTTATAGCCTGCTCTCAAACTTTGTGTGTCGGAAAATCCGATGGAAAATGTGTGATGGAGCCTACACACGGTCGGAATTTCCGACAACAAGGTCCTATCACACATTTTCCGTTGAAAAATCCGACCGTGTACGGGGCATAACAGTTAGAATTTCATCCATTCCGATAAGAAATGAGACATATTTTCTATCTTTCACCTTCACAATTTTTCTCCAAGCGTCTTCCAGGACAGCCCATGAGACCTTGTGCTCCTCCTACCAGGACAGGAAACACGTCACCCCCACCAGATAAAAGGGCGGTCCTCCAGGCCCATGTCAGTTATTTGTGTTTCCTCCGGACGGGGGGTAACATGTTCATGGAACCTGCTCCCATAGGCCTTATAAGCAGGGGCTTTGTATGGCTTTTTTCTGGGGCATATCACTTACCTCTTCCTCTGCCAGAAGCAGCACACCGCTGGGGAGGTTGGCTGTGTTGCTGTTCTCTGTCCTCAGTGCCTGGAGAGGGCCAGGACCGGTGTGAGGTCGTGCCCCTAGCGCAGTGCATTGCACTCTAGCTCAGCTGAGCTTCGGTTGTCCTTCCCTGCCGACAGCCTGGCTGATCTGAGCAAGGAATGGAGGAAGCCGCAGCGTTCGAGGGGGCGGAGCTATTGCGCTCCAAGCTGGCCCACAGGAAGTGCCTGGAGAGGGTTACTTCCGGGGCATATGACATCATCATCGGGCGCCGGAGACGAGGTTCCAGTCTTCTAAACGGCGCGAACAGAGAACGCTGGCTGCTGGTGTTTCTTAGTGTTAAGCAGCCAGGCTGTGGATGACCAAGAGGGGCAGAATGGATCCTCCTGCAGTACCTGCACAGGCAGTGGATGCAGTTCCCAACACCAGCACCTCACAGGTAAGCCTGGGGTGTTCTGTCACCACCTTGCTATCCCTGTGAGTGTTCCCTCCCCCTCCCCCCTCTGTAGTAGTGGGTGTAAGGGGACACATTTCCTCCCTCCTGCACGTGGTGTTACGGAGTGATTGTGTGGCTTTAATTACATTGTGGGTCATTTATTTTGTCTTGCAGACCAAGACTCAGGACAAGGCCCAAGCGCAGCCACTTAAAAGGAAATGTGCGGTTTGCGCAAACAAATTGAGCTCCTCATGGAGCAAAGCAGTTTGTCGCACCTGTATAGAAGGCCTAGTAAAGGATGACCCGGTTGCCTCTTGCCAGAAGATGCTTACTTCTGTTAGGGATGAGCTTGCGTCCACCTTCAGTTCTTTTAGAACGCTTATTGACAAGCTCCAGACTCCAGCAGAGAGTCCGTCTTCACTGAAGGCGTCAGTAAGCACTCCGCAGCAGGCAGAGAGTGAAGACTCTGAGGCTGAGGTCAGATCTACCCGTTCTTCTCTGGAAGAATCAGGGTCAGATACAGAGCCCAGAGATGGAGAATCCACTCGAGGCTCAAGATTTAAGTTATCTGTTGAGGATGTAGATGACTTATTAAAGGCTATCTATACTACCCTTGAATTAAAAGAGGAAGAGGTTCAGTTATCCAAACATGATCTTATGTATAAAGGATTACATAAGAGAAAATCAAGAGTGTTTCCAGTTCATAGTTTTTTGGTTGATACTATTAAACTGGAATGGGATAATCCTGAGAGAAAACCATTCTTCTCTAGTAACCTAAAAAGGTTTCCTTTTGATGAGGACACTGCGCAGCCATGAAATAAGAATCCCAAGTTAGACGCACCTCTTTCAAAAGTTTCAAAAAACTCGGACCTGACGTTTGATGATATGGGTACGCTTAAGGATCCGATGGACAAGAGGGGGGATATCCTTCTCCACAGTGCCTGGGACTCAGCAGTTGGAAACCTGAAACCAGCTTTGGCTTCCACTTGTGTGGCCAGAAATCTGGAGGTTTGGTTGACTCAGATTCAGTCACATCTGTCAGCAGGTACCTCCAGAGAGCAAATTTTAAAGTCTTTTCCTCTCCTATTTCAGGCAGTGGGTTTTTTGGCAGATTCTTCCGCTGAGTCGGTAAGAATGTCAGCCAGGACTTCGGCTCTAGTGAACTCGGCCAGGAGAAGCCTTTGGCTTAAGACCTGGTCAGGGGACTCGGCCTCCAAGTTGCGCCTTTGTGGCCTTCCTTTAACTGGCAATCATTTATTTGGCCCAGGTTTACAAGAGGCACTGGAACGCACGGCTGATAAGAAAAAGGCATTTCCAGAGAAAAAGAGTTCAGACAGCCAGAAAATTTTTTCGTGGCCAAAACAGGCAACAGAGTCCTAGAGAAAAGGACAGCAGGCCGAAAAAGCATTGGACTGGGCACAAAGGCAGAGGCAAAGGGGGAGTGCTATTTAACCCTCCTCAACAGCCCGCCAAGCCGCAGTGACTTGTGTTCCACGGTGGGAGGGAGATTGAGGGCCTTCATCCCACAGTGGGCAGCAGTCACTCTGAGCCCCTTCGTCCTGGACCTAGTGACCCAACGGGTACAGGCTGGAGTTTGTTCACCAACCACCAGAACGTTTGTTGGTCACATTTCCTCCACAAGATCGGGAGAAAGCGAGGGCTCTGGGTCTCCAGATCGGAGACTTATTAGATCAAAAAGTCCTGATTCCTGTTCCTCGATCGGAGCGGGGCAAGGGATTATATTCCCATGTATTTGTGGTCAGAAAGCCGGCAGGAAAGTTTCGACTTATCCTGAATCTCCGGACCTTAAACAAGTCCATCAGATACAAGCATTTCCGTATGGAGACGGTTTTTACAATCAAAAACCTACTATACCCAAACTGCTTTATGGCCACGTTGGACTTAAGGGATGCTTATCTTCACATCCCTATCCATCCAGCCTTCCAAAAGTTTTTGAGATTGGCAGTGAAGACGGGTATGGGGACCCGACATTTTCAATTTCAGGCCCTCCCCTTCGCTCTTTCCTCAACCCCACGCATCTTTACGAAGGTGTTGGGGGAAGTGCTGGCTCCTCTAAGATTAAAGGCAATAACGGTTATCCCTTACTTAGACGACCTCCTGATAGTGGCAAAATCATACCAAAGGCTGTTGGAAGATCTCCAGGCTGTACAGGACTTCTTACAGTCCCTAGGCTGGCTAATAAACAAAGAAAAATCGTCCTTGATTCCGGCCCAGAAAGTAACTTATCTGGGTTACGATTTTTGCTCCGTGAACCAAAGAGTTTTTCTTCCTCAGGAGAAGATTACCAAAGTGTTCCAGACTATGTCAACATTGCAGACCAACCAGTCGGTCTCTCTGAGACAGGTGTCGAGGGCAGTGGGTCTTATGACCTCATGTTTTCCCGCAGTACCATGGGCGAGACTCCGTCAGCGTCCGTTACAAAGGTTTCTTTTAAGAAACTGGGACGGGGACGTAAGGTCCCTGGAGTCAAGGATCTGGCTTCCCGACAGGATAAAAAGAAGCCTGTGGTGGTGGAGAGCTGGTCAGCACCTAGCAGGAGGTCTCCCATGGTCCTTTCCCATTTCCTGAAGGATTACCACGGATGCGAGTTCCTGGGGATGGGGGGCCCACCTCAGCAATGCAGTAGCACAAGGAGAGTGGTCCCCAGAGGAGGCAAGGGCCTCATCCAATCAAAGAGAGCTGCTTGCAGTCCAGAGAGCCCTCCAGTCTTTTCAGATGGAGATCAGGGGTCACAACCTCCAAATCCTGTCAGACAATATAGCGACAGTCGCGTATATCAACAAGCAGGGAGGCACGAGAAGCCGGAGGCTTCAGTCCATTGCCCAGGAGATCCTTTCATGGGCAGTCTAGCCTCCATTTCTGCTGTACACCTGAAGGAGTCTTCCGAAAAGGGAAGACCTATTATTGCAGGGTCCAGTATCACACCCTCAGGTGGTTTCCTTAAACTTGACGGCCTGGTATCTGAAGAAAAGATACTGAGCGCCCAAGGGTTCTCTAACAAAGTAGTCAGGACTCTCGTTAATTGCAGGAAGCCAGTTACTAGAGCCATATATTCCAAAGTTTGGAAAAGGTTTAACTCATGGTTATCTGAAAATGATAGATTAACTCATGATATTCCGTCTATTTTGGAATTTTTCCAAGAGGGTGTCGACAGGTCTTTCTGTTAGTACCTTAGGTACAGGCGGCAGCTATTAGTGTGTTCCTCCAGTTTTCTCTCCTGGAAAATCCCACTATAGCCAGATTTTTCAAATCTATCTCTAGGGCCAGACCAGTAGTAGTGAGAAGTTGTCCAACGTGGGATCTGTCCCTAGTACTTCAAACTCTGGTAGAATTTCCGTTTGAACCTCTGGAAAGTATGTCAGTTAAGTTACTTACATTAAAAACTGTGTTCCTTTTTATAGCTCTTACCTCAGCTCGTAGGGTAAGTGAGTTGCAGGCCTTATCAGTTAGGGGGCCCTTTCTCACGATTTTTGAGGATCGAGTTGTGTTACGAACCGATCCAGGTTTTTTGCCCAAGGTGGCAAGTACATTCCACCGATCTCAGAACATTGTATTGCCAACCTTTTGTAGTTCTCCACAGGGCGACTTAGAAAGAAAATTTAGTTTTCTAGATGTAAGAAGGATTCTCTTGGTCTATCTTGAGGTCACGAAGACCTTTAGGAAAACTGATGCCTTGTTTGTCCTCTTTTCTGGAGTTCACAAGGGGAATAGTGCATCTAAAGCCACATTGGCTAGATGGATAAAGCAAGCCATCTTGGAAGCTTACAAAATTAGGGAGGTCCCTACACCTTTTTGTTACTGCGCACTCAACTAGAGCCTTGCCTTGGGCTGAGAGGGCTGGTGCCTCACCGGAACAAATTTGCAGGGCTGCCACTTGGTCCAGTTACTCGACCTTCATTAAACATTATTGCCTGGATCTCCTATCAGCTCAGGAGCAGGCGTTTGGTCGTAAGGTCCTTCAGGCAGTTGTCCCTCCCTAGACTGGTAAGTTCTGGCTCATCGTCTCATGGGCTGTCCTGGAAGACGCTTGGAGAAAAGCTGAGTTAGACTTACCGGTAACTCCTTTTCTGAGAGTCTTCCAGGACAGTCGGATTCCCACCCGGTATTGTCTGAAGTTATGTGTATTATGCATATGTTTTGCAGGGTCCTACAGTTCTTGAGAATACTGACATGGGCCTGGAGGACCGCCCTTTTATCTGGTGGGGGTGACGTGTTTCCTGTCCTGGTAGGAGGAGCCCAAGGTCTCATGGGTTGTCCTGGAAGACTCTCAGAAAAGGAGTTACCGGTAAGTCTAACTCAGCTTTTCTCATCACTACAGCTGAATCGATCGTTAGTCTGTCCCTATTAAACATTAGAAAGCCAAATGCATGTTTTGAAAACGAACATTTTCAAACGACATTCTAACCATAGGCAGCTGTGGATGTAAACTCCAATTTCATAAAATTTTGACCTAGGCACATGTATCTGTAGAGCTTTCTTAGCTCTCTCCAAAGCCATAAGTCCCCTTTCTTTCTGCTGTTTCGTTCCTCTGTTATCAGCATGATAACTTCTGGCAAGTTCTCCCAGACGAGAGATAAAACCAGCCTGAAATGTGTGTCGGGGTGGGTGCTATAAATAGATTAGCAGTGGGCTTGTCTTGTCACAGCACAGCTCTGAATGTATCTTTGTACTTCTGCCTATGTGGGGGGTGGGGAGGAGTGTGCCTTTCCTCCAATCGGCTCTCACACAGTGTATGCCAAGTCTACACTCCTGCTGAATGAGGAATTCAAAAATTCTACCACGACGTAAGAATTCTAATGAATGTAGCAAGCTTAAGGCAGCAGATATACATGTAAATCTTATGTAGGGAGATTTGTTTCATCTCTGTGTATCTGAGGCTGTTCACTTCACTAGATATGTGTGAGGGCTTACATCCACTTGCCGACCGCCCATCGTTATACGTCGACTGTTTGAAGAGGAACATCGTTATGGCAGCAGCTAGCTACCATAACCCCCGGTATCCTCTTTAAGAGCGGGCGGTCGGCTTTCAGATAAAATTGATCTCTGTGGCGGATTCGCCGCGAGATCACTTTTATCGGTGGCATGAGAGGGGCCTCCCGGTGCCCTCCGCCGCTTACCGGAGCCGTCGGCAGAGGCGAACAGATCCTTCTCCGTGTGTGGTATGGAGCTGAGTGAGGGGAAGATGGGGCCCACCCAACTCCATACCCTTGCAGGGCGGAAGTGACATTGTCATGTCAGCCCATAGCTCTTAAAGGGACTTTTGCCTATGGAAATTTTTAAGGGTAAAAGTTTGTCGCCATTCCAAGAGTGGATGCGATTTTGAAGCATGACATGTTGGTTGTCTTACACTTTTTTGAATTAAAAAAAAAAAATATATATATATAATTCCCCCCCCCAAAAAAAAAAGTGTGCTTGTAAGACCGCTGCGCAAATATGGTGTGACAAAGTATTGCAACGACCGCCATTTTATTCTCTAGGGTGTTAGAAAAAAAAATATATGTTTGGGTGTTCCAAGTAATTTTCTAGAAAAAAATCCTGTAAACACCAAATCTCAAAAACGAGGCTCTGTCCTAAAAAATGTATAGCTGCTGACTTTTAATAAACAAACGGACACTTACCTGTTCCACGGTCCAGCGATGCGGCCGATCGGAGCCCTGCTCCTCTCGCCCTCCTCTCCTTGGCTCCTCCATTGAAACTGTGGGCACCCGGCCGTGACAGCTTCACACACACACTGCGAATGTGCGAGTCATCCAGCGCTCTCCCAGTGGACAGGCAATCTTCTGGGACCTGTCATGTGTCCCAGAAGATTGCCTAGAGGAGAGGTCGCCTAGACGGCCGTAGGCGAAAGTGGGAAAGACTAAGCATCCCCCCCCAAAAAAAAATTGCATGCCAAATAGGGGGCGAGGAGTGCTTAAAGCGGAAGTTCCACTTTTGGCTGGAACTCCGCTTTAAGTGGTTAAAGCTTGGTATCGCGCTCTCCTTCCTCTTTCTTCCCCCTCCCCTTCTCTTTTTTTTTTTTTTTTTTATAGTTGCATGGGTCCTGGACCCATAAGTATGTATGTGCCATGCCTTTGGGATGCCACTGGGAAGCTGGGTAGTATGCGCTGCTGCTACTACTCTGATCATCGCTGTCTTTAGACTCCCGTCCCAAGCAGTCCTGCTGCCTATTGAGCAACCTGCTGCATTTAAGGCAACCGCTTTGCACAGGATCTGGAAGACAGTAGCGATGACTGTAAGAGCGAAGCCTGCTACAGTGATTTCCAACTTCCACGGGATTTGGGCAGGTATGGCGCATACATACATTGGTCCAAACTGGCGCAAAGTAACTATGCAAAAAGGCCAAACCTAAACTTCAGCTTGCCTTTGTACCTCCCAAAGGCGTATACATGTACGCTCAGCTGAACTGAGCTTTAGGCTGGGTTCCCACTAGTGCGAATTGGATCCGGCTTTCCCTGCATCTAATTCTCACAGCAGAAAATTGTGACCGGCTCTCCACTATCTCCGCAGTGGCTCCGGTGTGATTTGCACAGGAGTCCTGTGCATCTTTTGGTCTGTTTTCAGGTACGAATTCAGCCAAAAATTCAAGCTGAATTTGGATCTGAAACTGTGAACGAGGATGCACCAGACTCCTGAGAGCCGCTACGTGCGCATATGTGAACCCAGCCTTACAGTTTGAAAGGTCCACTCTAACATTTTTGTGTATGTGATAGCTTAGTGCATGCTATCTTTTTAAAATATCACCAATCAGTCTCGATCTCTCCTTCTTCCCCCTTTTTTTAATTTGTTGTTATTATTGAAATAGATTATATTTTAGTTGGCTTCATAGAGTGTATGTTCTAGAAAACTGGAAACAGGCTGTTCCATTTGGTGTAAATGTTTAACCAGTACAATGATTATGCGGGAACTGGGCTAAATGCAGTCGGTGCCTCTTCATGTAATGTATTTCCCTTTACACTGTGTCACAACCTTTTACACACTTCAGCTCACTGTAGTAAAGGGTGTGAAGCATCCTTTGTGTTCTAGTGTCCTTATACACAGAGCTGAAAGGCAAGCATTCAACCATAATCTGACACGTCATAAAGATGGCCATACACTGAGTAAATTTCAGCCGCTTCAAAAAAAAAAATTGGACAAAATTTTGGGTGGCCTTGTTGACAACCATCCACCTAACATTGAACCAGACAGCAAACTGTCAACCGACCAAGAGCTGCAGCCAATAGGTGCTGCTGTTCGGGTATTCAGACAGCTGCCGGCGCCAATATACTACTTTAATTCCTAACCACTAGGTTGCTTATTTCTAAAGCTGGATACACACTATACAATTTTTTTTTTTTTTTTTTTTTTTTTTTTTTTTTTTCACAGATTTACCAAAACCATATAATATGAGGTGAAACCTAAACACTTTCTATTGTATGCAATCAGGCAGGTCCTTGCACTACATAGTTGAAGGTAAATCTAAAGGAAATCAAACAACAAAAGTTTTATAGTGTGTATCCAGCTTAACACAGAGAGAGGAATTGCAAACCACCTGTCCCTCTAGGGCTGTGATCCATAACTTTATGCATCATCTGAAAAATTACAGTTAATTTTGTGATGAGATGTCTTGTTTCAACATCCTGATATCGCAGCAACACCAGTCATGCTATGTTTATACATTTTAAACAAAAAAAAGAAGGAAAATTTTCCCCGAGGTGGGGTTATTAGGCAGCAGAATGCAAATATCAAATCAATATTGTGTAAAAAATGTATGCTTTATTGTACAAAAAATCGCATGACATAAAGGTTAAAAAATGAGCTCCAGTAGGAAGTGTTTATAAAACCTTATAGGATCAGACACACATTTATATAGATATATTTCCATAGCAACATTAAACAAATATTGTCGACATCAGAAAATAAAAACTGACACGTTTCAACCCATATATCAAGGGTCTTCTTCAGAGGTCAGTCTGTTGGAAAATATATGATAAAGGTACACATGTAAGAACATAACTGCGCACAATAAGAATAATATACAGTGCATGCATGCAATATAATTACCCAACAATGTGTGTCCAGCAACGGAAGGCCTCCTGACTGGAAATTCTTTTTTAAAAAAATGCCTATTCTCTCTCCCCAAGGGGTCTCAGAACACCTCCACCGACACGGCCACCTGCACCGGAGAAATAGGTGGACTATGCTATTGGACTATTGCTCTGGTGCAGGTGGCCGTGTCAGTGGAGGTGTTCTGAGACCCCTTGGGGAGAGAGAATAGGCATTTTTTTAAAAAAGAATTTCCAGTCAGGAGGCCTTCCGTTGCTGGACACACATTGTTGGGTAATTATATTGCATGCATGCACTGTATATTATTCTTATTGTGCGCAGTTATGTTCTTACATGTGTACCTTTTATCATATATTTTCCAACAGACTGACCTCTGAAGAAGACCCTTGATATATGGGTTAAAACGCGTCAGATTTTTATTTTCTGATGTCGACAATATTTGTTTAATGTTGCTATGGAAATATATCTATATAATGTGTGTCTGATCCTATAAGGTTTTATAAACGCTTCCTACTGGAGCTCATTTTTTTTAACCTTTATGTCATGCGATTTTTTTTTTTTTTTTTTTTTTTTTTTTACAATAAAACATATACTTTTTGCGCAATATTGATTTGAAATTTGCATTTTGCTGCCTAAAACCCCCACCCCGGGGAAAATTTTCCTTCTTTTTTGTTTCCAATATCAGGGGTGAGCAGCACTCCTTTCCTCCTTTTTTTTTTCTTTTTTTTTTTTTTTTTTTTTTTGTGTCCTCTCTTTGCTATTTTTATACATTTTAGGCCACGTGCACAAGGATGGTTTTTGCGGGCTGTATGCAGGTATATGCCATGCTTTTGTAAACCTGCTCACATGCACAGGTGTACATTCCAAAGTGTGGCCCTTGAGGATTCTGGGATTTATACAACTGCAGCATAAAACCCACCAATAGCCATTTAATATGGATGGCTGTACAGCTACAGCTGTCTCTGCCACATAGATGTGGGTACAGGGTGTGCCGTTCCCCTGCTTCCCATCTGTCCTCTCCTGAGTGGGGGAGATGCTGGTAAATATTTCACTAACCGGCCTGCTTTTCTGAATGAACACGGTGAGTAATCTCTACTGATCGCTCCTGTCTTTATTCTTAACTGAAGCATAGTAAACTGTTTGCTGCAGAGAAATGGACTGGGGAATCTCTGTCCTCAGTTTCTTTCTCTGTCTCAAAAGTAAGACATCAGTGAACTCCAAACTATGGCCTTCCAGCTTTTGCAAAACTACATGTCCCATGAGGCATTTTAAAACTGACATTCAGACACCGTCCACTGCTCTGCTGATATACACGCATATGTGTTTGTGCTCTGGGGTGCACACCCTAATTCAATAGGCTACAGACACCTGTGCTCTCCCAAGTGGGAAAATATATTACATTGGATATCTGAAAAGGGTCCATGTGCATGAAGTCTAATGCCCTGTACACATGAGCGGAATGTCCGACAGAAAAAGTCCAGGAGCTTTTCATCGTATATTCCGATCGTGTGTATGCCCCATCGGACTTTTTACGTCGAACATTCTGACAGACCTAGAAAGAGAACATGTTCTAAATTTTTCCGATGGAACCAATTCCTATCGGGAAAAACGCTCGTCTGTATGCTGTTCCGACGTACCAAAAACGCCGCATGCACTGAAGCAAGTACGAGACGGAAGCTACTGGCTATTGAACTTCTGTTTTCTAGTCCTGTCCTACGTGTTGTACGTCACCGCGTTCTGGACGGTCGGAATTTGGTGTGACCGTGTGTATGCAAGACAGCTTGAGCGGAATTCCGTCGGAAATCCGTCTGAAAAACCTTCAGAGTTTATTCCGACGGGAAAACCGGTCGTGTGTACAGGGCATTAGTGTTTAGATCTTACTATAACTATATATCTGGCATTCTCCCAACATCCCAGAACAAATCTTCACTGTCTACTGGAAATATGGAAACGAGTCATGTAAGTCATACCTTCCCTTCCTTGTCCCTGATTTGGATGGACTGTCCCTGTGTGGTCTGGTTTCTGAGAAGACAGCAAATGTTTGGTGGCTGGAGATGGAGCTTCCATAGATGAATCTTGGTCTGGCGCATGATGCACCCTTCCGAGCGGTTGGGTCCCTATCTTAAGGCCCACTGTAGAACTGAACCAGTCCTAGGGGCCTGGCCAGAGCATGTGCAGTGGCTCCCTTCTTTGCTTTAAGGCTGAATTGTGGAAGGTGTGTGTATTGAAGTGCTGATGGAAGCAAATCAATGCTCAGTGCTGTTCCCCCTCAAAATGACTCTGTAATCAGTGCTGGAACTGCCAGGTGAAAGGATTTTATCCTTCTATGTGTGGGGACTGTGGGAAGTGGTTTGCCTCTGGCCATGAGGGGCGCAGAACTCGCAATACAATACAATCGGCATGCAGTTCCCCCATGCTAACATGGCCCTGCATTGGATGCAATGATGCAGAAGGACAGTCTACCACAGGAGCATGGGAGAGCACCATCTGCCGGGGAGTTCTTGCAGGCCTCTCGCGCACACAGTACTGATGATTGAGCATTACTGGAAGCAATTTCAGGTGTTTGTGTCGCACTTGTGTAGCGATAACCCCGAAGGGGCTGCTTAAGTACGTTCAGTCTGTTACTCTGCCTCTCAACCCTAATAACAGCCTCAGCCCCCTCTGGCACACCTGGCAATAGTGTTAGTGCAATGACCAATGAGAAACACACAGGTTATGATAAAACACAGAAATTGTTTTTACTGCAATATTTTTGTGGAAGAATAACAGACAGTAACAATATATAAAATCAAGTAATCAACTAGAGATCAATAACTGAGATTTAAGAGCAATTATAGCTCTTGATCCGATAATTAAGCTGCTTTCAGGGGATCCTAAACCTGAGAATGTCCCCAAGAGCAGAAGCACACTTTAATGGTAAATAAAGCACAATATGGCACATCAAATTAGATTGGTTATCATTACTCCGATTGGCTCTAAGTCCAGGCAGGAGGAGAGCAGAGGAATGACCCCCTTTGTGTCAGGCCTCTCTCTACTGTCCCCTGACACCACAGGCCCAACTTTACACACCTATTCAAGTCAACAAGTAATGGCCTAACTTTCTATAAACTGTCTCACACACCCAATGCATATGCAGAGCCCTGAATATGTGTGTGCGGATCCATATGGTACTAACAGCTTCAGTCCTTTTGAAGAAAGGATAAGCTTTCGTGTCTTCAGCTAGCCACTTTTGTTGGTGCACTTTAACTCCTGGGTAGTAGGGCCAAACAACACAACTGGTCCAGATTATCAAGTGAAACAGACAGGGTTTTGTTCAAGGTGAGAGGACAATGATGTCTGTATACAGTGTCCCATAAATGGATAGCCTTATCCCTGTGGTACTACAGGTGTCAACAAAATGACTACCAGCAATGTTTTTTGTATACAGTGTTCAGATAACTCCTTCTGTAGTGTAGTGTTCCCTGCAGATGGGGAAAAATGCCCTCTCACCCAATCCTGTGATCAAGGCCCAAATGAATGTCCTAGAACAGACAGGCTCTCTTGGCAACCCGACTGGTCACCTCACACTGGAACGATTCACCGTCGGTGCAGGTGCGCCTCGTTATGCACCTGGGATCCCCCTCTCGCAGGCTGGATGTCCCGACTGACGGCGGAGGCCAGAATCCACGCAGAGAGATCATCTGAGAGACAGAACCTCCCCCTAATGTCTGGTCTCTCTACTCCTTCCTCGCTGACTGAACTTTTTCTCAGGACACAAAACTATAAAGTCGGATCTTTCCGTCTGCTGAAAATGGGTCACAGAAGTGCACTCTTGTGATCCATAGGATTAGTATAGCCAAATAAGCTTTGGCCCTACTTCTCCTCCTTTAAGCATGAATGAAAGCATCTTCCACTGCCGGCCATTGTATTCTGACAGCCGTCATCCTGGGCTGTCTGAATACCCAAACAGTGACTGATACTGATTGAAGTGTTCAACTTTTTTTTCACCCAGTTCCTTTAATTTCTCAAAGTATGGACAGCTGGGTTTAGTTGGCAGGGCCACCCCTGGCTTGATTTTTAAACCCTTTCACTGGATCGGATGAAAAATGAGCCACATATAGGCAGTTTAAACATGACTAAAATATCACAGCAGGGAGGATTTCTTCCATCCCTTGCTTGTTTGGATGGGGGAATCCATTCATTGTTTGTTTTGGCCTCCCGGCTGAACAAAAAAACGATGTATACCCAGCTTAAAGCGGAACTTCACTCTCCCAATCAACATTGAATATTTTAACCCTTATGCTGCTAGCATTAGTAAATGGATAGGTAAGTATATCATATTTGCTTGTTTTAAACTTTTTTTTTTTTCATTTACATTTCTTCACTTTACTTCCTGGTTTCTTGCCTAGGCAAATTATATCATACATCCCACGAGTCTTCAGGAGAGGTGTTTTTAAGCAGAAAACACGCCCTCCTGCGTGCATGCTTGGGCTGAGGGCAGATGAATTCCAGGAATTAAACTCTACATGAATCATTTGCCCTTACTCAAGATGGTCATGGCCAGGGATGCTAGGAGATGTTTTTTTTTAAGTTTCCTTTTTTTTTTTTTTTTTTCCCCATTTTAAATCTTTTCTTTCAAAAAGAGAATCTCAAAACATGTTCCGTACATCATCAAAATAACATAATAGACATACCCCTCTAACAAGATAATGATTACATTGCAAATCTTAAGTTCATTTTATTCATAAACACGCTTATTTCTCCAAGTATTCATCTCCCTTTGGTCATGCATTTAAGGACTCAGTCTAATAGTATATTCATAATACGGTATCTAGTTCTTTCCCTTTCAATTACCCCTACTAACAAACATATGACGAGACAAAGACAAACACAAACAAAACAACAACAAAAAAAGGAACCCCTCCCCACTCCATAATGTCTCCCCTCCGACTCCCATCTTCCAGGATATAAAAGTGATTTCTTAACAAAATAAAGCATGGTGACAGATGAATGGAGGAGTTTGCTTTGAACATTAAAAATGACTTAAATAGTGTTTTTGGTTTGTGGTGCTCACAAGATGCAGTGAAGATCCTCTTTAAGTGATATCTTCTGTTACAAGCAGCCATCTAACATGCAGCAAGATGCATCCGAGCCTAATGGTATATAGCAGTGATGGCGAACCTTGGCACCCCAGATGTTTTAGAACTACATTTCCCATGATGCTCATGCACTCTGCAGTGTAGTTAAGCATCATGGAAAATGTAGTTCCAAAACATCTGGGGTGCCAAGGTTCACCATCACTGGTATATAGGCTTGGATCTCCTATGATTTGCCTCATCACAAAGGAACACTGCCTTCTAACAATAAAACATACCAATTTATACTATCTGTACTAGCTCTGTGGATTATACAGTGTGATAAAATGTGTTTTGGATTCAGGCATTAGGAAAATGTCTTCCAAAATGCAATTTTGTAATTTTACACAGAAGCATAGGAGGTGGAACAAGGTTAAAGCCCATCCTTAAAAAAATAAAGCAACGTATTTTGCAGGGAAAAATGTGCGAATAGATTATTTATTTTTTTCACAGGAGCCTGCAAAGCATTGCAGTGAATTGTGGGTCCAATGCCCGGCTCCTGCAGATTCTTCCTCCAGCTATCTGTCCGTACCGAGGTACGAGATTTTAGCAGAAGAGCTTGTGGAAGTGTCGATGGTCTAGGAATAAGGTTGTAGTTTACTAATTCACAGGCCCAGCACAGCCACACGGGTTTAAAAAGTGACTGCGGCTGTGGGGTAGAAGAACCCCTGCACACTGTCCTGGGGGAAGCAATTTGAGGGGTGGTGGGGCCTCATTTGCACCATGTTACACCCTAAAGATGGGTGCAACATTGTGTCAAAGATTGTTATCCTTTACATACTCAGGGAGATGATGGGTTTATAGCATATGCCAGTATTGCAAAGAATAGCGCAATGTACTATGATTACATACTATGCATCATGTGTATTAATTGGATGGTTTTTATTTTCCTTCACAGAAGTGTCCTTTTACACCTGAACAAAGGCATGAAATTAAAAAAAATCATGAAGGAATGCAAAGAGGAAAGCTTTTGGTACAGAGGTAATTCACACACGTGATCTAGTATGTTTAATGCATAGTTGAGGACAAGTTCAGCAACAAACTCAATGGTCACATCAGCCAGGGGTAATATTCCAGTTACTGGCAGTTAAAGTGTAACTAAAGGCAAAACTCCTTTCTTTCTTTTCTTTCTTTCTTTCTTTCTTTCTTTTTCTTTCTTTCTTTCTTTCTTTCTTTCTTTCTTTCTTTCTTTCTTTCTTTCTTTCTTTCTTTCTTTCTTTCTTTTCTTTCTTTCTTTCTTTCTTTCTTTCTTTCTTTCTTTCTTTCTTTCTTTCTTTCTTTCTTTCTTTCTTTCTTTCTTTCTTTCTTCTTTCTTTCTTTCTTTCTTTCTTTTCTTTCTTTCTTTCTTTCTTTCTTTCTTTCTTTCTTTCTTTCTTCTTTCTTTCTTTTCTTTCTTTCTTTCTTTCTTTCTTTCTTTCTTTCTTTCTTTCTTTCTTTCTTTCTTTCTTTCTTGGTTTTTATGGCTCTCTGTGTCTCTGTTAGAGGGATTCACCCCCTCTCTTTTTCTTGTAACCGTAATTACTAAAAGTGAAAGAGAATCCTAAATTTTGGGTTGACACCAGAACAGAAATATATGGGAAATCTTCCATTGGTGGCGACTCACTTTGGAGGGATTCCCTCTTACTTCCTATTTTGCTGATGGGAGTGAAGAAAAATGTCCTAAAGCTGGCCATACACTATACAATTTTCTTATTACATTTTCTTTAGATTCTTTTAACTATGTAGTGCAAGAGCCTGCTTGACTGCATAAAAATTGAATGTGTTTAGATTTGACCTCATATTATATGGTTTTTGGTAAATCTAAACGAAAGTTGTATAATGTATGGCCAGCCCAAGTGAGACACAGATGGCAAAATAAAGCTGATTGGGGGGGGTTATAGCCCTCTCTTACGCCATCCAAAATTGGGGGGGAAGAGTTGTTTTTTGTTTTGCTATTTAGTTCTAATTTAA
Source organism: Lithobates septentrionalis (assembly GCA_037952835.1). Classification (NCBI taxonomy): domain Eukaryota; kingdom Metazoa; phylum Chordata; class Amphibia; order Anura; family Ranidae; genus Lithobates; species Lithobates septentrionalis. The sequence goes on along the minus strand of JBBDGP010003449.1, from coordinate 230,045 downwards.
TTACTTTTGGGGGTAAAACCTATTGATTGCCAGACCAACTGGTAGGGGTCGGGTGAGCTGTGGAGTGTACTCCATACTGGTGAGTGCATGATTGTGCAAATTACATTTTCATTGTTTTATATTACATACCTGTGACTATTTATTTAATTCTCATAGATCCCTCCTTTTTCTTAACAGCTCTGCCTCTGTCTCTTGGTAGCATGCTTGCCACTCAGGGCCTCGTTTACAAAGGTCAGTAAATCATGTGCAATAAAACGTCATCATTGTATTTGGAGGGGTGTCAAGCACACATTGACTAACAGGCGGTATTGATCACTCATAAGTATATTTTTGGCCAAAATAAAAGAATTAATAAATCCGTACATTCTTGCAATACATGCAAGTGTCATCGATGTTTTATCTCTGTGTTATCAGCCATGCCAGACCACAGAACATATCCCCCTTGTGTTATAGTGATGAGAAGGAGGGGGTTAAGTATTCTCTTGGGGGTTGATTTTTAAAGAATTTGGATAGCCGTTCACCCAGCGAAAAGTGCATGAATGGGGCAAAGAATGAATGAAAATGGGACTACATGCTATGCTGTTTGTAGCACCTTCCTAGATAAGTGCTAGGATTAGTTAGATTTAGTGCTGGTTCACTGTGTTCAGTGAAGCTGCGTGTGTTTTAGTTAGACCTGTTTCACACCAGTTCGGCTTTGAAATCGCTCTACTTCAGCACAATTTCAAAACCACAGATCAACGTGATTTCACTGCGGCTTGCAATTTCATTTAACAAGTCAATGCAAGTCACAATGAAATCGCAGGAATGTAGTGGAGGAACCTTTTTCAAAGTCTCTGCGACTTGAGTTGCACCTATTTGGTTCCATTGCTAGCAATTGGCTGCAACTTGTCATGCAATTTTTGAACTGTCAAATCGCATGAGAAATCCTACTTGTAGGAAGGTAAATTTTAGCTTGCCTCACCATATCCAGTGTGGCTGCAATTAATTTGTTAGGTCTGTTCAGTGTTCTCAGCTGCTGCCAGTCTGATGGCTCCCTCTGCTTTCCAGAAATGAGTAGAATATTCTGGATTACACATGTGGAGCTTTGCAGATGGCAGCATTTAATATTATTCAGCCCCGGCCAATCCCAGGTAGCAGGGCCCTGAAGGCTGCTGGGAGATATATCCTCTGAGCACACTGAATTGGGGGGTCTTTTCCTGTAGAGGTTCAGTCCAGCCTGGAGGGCTTGCTGCCCCAGCCAATGAGGGGAGTCCTGGGCAGCCGAGACATTCCTACAACATCGCTGGATCTAGATGGGCTCAGGTAAGTATGGGGGGGGGGGGGGGGTTGCTGCACACGGAAGTCTTTTTATCTTAAAGCGGTTGTATACCCACAAATGTCACAAAATATAAATAAATAAAAACCCCTGCAAAGGCATAATGAGCTAGTATGCACCATAGCTCATTATGAAATACTTATCTTAGAACGCGGTCCCCGTATCGCAGCCCGGTCCACGCAGAGGGGGCTGATATTTTGACACAAAGTTGAAAGAAAATGATAAATGGTTTTCCAAATTTTTTTACAAATGTGAAAAGTGTGGCGTGCATTTGTATTCAGCCCCCTTTACTCTGATACCCCTAACTAAAATCTAATGGAACCAATTGCCTTCTGGAGTCATCTAATTAGTAATAGAGTCCACCTGTGTGTAATTTTAATCTCTGTATAAATACAGCTGTTCTGTGAAGCCCTCAGAGGTTTGTTGGTGAACAAACAGCATCATGAAGGCCAAGGAACACACCAGATAGGTCAGGGATAAAGTTCTGGAGAAGTTTTTAAAGCGGGGTTAAATTAAACATATATCCCAAGCTTTGAGCATCTCACGGAGCACTGTTCAATCCTTCATCTGAAAATGGAAAGAGTATGGCGCAACTGCAATCCTACCTAGATATGGCTGGGCAAGGAGACCATGAAGCAGCCAAGAGGCCCATGCTAACTCTGGAGGAGCTGCAGAGATCCACAGCTCAAGTGGGAGAATCTGTCCACAGGACAACTATTAGTTGTGCACGCCACAAATCCTGGCTTTTATGAAAGAGTGGCAAGAAAAATTGGCTTTGTTGAAAGATAGCCATAAGAAGTTCAGTTTGCGAGAAGCCATGTGGGGGACACAGCAAACATGTGGCAGAAGGTGCTCTGGTCAGATGAGACCAAAATTGAGCTTTTTGACCTAAAAGCAAAACGCTATGTGTGGCTGAAAACTAACACTGCACATCACCCTGAACACACCATCCCAACTATGAAAGATGGTGGTGGCAGCATCATGTGTGGATGCTTTTCTTCAGTAGGGATAGGGAAGTTGATCAGAGTTGATGGGAAGATGGATGGAGCCAAATACAGGGCAATCTTAGAAGAAAATTTTGTTGGAGCGTGCAAAAGGCTGGAGAGTTCACCTTGCAGCAGGACAATGACCCTAAACATACAGCCAGAGCTACAATGGAGTGGTTTAGATCAAAGCATATTCATGTGTTAGAATGGCCCAGTCAAAGTCCAGACCTAAATCCAATTGAGAATCTGTGGCAAGACTTGAAAATTGCTGTTCAGACATTCTCCATCCAATCTGACAGAGCTTGAGCTATTTTGCAAAGGAGAATGGGCAAAAATGTCACTCTCTAGATGTGCAAAGCTGGTAGAGACATCCCCAAAAAAGACTTGCAGCTGTAATTGCAGCGAAAGGTGGTTCTACAAATTACAATACAAATGTACGCCACACTTTTCAGATATTTATTTGTAAAAAATGTTAAACCATTTATCATTTCTCTTCCACTTCACAATTATGTGCCACTTTGTTGGTCTATCACATAAAATCCCAATAAAATACATTTAGGTTTTTGGTTGTAACATGACAAAATGTGGAAAATTTCAAGGAGTATGAATAATTTTTTTCAAGGCACTGTACAGTACACTAAAAAACACTAGCTAAGTACACAGTTAAACCTTTGATTGCCCTAGATGTTTAACCATTTTCCTGCAAGTGTCATTAGTACAGTGACTGCATGTTTTTAGCACTGATCTCTGTATTCGTGTCGGTGTCCAATTGTCCACCGCAATATCACAGTACTGCTATAAGTCACTTATCCCCGCCATTACTAGTATAAAACAAAATTAAATTCCAGTATATATCCCATAGTTTGTAGATGCTATAACATTTGTGCAAACCAATCAATATATGCTTATTGTAATATTCTTTATCAAAAATATGTAGCAGAATACATATTGGCCTAAATTTGTGAAGCAATTTTAGTGTATATATATATATATATATATATATATATATATATATATATATATATATATATATATACACTACCGTTCAAAAGTTTGGGGTCACATTGAAATGTCCTTATTTTTGAAGGAAAAGCACTGTACTTTTAAATGAAGCTAACTTTAAACTAGTCCTAACTTTAAACAAATATACTCTATACATTGCTAATGTGGTAAATGACTATTCTAACTGCAAATGTCTAGTTTTTGGTGCAATATCTAGATAGGTGTATAGAGGCCCATTTCCAGCAACTATCACTCCAGTGTTCTAATGGTACAATGTGTTTGCTCATTGGCTCAGAATGCTAATTGATGATTAGCAAACCCTTGTGCAATCATGTTCACACATCTAAAAACAGTCTAGCTCCTTCCAGAAGCTACAAAACTGACCTTCCTGTGAGCAGATTGAGTTTCTGGAGCATCACATTTGTGGGGTCAATTAAACGCTCAAAATGGCCAGAAAAAGAGAACTTTCATCTGAAACTCGACAGTCTATTCTTGTTCTTAGAAATGAAGGCTATTCCATGCGAGAAATTGCAAAGAAATTGAAGATTTCCTACAACGGTGTGTACTACTCCCTTCAGAGGACAGCACAAACAGGCTCTAACCAGAGTAGAAAAAGAAGTGGGAGGCCGCGTTGCACAACTAAGCAAGAAGATAAGCACATTAGAGTCTCTAGTTTGAGAAACAGACGCCTCACAGGTCCCCAACTGGCATCTTCATTAAATAGTACCCGCAAAACACCAGTGTCAACATCTACAGTGAAGAGGCGGCTGCGGGATTTTGGGCTTCAGGGCAGAGTGGCAAAGAAAAAGCCATATCTGAGACTGGCCAATAAAAGAAAAAGATTAAGATGGGCAAAAGAACACAGACATTGGACAGAGGAAGACTGGAAAAAAGTGTTGTGGACGGATGAATCCAAGTTTGAGGTGTTTGGATCACAAAGAAGAACGTTTGTGAGACGCAGAACAAATGAAAAGATGCTGGAAGAATGCCTGACGCCATCTGTTAAGCATGGTGGAGGTAATGTGATGGTCTGGGGTTGCTTTGGTGCTGGTAAGGTGGGAGCTTTGTACAGGGTAAAAGGGATTCTGAATAAGGAAGGCTATCACTCCATTTTGCAACGCCATGCCATACCCAGTGGACAGCGCTTGATTGGAGCCAATTTCATCCTACAACAGGACAATGACCCTAAACACACCTCCAAATTGTGCAAGAACTATTTACAGCAGAAGCAGGCAGCTGGTATTCTATTGGTAATGGAGTGGCCAGCACAGTCACCAGATCTGAACCCCATTGAGCTGTTGTGGGAGCAGCTTGACCGTATGGTACGCCAGAAGTGCCCATCCAACCAATCCAACTTGTGGGAGCTGCTTCTAGAAGCGTGGGGTGCAATTTCTCCAGCTTACCTTAATAAATTAACAGCTAGAATGCCAAAGGTGTGCAATGCTGTAATTGCTGCAAAAGGAGGATTCTTTGATGAAAGCAAAGTTTGATGTAAAAACAATGTTATTTCAAATACAAATCATTATTTCTAACCTTGTCAATGTCTTGACTCTATTTTCTATTCATTTCACAACGTATGGTGGTGAATAAGTGTGACTTTTCATGGAAAACACAAAATTGTTTGGGTGACCCCAAACTTTTGAACGGTAGTGTATATATATATAATATAATTTTTTTTTTTTTACAGTATCTCTCAAGTGAGTACAGCCTCACATTTTTGTAAATATTTTATTATATCTTTTCATGTGACAACAATGAAGAAATGACTTTGCTACAATGTAAAGTAGTGAGTGTACAGCTTGTATAACAGTGTAAATTTGCTGTCCCCTCATAATAACTCAACACAGCCATTAATGTCTACACAGCTGGCAACAAAAGTGAGTACACCCCTAAGTGAAAATGTCCAAATTGGGCCCAATTAGCCATTTTCCCTCCCCAGTGTCATGTGGCTCGTTAGTTTTACAAGGTCTCGGGTATGAATGGGGAGCAGGTGTGTTAAATTTGGAGTTATTGCTCTCACTCTCTCATAAAGATGGCCTAGGCTAGTAGAAGATTGCCAAGACCTTGAAACTGAGCTGCAACACGGTGGCCAAGACCATACAGCAGTTTAACAGGACAGGTTCCTCTCAGAACAGGCCTTGCCATGTTTGACCAAAGAAGTTGAGGGCACATGCTTAGCATCATATCCAGAGGTTGTCTTTGGGAAATGGACACATGAGTGCTGCCAGCATTTCTGCAGAGGTTGAAGCGGTGGGGGGTCAGCCTGTCAGTGCTCAGACCATACGCCGCACACTGCATCTAATTGGTCTGCATGGCTGTCCTCCCAGAAGGAAGCCTCTTCTAAAGATGATACACAAAAAAGCCCGCAAACAGTTTGCTGAAGAAAAGCAGACTAAGGACATGGATTACTGGAACCATGTCATGTGGTCTGATGAGACCAACATAAACTTATTTGGTTAAGTGTGTGTGGCGGCAACCAGGTGAGGAGTACAAAGACAGTGACATACTGAAGCAGAGCATGATCCCCCCCCCCCTTTTTGGAGACTGGGCTGCAGGGCAGTACTTCAACATAACGATCCCAAACACACCTCCAAGATGACCACTGCCTTGCTAAAGAAGCTGAGGGTAAAGGTGAAGAACTGGTCAAGCATGTCTCTAGGACTAGGTGTCCTTTTTATGAAACTGAGATCAGCGGCGATCCCGAGTCTCGCCGCTGATCTCAGGTCATTACCAGTTTATGAAACTGAGATAATCAGTGGAGAACATGTTCTCCACTGATTATCTCAGCACAGTGAGAATCTGTAACTGACTGTCACAGAAACGGCCAGTTTTATGAAGGTGCGATCTCAGCACCTCACTGGTGATCTGTGACAGAATTCTCACTTTCTGATTCACAATTTCAGAGATGGAGAATCAGAGTGAGAAGCCTGAAAATGGCTGAGTAATCCTGGAGAAATCAAGAATTCTTTTGACTTCTTTCCCCAAACGTGTGTGTGTGTGTGTGTGTGTGTGTGTGTGTGTGTGTGTGTATCTATCTATCTTGTCTATCTTTTTTTTTTTTTTTTTTTTTTTTAGATGTTCACGTCTTTGACTGGGTTCACACTTGTGCGATGCGTGAACCAGCGTGATTCCTGTGCCATCACATCACACCTACATTGACATCTGCGTACCACTGCAGGTGTCAATGTAAAGTTAATGACACCCCCAGATCATTTCACAGATCGCAGTGCGAACTATGTAATGGTGCAGGAATCGGATCGCATGGGTGTTCACACCCATGCGATCCGATTCCAGTGCGGACCAAATAAAGGGTCCTGTACCATTTTGGTGCAAATGCAATATGATTTAGGGCCAGTTCCCACTGCTGCGGTGTCCGAGATCGGATGTGATTCGCACCACACTGCAGTGCAAAATCACATCCGATCTCTGTGCGATGCGATTTCAGCCATACAGATAGTATTGCTGAATTTGCATTGCACTCGGACCAAACTCATACAGGACCCTTTTTTTGGTCCACAGCAGAATCGGATCGCATGGGTGTTTACACCCATGCGATTTGATTCCTGTCCGAGTTTGCAGATCGCACTGCGATATGCGAACTGATTTGGGGGTGTTAACTTTTAGGCCCAGTTCACACTTGTGCGATGCCGGACATCGCACAGGCATCGCATGTAATTCGCAGCACACTGCCATTCACATTACATGCGATGTCTGTGCGGTGCGATATCAGCCGTACAGATAGTATGGCTGATATCGCACCGCATTCGGTGCAAACACGCACAGGACCCTTTTTTCTGTTCGGACCAGAATCGGATCGCATGTGTGTTCACACATATGCGATCCGATTCATGTCCGAACTGTCAGTTCGCAGTGCGATATGCAAGCTGAACTGGGGGTGTCGTTAACAATGTATTGACACTCCCCAGCGATTCGCATATGGCAGTGTGAACTGACATGCGAGTCGGTGCGATGCGGGAACCCGCAGTGGATTCGCAGTGTTCTCGCATTGCACCAGTTTATCAATTTTTATGTTTATCAATTATGAAATATATTTTATTTTAATTTGTTAAATATTTATACTTGTATACTTTATTAAAATTATTTTTTTAATGATTATAAATGTATTTTGCATTTATATGAATGGTGTATAGCTGCATTACATATGTGCATTACATTCATTTACTATACACCATTCACATAGGCACATGTATAATCTTTAAATATTGATAAAAACAATGTTTTTTTTATAATTAGGTTAATGTATATTGTGTAGGGGGAATTTTAACTTTATTATTTTATTAATATGTTGGGGAATAATGTGTGCTGATTCGTGTTACACATTTGTATTTTATGGTTCCTCATACTGTAATCCCGCTACATCACGTGAGATCAGTGAGAGGAGCCGTTCTGAGGAGTTCCCTGCGTTTGTAGATCGCTTCTCAACTCAACATGAGAAGCGATCTACACACTTTCATAAACGGGCACTCAGAGGAGAGCGATCTCCTCTGAGAATGCCTGAGAACTGAAAAGCGGTATTTTACCGCAGTTTCATAAAAGGACACCCTAATCCCTATTGAGCATCTGTGGGACATCCTCAAACAGAAGGTGGAGGAGTGCAAGGTCTCTAACATCCACCAGTGATGTCATCATGGAGGAGTGGAAGAGGACTCCAGTGGCAACCTGTGATGCTCTGGTGAACTCCACGCCCAAGAGGGTTAAGGCAGTACTGGAAAATAATGGTGGTCACACAATATTGACACTTTGGGCCCATTTTGGACATTTTCACTTAGGGGTGTACTCACTTTTGTTGCCAGCCGTTTAGACATTAATGGCTGTGTTGAGTTATTCTTCAGTGTCGTCACATGAAAAGATATAATAAAAAGTTATAATAAAATATTTACAAAAAAGTGAGGGGTGCAATCACTTATGTGTGGTGTGTGTTTTTGTTTTTTTTTTTTTTTTTTTTTTGTTTTTATATTATTATAGCGCAAAAAATAAAATGATGGGGGGAGGAGATATGTAAATTTTATTTTGGGTACAGCTTTGAATGACCGATGACCGTGCAATTGTCAGTCAAATTAATGCAGTGCTGTATAGCATAAAATGGCCTGGTCATGAAAGGGGGGGGGGGGGGGGGGAATTAAATGTTCCAGAGGTCAAGTTGTTAGGCACTTACAAAGTGATTTCTGGCTTTACGCCCCTTTTTCACACGATCGGACCGTTCAGGTCCACCTGTCAGTTTTGACCGCGGACCTGAACAGGCGATCCATGTTAGCCTAAAAGCAGACGGATGGCTCTACGTCCAGGTCCGTCGCTGGCGGATCGGGTGAGATCTGCCGAAAACGGACACGCTGTCCGTTTTCGTCCAATCCCTCCATAGGCGGCAGCAGCGCCTGACAAGCCCCTCCCCGCTCAGTGAGCAGAAAGGGACCTGTCATCCGCCGACTCAGCGAAGATCAACTGACAGATCTCCCGCTGAGCCGGCGGACTCCGTAGAAACGGAGTCCGCCTCGTGTGAAAGGGGCCTTAATGTCTGGGTTCCGTAATGAAAAGTAGCTCATTTTGTCTTGTGTGGTGTTTTTTTTTTTTATCTATTTATTTTTACAGGGTATCTGTCGGCAAACAAAAGGTTTGGATCCTTGCCAAAAGTTGCTTGTAAGTATAAAATTACATGCAGATTTCAATTTCTACGTTTTCCAGTAGCTAGGTCTGCTTTCAATATGCCCTTGTTATTTCTTATGTCAAAATATCTATTTTGAATACTGCTCATAATCTGGAGTGGTGGATTTTTCTATATTATGGATCATTAATGAGCAAGGAAGGGTAGTTATTGATCCTATAAAATTTGAACTTTAGACAATTGAGTACTGTCTGTGATACTTTCTATTTATTGTTTTGCACTTTAGACAAAATGTTTCTTTTAGTTTTGGATAGAGTGTGAAAGGGTTAGAATCTCTGTTAAATTCCTATTGCTGTCTCTGAGATTTCTTTCAGCTTCTCCTACCCCATGAAGGCACCACTGGAAGTGAAAAGAAACTTTCCCAAACAGCAGACCCCACCTTTAACAGATGTCATTGAAAAAGTGTCCCTTTTTAAGAGATTTCCCCTCTCTTATTCTAGTGTAGTTAGAGTAAACCTCTGCACAAAAAAACCCTTATCTATAATCCAAATTCAAGCAAAATTGGCTACTAAACTGGGTTATCAAGAAAAAAAGGGAAATATTAAAAAGTACTTGTGAGTTTATAAGCAGTGATGGCTCCGTTATGAATCCTATAAATGTGTCCTCATGTAGTCCTTGTATAATCCACAGTGAAAAAAAACAAATATATAGTGGGGACGGAAAGTATTCAGACCCCCTTAAATTTCTCACTCTTTGTTATATTGCAGCCATTTGCTAAAATCATTTAAGTTCATTTTTTTTCCTCATTAATGTACACACAGCACACCATATTGACAGAAAAACACAGAATTGTTGACATTTTTGCGGATTTATTAAAAAAAATAAAAACTGAAATATCACATGGTCCTAAGTATTCAGACCCTTTGCTCAGTATTTAGTAGAAGCACCCTTTTGATCTAATACAGCCATGAGTCTTTTTGGGAAAGATGCAACAAGTTTTTCACACCTGGATTTGGGGATCCTCTGCCATTCTTCCTTGCAGATCCTCTCCAGTTCTGTCAGGTTGGATGGTAAATGTTGGTGGACAGCCATTTTTAGGTCTCTCCAGAGATGCTCAATTGGGTTTAAGTCAGGGCTCTGGCTGGGCCATTCAAGAACAGTCACGGAGTTGCTGTGAAGCCACTCCTTCGTTATTTTAGCTGTGTGCTTAGGGTCATTGTCTTGTTGGAAGGTAAACCTTCGGCCCAGTCTGAGGTCCTGAGCACTCTGGAGAAGGTTTTCGTCCAGGATATCCCTGTACTTGGCCGCATTCATCTTTCCCTCGATTGCAGCCAGTCATCCTGTCCCTGCAGCTGAAAAATACCCCCACAGCATGATGCTGCCACCACCATGCTTCACTGTTGGGACTGTATTGGACAGGTGATGAGTAGTGCCTGGTTTTCTCCACACATACCGCTTAGAATTAAGGCCAAAAAGTTCTTGGTCTCATCAGACCAGAGAATCTTATTTCTCACCATCTTGGAGTCCTTCAGGTTTTTTTTTTTTTTTTTTTTTTTTTTTTTAGCAAACTCCATGCAGGCTTTCATGTGTCTTGCACTGAGGAGAGGCTTCCGTTGGGCCACTCTGCCATAGAACCCCGACTGGTGGAGGGCTGCAGTGATGGTTGACTTTCTCCCCATCTCCCAACTGCATCTCTGGAGCTCAGCCACAGTGATCTTTGGGTTCTTCTTTACCTCTCTCACCAGTGTTGCCAACCCCCCGAAGTGAAATTTACTGGCAGAACGTCAAAATTTACAAACGGTGCCCATTTTTTACTGGCGAAAAAAACCCATGAAATTTACTGGCAGATCCACATTTTTTACTGACACTGCAAAAAAAGTTCCTAAAATTACTGTTTTTAGTGCTAAACATTGCAAATATTAATATTTTAACTATAAACACATAGCTAGTGCTATTAGCAATGTGTTTAAGTTAAACAAAAGTCAAAAAACATATTTCTCAATTTACATGAAGGTCAGGTTACTATAACCCGGCCAGCAGAGAGTTCCCCCTTACATCAGAGTCTGCAGGATGGTGACCAGAGACCACCTTCCGCAGTGTGAATACACTAAGGTAAGGGGGGGATTACTAATATAGGGGGGGAACCTTTATATCAGTGCCCCCTTACATTATTGTATTTACTTCCGCCTTCCATCAGTGACCCCCCCAGACTGGCCTGGCGGCACTGTCACTGACCTCCTCTCAGGTGCACCCAGCAGGGCTCAGTCAGATGGGTCCAGCTTGGTGGCTATTCTATAGCCTCCTCTCCACAGTCCACACGTGTCTGTCTCTTCCCGTAACCCCCATCCCGGCAGCGCTCCCACTCTTGAATCCTTTCTAGGATCCCCTCAAAGACTGCAGACATAAGAGACAAGAGATGGTCAGAGACTGCGGACATACTACAGGAGAAGGACAGAGACTGCGGACATACTACAGGAGAAGGACAGAGGCTGCGGACATACTACAGAAGGTGGACAGAGGCTGCGGACATACTACAGAAGGTGGACAGAGGCTGCGGACATACTACAAGAGGTGGACAGAGGCTGCGGACATACTACAGGAGGTGGACAGAGGTTGCGGGCATACTACAAGAGGTGGACAGAGGTTGCGGGCATACTACAAGAGGTGGACAGAGGCTGCGGACATACTACAAGAGGTGGACAGAGGCTGCGGACATACTACAAGAGGTGGACAGAGGCTGCGGACATACTACAAGAGGTGGACAGAGGCTGCGGACATACTACAAGAGGTGGACAGAGGCTGCGGACATACTACAAGAGGTGGACAGAGGCTGCGGACATACTACAAGAGGTGGACAGAGGCTGCGGACATACTACAAGAGGTGGACAGAGGCTGCGGACATACTACAAGAGGTGGACAGAGGCTGCGGACATACTACAAGAGGTGGACAGAGGCTGCGGACACACTACAAGAGGTGGACAGAGGCTGCGGACACACTACAAGAGGTGGACAGAGGCTGCGGACACACTGCAGGAGGTGGACAGAGGCTGCGGACACACTGCAGGAGGTGGACAGAGGCTGCGGACACACTGCAGGAGGTGGACAGAGGCTGCGGACACACTGCAGGAGGTGGACAGAGGCTGCGGACACACTGCAGGAGGTGGACAGAGGCTGCGGACACACTGCAGGAGGTGGACAGAGGCTGCGGACACACTGCAGGAGGTGGACAGAGGCTGCGGACACACTGCAGGAGGTGGACAGAGGCTGCGGACACACTGCAGGAGGTGGACAGAGGCTGCGGACACACTGCAGGAGGTGGACAGAGGCTGCGGACACACTGCAGGAGGTGGACAGAGGCTGCGGACACACTGCAGGAGGTGGACAGAGGCTGCGGACACACTGCAGGAGGTGGACAGAGGCTGCGGACACACTGCAGGAGGTGGACAGAGGCTGCGGACACACTGCAGGAGGTGGACAGAGGCTGCGGACACACTGCAGGAGGTGGACAGAGGCTGCGGACACACTGCAGGAGGTGGACAGAGGCTGCGGACACACTGCAGGAGGTGGACAGAGGCTGCGGACACACTGCAGGAGGGGGACAGAGGCTGCGGACACACTGCAGGAGGGGGACAGAGGCTGCGGACACACTGCAGGAGGGGGACAGAGGCTGCGGACACACTGCAGGAGGGGGACAGAGGCTGCGGACACACTGCAGGAGGGGGACAGAGGCTGCGGACACACTGCAGGAGGTGGACAGAGGCTGCGGACAGGACACATCCTCACAGCAGCCTCCTCCCCTGTCCACCATCATATTACTTCTCCAGTCCACATCAGATTCATCAGTGTGCTGTGTCCTCCTCCTGTACCCCTTTCACCTCTGCCCTGACCTGTGGAGAGGTGAAAGGGGTACAGGAGGAGGACACAGCACACTGATGAATCTGATGTGGACTGGAGAAGTAATATGATGGTGAATAGAGCACGTCAGTCTCTGTCCCCTGCATATGCCATGCAGCCAGGGCCCAGGGACAGAGACTGATATGCTCTATTCACCATCATATTACTTCTCCCGGCTCCAGTCCAGTCCCAGTAATGTCCTCCTTTAGATCCCAATCCCATCCCCCCACAGCTTCGCTCTCCGTACCTCCTGGGTGTGCAGCCAGCCTGAGCCAAGTCATGCACTGCATGACAGGACAGAGTCGCCTGGCTCAGCTCAGCTGTCAGCTTGCCTTGCCGCCGCGGCCGCGCTCGATCGATTCGAAAATGGCGCCGGGCGGCGGTATTACGTTACTGCGCATGCGCCGCCCGGCCGAGCGCGTACGAGCTTTCCCGAGCCCGGCCGGCTTCGGAACGGCGCATGCGCAGTTGCGTGGCCGGCTCGCGGCCATCATTTTTACGGGCACCGGTGCCCGTAACGGGCATTCACGGGCGCCCCGAAAAACGGGTCGTTTTTACGGGCTGCCCGTAAATCTACGGGCGGTTGGCAACACTGTCTCTCACCAAGGTTCTTCTCCCCCGATAGCCCAGTTTGGCTGGACGGGAGCTCTAGGAAGGGTTTTGGTCGTCCAATCATCTTCTATTTAAGGATTATGGAGGCCAGTGTGCTCTTAGAAACCTTAAGTGCAGCAGAAATTTTTTTTGTAACCTTGGCCAGATCTGTGCCTTGCCACAATTCTGTCTCTGAGCTCTTCAGGCAGTTCCTTTTGACCTCCATGATTCTCATTTGCTCTGACATGCACTGTGAGCTGTAAGGTCTTATATAGACAGGTGTGTGGCTTTGCTAATCAACTACAATCAGTAAAATCAAACACAGCTGGACTCAAATGAAGGTGTGTAGAACCATCTCAAGGATGATCAGAAGAAATGGACAGCACCTGAGTTAAATATAGGAGTGTCACAGCAAAGGGTCTGAATACTTAGGACCATGTGATATTTCAGTTTTTTTATTATTTAATACATCTGCAAAAATGTCAACAATTCTGTGTTTTTCTGTCAATATGGGGTGCTGTGTGTACATTAATGAGGAAAAAAAGAACTTTAAATGATTTTAGCAAATGGCTGCAATATAACAGAGTGAAAAATGTAAGGGGGTCTGAATACTTTCTGTCCCCACTGTATATACATACATATACAGGGCTTTTTTTCTCAGAGAATAGGTGCAGGAACTCCCCCCTTGTGAGTCACCCTTCGTCTCTGCACCCTATCCACCTCCGACCACTGTCTCTTGGCTCCATCCCCTACCCACCTCCAAGTACCACCCCTTTTAGAGAGTACAGAACCAAGTACCATTTTGTGCTACTAAATTGTATGGAATTTGATAGACCCCACCACAGCAACAATAGATCCCCCCCCCCCCCCACACACACACACACACACACACAAAATATATATTTTCCAAAAACAAGGGATTGCTGCACAAACCGTATTTATTTTGAAATCTTCAAAAGGACATCACCACGACTGATGAAGGGCGTTATCTACAATAGCCCGAAAACGTTTATTATGTATGCCTGATTTTATGGATGTCGTGGTGATGTCCTTTTGAAGATTTCAAAATAAATACGGTTTGTGGAGCAGTCCCGTGTGTGTGTGTGTGTGTGTGTGTGTGAGATATATATATATATATATATATATATATATATATATATATATATATATATATATATATATATATATATATATATATATATATATATATATATATATATATATATATGTGTTTAAAAAATTTAAATTCCAGTATATATCCCATAGTTTGTAGATGCTATAACATTTGTGCAAACCAATCAATATATGCTTATTGTAATTTTCTTTATCAAAAATATGTAGCAGAATACATATTGGCCTAAATTTGTGAAGAAATTTTAGAGTGTGTGTGATATATATATATATATTTCTCTATCACTACAGTGATAATTCAGTGCTATGTATACATACAATAAAATTCAAATTCAGAAAAAATTCATAATGCCCCATAAATCAATATCCATCTTGATAGTAGTGCTCCAGTGTTATTATCATATTACCGTACTTCTCAATAATTCTTATTGCTTGTGCAAACCACCACCAGCTATTTAATCTGCTCACCTCAAGGATGAGTCAGAAAGACTCAAATGAACGTCTATTCACTCCCCAAACGTCTTTCTCCCTTTCACGATCTCCACTCCACCCAATGTATCCCTCACAGATAGGGAGTTGATCTCCGAGATTATTCAGCTTTTCCTCCACTATAGTCCAATAAAGTGTACTGGGTTCTTAGTAGTGCCCATACCAATCATCATTCACAAAACAATTGGTGTGAGCACTATAAATCTAAATTTATTTATTTTTTTTAAATATAAATTTAATAAAAGCAAACTCTTATGAAATTGTGCTGAGCACCAGTATGACAAGTGCTCAGCATGATGTTTCATTACAACCAGATTTCCTCAGGAGCAGTGTTTGGCAACACCACCTTGGCAACTTATACTTCCTTGGGGCCAGTTCACACCAGATGCAGTTCCGTGCACCTTCTTCTTTTTTTTTTTTTTTTTTTTTTTTTTTCTGCACAAAATGCATGCACAGTGCACATCCAATGGCTCTAGTTCACAGCATGCAGTCAGTTTCTGGTGCAGTAACTGACTGCATGGTGTGAGCTAGAGCCATTGGAATACATGGAAAAAGCTGTGCATGCATTTTGTGCAGAAAAAAGGGCACGGAACTGCATCTGGTGGGAACTTGCCCTTTTAAAGGTTTTTTTTTTTGTTTTTGTTTTGTACTAAACTAGCTTTTAATAGAAAATGCCAATTGCAATGATTTTGTTATGTACTTGGGGTTCCGCTTTAGATCTAATTCTCAGATAAGTGCACAATATTCCAAAATATTTTTAATGGTCATCCAATATCAGTTTAGACGACTTAAGATGGTAGAGGCTGTTGTTTGATGACCACATTTGTTGTTGATTTGGGAGCTGGACTTATACACTGTATGTCTCCTGTGTTATGGCCAAATCTGTTAAAAATCTTACCTGCTGACATTCTAGTGCAGTGATGGCGAACCTTGGCACCCCAGATGTTTTGGAACTACATGATGCTCATGCACTCTGCAGTGTAGTTGAGCATCATGGGAAATGTAGTTCCAGAACATTTGGGGTGCCAAGGTTCGCCATCACTGTTCTAGTGTAATGTCTAGTTCACCTTCTGTGTGGGCACATGCAGTCCCAAGTTTTAAAGCACATTTTATAGAGCACTCAATGGTAATACAATGAATTGTCACCCTTATGTACAGTGGCGGGTGTCCTGGGTTTTGCTGTCGGAAAGATTTCATACATGGGAGCTTGCCAGAAAAAGTTTCAAAACACCGGTATGGATAAAATGTTTCAAGCTGGTTTTGTTCCTGGCATTGGTGGTGGATTCGGTCCAAGATTTTTTGGAAAACATCAAAAGTAGGTGGCATAATCTTATCTCCTATGGTCAAACAATTTAACCTACAGTATCTCACAAGAGAGTACACCCCTCACATTTTTGTAAATATTTTATTATTTCTTTTCATGTGACAACACTGAAGAAATGACCCTTTGCTACTAATGTTAATTAGTGCGTGTACAACTTGTTTACCAGTGTAAATTTGCTGTCCCCTCAAAATAACTCACGCAGCCAATAACGTCTAAACCACTGGCAACAAAAGTGAGTACACCCCTAAATGAAAATGTCCAAATTGGGCCCAAAGTGCCAATATTTTGTGTGGCCACCATTATTTTCCAGCACTGCCCTAACCCTCTTGGGCATGGAGTTCACCAGAGCTTCACAGGTTACCACTGGAGTCCTCTTCCACTCCTCCATGACGACATCACGGAGCTGGTGGATGTTGGAGACCTTGAGCTCCTCCACCTTCCATTTGAGGATGCCCCACAGATGTTCAATAGGGTTTAGGTCTGGAGATATTCAAATAGGAAGAAAGGGTCTAAGGAAGGCACAAGAAGGTGACTCCCCTAGGCCCAAAGACAGTTACTATGGATATAAGTGGACATTCATGGGAGAGTAGTGTTAAAAAGATAATTAATAGTTTATTAGCATAACATATATTAAATTCATCAGATGTACGAAAAAATATATATGATCCACCATACACTGAAAAATGTGCTCACCGGGTGCTCAACTATTAATTATCTTTTTAACACTACTCTCCCATGAATGTCCACTTATATCCATAGTAACTGTCTTTGGGCCTAGGGGAGTCACCTTCTTGTGCCTTCCTTAGACCCTTTCTTCCTATTTGAATATATTTGTTTTACTTACGGATATGACCTCCTAATTAGAGGAGAGACACTGGGTAAGAGTTATATTGTGCAGACTAGGCATTCATTTTCCAGGTGGTCCCCCTCTTTTTCCCTTTTTTTTCCCTCCAGTTTTTTGTGATCCCAGTTGATCCGTCTGGACCACCTTGGATATCCTGCCTATATGATCCATTTTACACTCATTGTTTTATACTTTACTTGGGTCTGAGTACAGTTTTGGGGGGTGACTATTATTCCCCCTTTCCCCCATAATGGCCTTCACATTAGGGGAAGACATTGATAGAGAGATAAGAGAGACATTGAAAAAGATGCATCCCAACCCTTGAATAGGGATGAGGAGATCAAAGAAGGGTTTAAGGAACACAAAAACTGCTGTTAAAACATCTCAATAGAAAATGGGACGTCTCCTTTTTGGAGACTTATATTGAACATAAGATAGTCCCTCGTGGACTACGAGATAGAACTATACTGGCAGAGCACCTCCATAACGACCGATTCCTTCCTAAATGGAAGGAACTGTGCGTTTAATCATGGCATTGCGGTCATGAAATTAATCGTGGAGGAAGAGAAAATTCAGTTGACCGAACTTAAAGACAAAATAGAGGAGAGTGCTAGGGGACTGGACCTTTTTGAAGGAGGAGGAAGAATTCACTAGACAAAATGAATTTCTAAAAAAGGAAATGGAGAAAGCACAACAAAATCTCAAACTAACCAAACAATCAAAGTATAGGAGGGATACACAGGACTTCGAAAGTGATCAAGCCTTTGATCTGACAATCAGGAGAGGAAGGAGCAACTCCTCCAGAAGGGGCTTTCGGTCCCAATCTAGGAATAGACAGGACTGCCCCCCCCCCCCCCCCTCCGCAGATGAAAGCAATACCCAAAAAACAGCAACTTTTTTAGAGAAAGAGGGGGTGGGGGAAATTGTATCCCACACCGCCTCCCAGGAGAACCTCCCTACCCATCTAAGGACAAAAGAAAGCAGATCACAGAAAGGGAAAACATCAAAACAAAGAACAGGAGGCTCGCGAACAAGAAGCCAGAATCGTTAGGACAGACTAGAGAAGACCCAACAGGGAAACCAGATATGACTGTGATTAATTTATCATCATTCCCTTGGCCGTTAGACATATTCAACTATTGCAACGCGGTATGTCCTTCTCTCCCACGAGCAGCATGGACGAATTTACTGTTTATAAGGATGTGGTATTATACCTTAGAAAAATCTTCTTTAGGTCCTTGTACACACAGGATCAATCAGTAGGAACGGGGGGAGTATGCCCCGATGCAGATGACCAAAATGCAATTGATATCCTCAATTCATTGTTAGAGGAGAATGAAGAGGGTGGAAGCAGCCATTCCCCAACAAGAAGACTAGCAGATCTAAACATAAAATCTAAAAAAATGCCTCCCCTTAATGGCTAGGGATGTTTCTTGACATGATCCAGTTGGATCTGGGTGGGATTTCGTGGAAACACATTGACCATGATAATCTCACTCAGATGGAACGCCAAGCACTTAAGGAGTTGAAGGAAGCCAAGAATATTATAATTAAAAGAAGTGACAAGGGAGGCAATGTCGTTTTGATGAACGACATAGATTATGAGAAAGAGGCCAAACGCCTCCTGGGGGACACTAATACATATAAGAAATTGGATGGAGATCCTCTCCCCAGGTGGGTGCGTAACCTCAACAGCAAATTGGATGATGCAGTAGAGGCGGGACTATTGACCAAACAGGAATTTGAATATCTATCCGTGGAGGACTACAATATACCCACCTTCTACTGCATACCCAAAGTGCATAAATCCCTTGAGAAGCCACCAGGGAGACCAATTGTGTCAGCAATCCATGGACCCCTTGATAGAATAGGGAAATATCTGGACTCGCTCCTTAAGGGAATGGTTGGGGAACTTAGATCCTATGTGCAGGATACACGCCATGTGCTGGCCAGACTAGCCGACCTTTCAGTTGAGGGGGAGGCATGGCTGGTCAGCATCGACGTTGAATCATTATATACATCCATCCCCCATGAATATGGTATCTTAGCAGTTAGGGGGAAACTCTTTTCCAGAGAACTCCTATGTGGCCCCCAAAATGAGTTCCTATTGGAACTCCTTGACTTTGCTCTACATAATAATTTCTTTCAATTCGCCTCACGATTTTATCAGCAAATCAAGGGCACCTCTATGGGGGTGGCATGGGCACCCGCCTATGCATGCCTCCATTTAGGTAGCTGGGAAGAAGAAGAGGTGTTCAACTGTCCGATGTACCTCAGCCATGTGCATACGTGGCTGAGGTACATCGATGACGTGCTGGTCATTTGGACAGGTGATGTGGATACACTCCATACATTCATCGACCGGCTTAACACCAACGAGCGTAACATACGTCTCACGTACACTTACGATCGTTCCCAATTATCTTTCTTGGACCTTAAGATAGGCTTGAAGGAAGGGAGGATTAACACCTGCACTTATCGCAAAGAAACAGCAGCAAACACTGCTGCAAGCAGATAGCCATCATCCCCACTGGCTTAAGAACGGTATCCCTACAGGACAATTCATGAGAATTAAACAAAATTGTTCAAATTCTACTGATTTGCGTAGGCAATCCAAGGATCTGTATATGAGGTTTCGGAATCGGGGTTATTCCCATAGACAGATCCGCAATGCCAAACGTAAGGCCTCCGCCAGGAGTAGAGCAAGCTTACTTTCCATGGACCACAAGAAGGGAGAAATGGAATCGAAAACCGCTACACAGGGTCCAGTTAGACTAATCACCACATACGGGGCCCAATGGGAATCCGTACAAAGAATTGTTAAAAAACATTGGGGTATCCTCACAAATAATAAAAATCTGGCTAACATCGTGGGCGATGGACCCAAGATGGTGGCACGGCGAGCTAAAAATCTGGGGGATATACTTATTCACTCCGAATTTACTAGACATCAGGATCCCACCTGGCTGTCGGACTACCCGCGTTGTAAGGGCATGGTCCCCTGCACGAGGTGTCAGATATGTCCATTTGTGGACAGAACGGACACCTTTTAAGGATGCTATGGGACAGGGAAAATATGTGATCAAGGATTTGATCAACTGTTCCACTACTAAAGTGATCTATATGATCACCTGTTCGTGCCCAAAAATCTATATAGGAAAAACCAAAAGAGCCCTCAGGACCAGAATAGGGGAGCATCTGAGAGATATTAAGAAAGAAAGGGAGGGGGTAGTGGAGAGAAAGGAGAAGAAGGAAGAGAGACCAGTGGCGAAGCACTTTGCCCGTTACCATCAGGGTAAAATCGAGGGACCGAGGGTGAAAGGTATTTATGTCCTGAAGCTACCGGCAAGGAGAGGTGACTTTAATCGTGTCCTACTCCAAAAAGAAAAATGGTGGATATATACCTTGAAGTCCCTCGCACCCTTTGGGATGAACACAGAACTGAGCATGCAACCTTTCTTGGATTAAAATGAACCCTATCCTCCCCTCCCCCCCCCCCCCCCCCCAAGTCAACCAACAAGAAAAACCCCCTCTCCCCCCTTCCTAACTCCTCCCTTCCCTCCTTCCCCTCCCCTCCAAGTCTATAATTCCCCTTCTTTGTCCATCTTTCATGTGGCTCTATTCCCCCCATGAAATATCTCTATCCTTGACTAATTACAGTTCCCAGCTCCCCAGTACTCAATATATTATATCATTGGCCCTTGCCCATAATGTCCCTACCCCGGTCCCAACTCTGGCATTTCCCCTTTTGTAGCAGAACGACGGGAACCGTCAACCAGTGTGAAGGGTGCAATACGCACCCGGTGAGCACATTTTTCAGTGTATGGTGGATCATATATATTTTTTCGTACATCTGATGAATTTAATATTGCAATTTTAATATATGTTATGCTAATAAACTATTATCTTTTTAACACTACTCTCCCATGAATGTCCACTTATATCCATAGTAACTGTCTTTGGGCCTAGGGGAGTCACCTTCTTGTGCCTTCCTTAGACCCTTTCTTCCTATTTGAATATATTTGTTTTAGTTACGGATATGACCTCCTAATTAGAGGAGAGACACTGGGTAAGAGTTATATTGTGCAGACTAGGCATTCATTTTCCAGGTGGTCCCCCTCTTTTTCCCTTTTAGGTCTGGAGACATGCTTGGCCAGTCCATCACCTTTACCCTCAGCTTCTTTAGCAAGGCAGTGGTTATCTTGGAGTCATTATGTTGGACTACTGCCCTGCGGTAGGGAGGGGATCATGCTCTGCTTCAGTATGTCACAGTACATGTTGGTATTCATGGTTCCCTCAATAAACTGTAGCTCCCCAGTGCCGGCAGTACTCATGCAGCCCCAGATAATGACACTCCCACCACCATGCTTGACTGTAGGCAAGACACACTTGTCTTTGTACTCCTCAGCTGGTTGCCACCACGCACGCTTGCCACCATCTGAACCAAATAAGTTTATCTTGGTCTCAGTGGACAACAAGACATGGTTCCAGTAATCCATGTCCTTAGTCTGCTTGTCTTCAGCAAACTGTTTGCAAGCTTTCTTGTGCATCATCTTTAGAAGAGGCTTCCTTCTGGGATGACAGCCATGCAGACTAATTTGATGCAGTGTGCGGTGTATGGTCTGAGCACTGACAGGCTGACACCCCACCCCTTCAACCTCTGCAGCAATTGTACGTCTATTTCCCGAAGACAACCTCTGGATATCTCACTGAACACGAGCACTCAACTTCTTTGGTCGACCATGGCGAGGCCTGTTCTGAGTGGAACCTGTCCTGTTAAAACACTGCATGATCTTGGCCACCGTGCTACAGCTCAATTTCAGGGTCTTGGCAACCTTCTTATAGCCTAGGCCATATTTATGTAGAGCAACAATTCTTTTTTTCAGATCCTCAGAGTTCTTTGCCATGAAGTTCCATGTTGAACTTCCAGTGACCAGTAAGAGAGTGAGAGCGATAACACCAGATTTAACACACCTGCTCCCCATTCACACCTGAGAACTTGTAACACTAACCAGTCACAGGACACCGAGGAGGAAAAATGACTAATTGGGCCCAATTTGGACATTTCACTTTTGTTACCAGCGGTTTAGAGATTAATGGCTGTGCGTTATTTTGAGGGGACAGCAAATTTACACTGTTATACAAGCTGTACACTCACTACTTTACATTGTAGTGCCATTTCTTCAGTGTTGTCACGTAAAAAGATATAATAAAATATTTACAAAAATGTGAGGGGTGTACGTACTCTTGTGAGATACTGTATAAGCTGATGCAAAGAGATTTTGGATTTTTTTTTTTTTTCAATAGCAAACATGTTATGCATGCCTGGTCTGTGCAATAGTTTTGCGCAGAGCAGCCCGATCTCCCCCTTCTCAGTTCCCTCCCCTCTTCGGGGAGTGCCCCCAAAGAAAACTGCTTGCTATAGGGGCACTCATGCGGCCTCAATCCCGAGCCATGCTGCTTGCACCCACAGCAGGGTTTTTTAACCGGGGTGCCATAAAGAGTCCTCAGGGTTGCCATGGCCACATCCCAGTCTGATGTGTGCGACTCTGTTAACTCCCATACTGTGTGGCTCTGCAAAGGGAGAGGGAGAACAGCCTGCGCGGCTCTCTCCTCCTCCCTGCGGCTTTGGGTACTATTGCTGGCAAAACCTAAAGCAGTGTGGGTGGGGGGGCGTGCACAAACACGCAAAAAAAAAAAGTGTGCTTGGACGCATCACCTGGTGTGAATGAGCCCTCAGACTGGTGTGCCCCAGGATTGTTCACAGTTCTAAAGGGTGCTTTGACATCACAGAATTTAATTAACGGCATCAGGAGCCATTGGCTCCCACTGCTGCCTCTCTGTCCTGTGAGGAGGGAGAGAGCCACTGTTCTCAAGCACAGTGCTGGATCACAATCGGGCTCTGGTTAAGTATAAGGGGAGGCCAGGGGGGAGGGGATGTGAAGCAGAACACAGGTTTTTTACCCTAATGCAGAGAATGCAGCAAGGTAAAAAAAAAACTTCTACCTTTTTACTACCACTTTAAGAGTTTAAAAGTTGGACGTTTTTATTGTTAAAACAATCATTATGCAATATATATGGAAAACTTGTATAGAATGATCTCATGATTTGATTTTGATGTAAAGGAAACTTTTTTCAAACTGCATTTTCTGAACTTTTCTTCCCCCTCCCATTGTGCTGCTCTGACCCACTCTGCTGCTCTTCCACTATATACTCACGCTGGCACCAATAAGCTGCAATGGTTACCTTTTACCTGGCACTTATTCTACTTGCTACTGCCTGTGCAGTAGAACCTCATAGACTTGTATGGGGCCAAGAGCCTGATCTATCTCCCAGCCCCATGGAAATCTATAGGGTTCTACTGCACATGAACACTGGAAAAGGGAAAACAAAAAAGGATCAAAACTTTATTCCTGTATACTGTGACCTTTTCTTTTCACCAGGCACTGTCACCACCACTGTGATGAATGCAAGAAGAAATGCGCTGAGGGATGTAAGAAGAATTGCTCAAAGGACAAAGAACAGCCTACACAGCCCACCTCTTCTACCTCCTGAAATCATGTAAGCTTACTGCTAATGACGTGACAGCTAAAAGCTCTCCTGTCCTCTACATACATGCACATGACCCACTAGGGGAGATGATGAAATGTTTTTTTTGTTTTTTTTTCATCTAAAGCCCAAAAAAAATTTCTACTTTTGGGTAGAGTAGGAAACCCATCGGGTTGTCACTAAAATAAGTGCCTCCATCCATTTGGAAGATTTGTTCTTGGCAACTCAATTTTGAATGTTCCTTACTTTTCACTCTTCGGTGACAGTGATCACCAGGTAACACTTAGGCCCCTTTCACACGACTGGCCTGCTCGGATCTGCCTGTCTATATTTCAGGTGGATCCGAGTGGGCCACCCATTGATTTTGTTTGGGCCTGCCATCCGATCCGACGAGATCCGCTCAAAACAGACGGATGGGAATACGTTTACGATTCGTCCAGCAGATGGGATTGGATGAAAACGGACATGCAGTCCAGTTTCATCCGTAGAGAACAGCGGGGCTCTGACAGGTCTGTCCCTGAGAGCACAGTGAGGGCTTACTTTTCAGTGGTTTACTACCATTTTAACAGTAATGAGCTTTTAATATTTATGTAAAACTTAAAGGATCAAAACTGTTTGTTGCAATGGCTTATAAAGTGTGAGCTGGAATTTGGCTTCAATTTGTTAGTGCATCTAATGCCGCGTACACACGGTCGGACTTTTCAGCTACAAAAGTCCAACGGACGCTGACGGACTAAAGCTGGCTGGAAATCCGATCGTGTGTGGGCTTCTCCGGACTTTCAACTGACTTTTTCAGCCTCAAATCCGACGGACTTTAGATTTGAAACATGCTTCAAATCTTTACGTCGTACGACGGACCCCGAAATCCGCTCGTCTGTGTGCTAGTCCGACGGACAAAAACCCACGCTAGGACAGCTATTGGCTACTGGCTATGAACTTCCTTATTTTAGTCCGGTGTACGTCATCACGTACGAATCCGTTGGACTTTTGTGTGGTCGTGTGTAGGCAAGTCCGTTCGTTAGAAAGTCTGCCGCAAGTCCGCCGAAAGTCCACCGGAAGTCTGTCGGACAGGCTGTCGGACTTTTGTAGCTGAAAAGTCCGACCGTGTGTACGCCCCATAAGTCTGCCCTGCCTCCAGACTGACAATGCTGCTTTCCAAAGGTCTCTGTTGCTCCATCATTCAGAGGTGTCTCTCTAATACAGGAGGCGTGTTACTGGCCAGATCACCCGGTGGAAACCGAGGGGAAAAGCCTAAAAAAAAAAATTTAAAAAATGAAGCCCCACATGTAATGATTGGTAAGCTGCACTATATTACATTTTTGTTTTTGGGTTTAATACATCTTTAAGCTAAGGACACCTTTCAATAGGAGCCAAAGAAGCTTTACACTTATTGTAACAGATGTACTTGTAGAATGTGTTTTGAGAGAAAGTTACAGGAGATGATGGGGGTCAGTACAACTGCAACTAACTTCAATAGTCCCTGGCCTGAACAAGTATGGAGGTAAAGAAGGGTTAGAATTGCATCAAAACCCCTTACACCTGAGTAATTTTTCCAGGACCGAGATGAAGAGCCAAATTTGTGTGGTTTTTTTTTTTCCCCATCTGTCCTGTTGGAGATTTCCCTTCAATTCATGTCCAAGAGATCCTACAGGAGGTAAGAGGAGATCTCTTAAAAGCAAAAGGATATACCCTATTGGACAGCTGTAACCTCCTCCTGTTCCAGTGACAATTTAAAGATTTTGCTTGTCCCATCACTTTCTTTACTGGAGACAATGGTCAACACGAGAAACATACAAAGGATAAATCTCGCTAGCAGGGACAAATAAAAACCTGATGGATTCTAACCCTTCTACGCTCAATCCAAATAAGTTTTGGCTTTACATACGCATTAAAGTATTAAACAGGAGGTTCAGCACTGGAGCCAGGCAACTAGATATTTTAAAACTAGAGGCTAGCAATGGCAGCTCCAAGTTTCTCTGGTGACAAATTACTTTTAGGAAGCCAGTTTCAAGATCAAGCAAGATTTTAAAATTTTGTTTTGTCGACAGTGCTTAGATCAGATGTAGGATGGCTGCAATTAAAGAACTTAATGTTCAGTTGTCAAGACAGATAGTAGTGATAGAAATAGAAGCCCATAATTCTATCCCTGCAGTACAGTACGATGAATAGATATTGATCAGTAGTGGAAGTTCATTATTCACAGCTCAAATCTTGCCTAGTGCGGGCTCATATCCGCCATGTGTGTAAATATCTTCTATCATGGCAAATGGAACCCTACATAAGCAAAATATAAACACTGGTTTCCAAATACCTACAAAAAAAGCATTCTGCTATGCTGTCCCCTGCTGGACACAGTGTGTACTGCACCTTTTTTCCTACTTCAGTAATTCAGATAGGCAGCATGGCTTTTACATGTGTTTTGTCATGCAAGGTGAAAATTGAGTACTGTCCATGATACTTTTTTTATTTGCACTAACATACAATTTTTCAGGACAAGCTTTTGGGGTATGTCCCCTTCTTCAAGGTCCAAGCAGTACTGATTCACAAATTTTTAAGCAGTACTGCTTAAAATCAGTACTGCTTGGACCTTGAAGGGCACATACCCCGAAATCTTGTCCTGAAAAATTGTATGTTAATGCAAATAAAAAAAGTATCACGGACAGTACTCAATTTTCTCTGTCACAATTGCACTAATACGGCTCCAATCGGGTCATGCAAGGTAAAATAAACAGATAAGAAGAGTTAGATTTTACAGTCCAAGCACAGACATACACACCCTAACGGAAACAAATTGTAAAAGAAATTGTGGCTGCCATTTGCTGACCTATAATTATAAAAATTCCAACTGCCTGGTTGTCACGTGACCCTCTTCCTTTGATTGGGTTGCTTCATGAGACTTTCGTCTGACTTCTATGATCAGTGTAATTGTCTCAGGGCAATGTCTCAAAGTATGATAGCCAGTGGACAACGCCAGACAACTAAGCATTTTCATAAGTAGCACAGCAATGGTAGCGCTTTCATGATATGTTTACTTTTTAAATAAAATAATAATAAAACAAAAACCTTTTGATTTTCAGGTTTGTCACTCTACATTCCGTGAACAGTCTATATAAATCATGTTGGTGTCTGAGACTGTTTTGTCATTATTCCAAAAATGTATTCTGTATCGGGTAGTCTGTGTACCCAAAAAAACAACCCCAGGAGCCCAGTTTGGAACCAACTATAGTTTATAGGCAATAAAATATGTTCTTAGATCAGTAAGGCCGTTCTTATGCACAGTTTCTGGCAAATTTAATTTTTTTTTTTTCCTCTGTTTTCCTAGATTTGATCACCACAAGGACACAGCGACACAAAAGCATTTAGTGTACCCCTCCTCTTATATTTTGGTATTTGTAATAAAATAAATTTAAAAAAACCAATGACTTTTTATGTTCTCTCTTTAAAGGAACAGCATCTAAATGGTGAAGTGTGCACTAACCGGCTACTATCTTACCAATATCTTCAACATCCACTGACATTCGCCATACACTTACACCACCTAGTGGTTAAAATGCAATATGCAACAGAAAATATCACCAGTGTGCTTCATATATCAGCATTGCCCAAGTAATAATTCTGCTCAGCGCACGGTCACAGTAACTGTTCCCTCATCCCAGTCATCTTGGTGGTTTGTCTGGTATTTTGTCTTCATACTGGCTATTGCCAATGCAGTAATCCCATAGTCCACAGGAGGTAAAAGCACATCTATCTTTGTTGGTGATCTGTTATTAAAACTAAATGACACAGACAAGTCTATGCATATCAATGGTGAGAAATGACGACCACGCTAAATCAGCTTTGGATTTCTGGGGCTGATTTGCTTTGTACTGAAAAATGAGAAACCCACTAGAAGCAAATTCATTCAGCAGATATTTTTCATTCTTGGCAGTTTTCACCCTAGTGGTGTTCCTGTGCATATGGTTTTCAGAAAGTATACAATGGGACACTCCATATACGTAGTGTTTATTTTTTACCAGCAGTACTTGTAAAACAAACCTTTGAGTTTTGTGTCTAACAAAAGCTTTAGACCCCTTTCACACGAAGCGGACTCCGCTTCCACGAAGTCCGCCTCGGTCCGCCGGCTCAGCAGGAGATCTGTCCGTTGATCTCCGCTGAGCCGGCGGATGACAGGTCTCTCTCTGCTCACTGAGCGGGGAGGGGCTTGTCAGGCGCCGCCTATGGAGGGATCGGATGAAAACTGACAGCATGTCTGTTTTAATCAGATCTCACCTGATCCGATCCGCCAGCGACGGACCTGGACGTAGGGCCATCCGTCTGCTTTTAGCAGATCGGACCAGGTCGGATGTCAGCGGACATGTCTCCGCTGACATCCGTCGCTCCATAGGCTAACATGGAGCGCCCGTTCAGGTCCGCCGTCAAAACTGACAGGTGGACCTGAACGGTCTGATCGTGTGAAAGGGGCCTAACTATGATGGGGTACTTAAATCCAGACTACTAAACTACTTGGCCTGTATGGGTCCAGCATAAAACTTTCTAGGCCTGGCAGCTGGACATAGAGTCGTAAGAGGCTGGCAGTTAATTTCACAGCATGTGAAGCATGTTTAACCACTTGCCGACCGCCTCACGCATATATACGTGAACAGAGTGGCACGGGCAGGCAAAATCACGTACCTGGTACGTGATTGCCTTCCCGCGGGCGGGGGGTCCGATCGGACCCCCCCCCCCCCCGGTGCCAGCGGCGGTCGGCATTTGTCTGGGAGCGTTTAGAGATGAGGGGGAGGCCATCTGATCGTGCCCCCCCCCCCTCGCGATCGCTCCCAGCCAATGAGAAACATCCCCTGCCTCTGTATAGTACACAGAGGCAGACGATGTGATGTCATCTCTCCTCAGCTCGGCAGTTTCCGTTCCGGCGCCGAGGAGAGAATACATGTGAGTGCACAACACACACACACACAGTAGAACATGCCAGGCATACTTTACGCCCCCTGATCCCCCCCCAATCACCCCTCCCCCTCCCTGTCACACTGACACCAAGCAGTGTGTTTTTTATTTTTTTTTTTCTGATTACTGCATGGTGTCAGTTTGTGACAGTTAGAAGTGGTAGGGCAGTTAGGGTTAGCCCCCTGTAGGTCTAGGGTACCCCCCTAATAAAGTTTTAACCCCTTGATCACCCCCCGTCACCAGTGTCACTAAGCGATCATTTTTCTGATCGCTGTATTAGTGTCACTGGTTCCGCTAGTTAGGGACGTAAATATTTAGGTTCGCCGTCAGCGTTTTATAGCGACAGGGACCCCCATATACTACCTAATGTTTTAACCCCTTGATTGCCCCCTAGTTAACCCTTTCACTACTGATCACCGTATAACCATTACGGTTGACGCTGGTTAGTTCGTTTATTTTTTTATAGTGTCAGGGCACCTGCCGTTTATTACCGAATAAAGGTTTAGCCCCCTGATCGCCCGGCGATGATATGCGTCGCCCCAGGCAGCGTCAGATTAGCACCAGTACTGCTAACACCCACGCACGCACCATACACCTCCCTTAGTGGTATAGTATCTGAACGCATCAATATCTGATCCGATCAGATCTATACTAGCGTCCCCAGCAGTTTAGGGTTCCAAAAAAACGCAGTGTTAGCGGGATCAGCCCAGATACCTGCTAGCACCTGTGTTTTGCCCCTCCGCCCGGCCCAGCCCAGCCCACCCAAGTGCAGTATCGATCGATCACTGTCACTTACAAAACACTAAACGCATAACTGCAGCGTTCGCAGAGTCAGGCCTGATCCCTGCGATCGCCAACAGTTTTTTTGGTAGCGTTTTGGTAAACTGGCAAGCACCAGCGGCCTAGTACACCCCGGTCGTAGTCAAACCAGCACTGCAGTAACACTTGGTGACGTGGTGAGTCCCATAAGTGCAGTTCAAGCTGGTGAGGTGGCAAGCACAAGTAGTGTCCCGCTGCCACCAAAAAGACAAACACAGGCCCGTCGTGCCCATAATGCCCTTCCTGCTGCATTCGCCAATCCTAATTGGGAACCCACCGCTTCTGCAGCGCCCGTACTTCCCCCCCCCCCCCCCCCCCCATTCACATCCCCAACCAAATGCAGTCGGCTGCATGAGAGGCATTTTCTTTATGTCCTCCCGAGTACCCCTACCCAAGGAACCCCCAAAAAAGATGTCGTGTCTGCAGCAAGCGCGGATATAGGCGTGACACCCGCTATTATTGTCCCTCCTGTCCTGACAATCCTGGTCTTTGCATTGGTGAATGTTTTGAACGCTACCATTCACTAGTTGAGTATTAGCGTAGGGTACAGCATTGCACAGACTAGGCACACTTTCACAGGGTCTCCCAAGATGCCATCGCATTTTGAGAGACCCGAACCTGGAACCGGTTACAGTTATAAAAGTTACAGTTACAAAAAAAAGTGTAAAAAATAAAAATTGGTCACTTTCGCGCAACTTGTGTCAAAATATAAAATATTCCATGGACTCAACATGCCTCAAAGCAAATAGATTGGGGTGTCTACTTTCCAAAATGGGGTCATTTGGGGGGGGGGGGGGGGGGGTTATGCCATCTGGGCATTTTATGGCCTTCAAAACTGTGATAGGTAGTGAGGAGTAAAATCAAAAATTTACGCCCTTAGAAATCCTGAAGGCATTGATTGGTTTCCGGGGCCCCATACGTGGCTAGGCTCCCAAAAAGTCCCACACATGTGGTATCCCCGTACTCAGGAGAAGCAGCTGAATGTATTTTGGGGTGCAATTCCACATATGCCCATGGCCTGTGTGAGCAATATATCATCTAGTGACAACTTTTTGTAATTTTTTTTTTTTTTTTTGTCATTATTCAATCACTTGGGACAAAAAAAATGAATATTCAATTGGCTCAACATGCCTCTCAGCAATTTCCTTGGGGTGTCTACTTTCCAAAATGGGGTCATTTGTGGGGGTTTTGTACTGCCCTGCCATTTTAGCACCTCAAGAAACGACATGACAGGCAGTCATAAATTAAAGGCTGTGTAAATTCCAGAAAATGTACCCTAGTTTGTAGGCGCTATAACTTTTGCGCAAACCAATAAATATACACTTATTGACTTTTTTTTTTACCAAAGACATGTGGCTGAATACATTTTGGCCTAAATGTATGACTAAAATTGAGTTTATTGGATTTTTTTTAGAACAAAAAGTAGAAAATATCTTTTTTTTTTTTTTTCAAAATTTTCGGTCTTTTTCCGTGTATAGCGCAAAAAATAAAACCGGCAGAGGTGATCAAATACCATCAAAAGAAAGCTCTATTTGTGGGAAGAAAAGGACGCAAATTTTGTTTGGGTACAGCATTGCATGACCACGCAATTAGCAGTTAAAGCAACGCAGTGACAAATTGTAAAAAGTGCTCTGGTCAGGAAGGGGGTAAATCCTTCCGGGGCTGAAGTGGTTAAGGGCCTGTGTCAACTGGGTTTTGTTTGCTTCAAGCAGCTTTTGCATTCTCATACAGATATACATTCATCGGCCACTGTATTAGGTACACCTTGCTAGTACTGTGTTGGACCCCTTTTGCCTTAATTCTTCGTGGCATAGATTCAACAAGATTTTGGTCCATATTGACATGATAGCATCACGCAGTTGCTGCAGATTTGCAGCTGCACATTCATGATGCAAATCTCCCTTTCCACCACATCCCAAAGGTGCTCTATTGGATTGAGATCTGGTGACTGGAGGCCATTGGAGTACAGTGACCTCATTGTCATGTTCAAGAAACCAGTGGTGAGATGATTTGAGCTTTGTGACATGGTGCATTATCCTGCTGGAAGGAGCCATCAGAAGATGGGTACACTAGTCCATAAAGTAGGGTGACCAGACGTCCCCGGTTTCTGGGGACAGTCCACGGAATGAGGACACTGTCCCCAGACCAAGTCTGTCCCCGGTTTTGTCCCCAGATTGGATTTGAGCAGGGGTCTAAGCAATGTCAAAGACAGTCAGTGCAGAATTGAAAAAAAAAATTGCAAACCCCCGCTCCTACTAGCTTAGAGGGGGTATTTTTTTTTCCATTATCTGTGCCCCTTTCTGATCATCCTGTGCTGGTCAGAGCAGAGGGACTATTTTTTTCAGTTTCGGGCGCATGACAATTCCGCTCCCACTCGCATGTTCTTCTGCCTTGGCTTAAGTCCCCGCTAGCCGCCTGCCTGCCTATCTCCTTGCTTTCCCTGGTGGAGTGATCTTCCTCTGCTCAGCTATGCTCCCCACCCAGTAGTAGCCGGGGCCCAGAGAGTGAGACTTGAGAGGCTGTAAGGCGGGCGGGCGGGCTGTGGCGTCAGGCAGAGAGAGGCAGCTGAGCTCAGCCGACAGTGTCCAGCAGCAGGAAGAGAAGTGGATCCGATCGTTGGGCTGCCAGTGCTTTCAAGGCTTCAACACAGGTGTGCTTTGGGGGTGTCTGTGAATAGACTACATTGCACTGTGTCTGTCTCTCTGGCATCATGGATGGTATCATAACTCACAGACAGCAGGCACTCTATCATGGCTCTGGCTGGCTCTGTCACAGTGTGTCACATGACATGGCTGCTGGGTGCTGATTTTGTTACCTTATTGGTCATATGTATCAGCACCCATCAGCCATGTCATGTGACACACTGACACAGAGCTAGCCAGAGCCATGATAGAGTGCCTGCTGCCTGTGAGTTATCATAATGCTGAAGATCTTAACCAGTTGCAAACCATAGCAGATTTACTTCTACAGGGTGGTTGCGCTGCACAGGATCACATATATACGTGACCTTGCATTTCTGGGTATCAGAGCCGATCAGCGGTTCCGACGGACTCGACGTCCGCCGGTGCCCACTGGTCATTCTGTACACGGGCAGAAGGGCGGTCTGCCTATGTAAACAAGGCAGATTGCCGTTCTGTCAGTATGGAAGACATTGATCCTGTGTCCCTGCAAAGCAGAGACAGGGATCTATGCCTTCCCCTAGTAAAAGCACCTCCCCATACAGTGAGAAAACACTTGTTAGGTACATATTTAACCCTTTGGTTGCTCTAGATGTTAACCCCTTCCCAGCCAGTGCCATTAGTAAAGTGACAGTGCATATTTTTAGCACTGATCACTGGTTCCCACAAAGTGTCACTTGGTATCCAATTTGTCCAATAGCGCAATCCCAATATAAGTCGCTGATTGCTGGCATTACTAGTAAAAAACAAATATGTCCCCAGATTTCATTTTAAAAATCTGGTCACCTTATCATAAAGGGATGGAGATGGTCAGCAACAATACTCAGGTGGTGTTTAAACAATGCTCTATTGGTACTAAGGGGCCCAAAGTGTGGCAAGAAAAGATATCCTGAACCATTGATAGAAGGCAGGATGGATTCATGTTTATGCCAAATTCTGACCCTACCATCTGAATGTCGCAGCTGAACTCGAGACTCCTCAAACCAGGCAAAGTTTTTCCAATCTTCTTTGTCCAATTTTGACGGTGCCTGTGTGAATTGTAGCCTCAATTTCCTGTTCTTAGCTGACAGGAGTGGCACCAGGTGTGGTCTTCTGCTGCTGTAGCCCATCTGCTTCAAGGTTTGATGTTTCGTGCATTCAGAGATGGTATTCTGCATACCTAGGTGGTAATGGTTGGTTATTTGAGTTACTGTTGCCTTTCTATTATCCCGAACCAGTCTGCCCATTCTCCTCTGACATTAACAAGGCATTTTTGTCCACACAACCGCCGCTCACTGGATATTTTCTCTTTTTTTGGACCATTCTCTGTAAACCCTTGAGATGGTTGTGCATGAAAATCCCAGTAGATCAGCAGTTTTTGAAATGTTCAGACTGTACCACAGTCAAGGTCACTTAAATCCCCCCCCCCCTTTCTTTTTTTTTTACCCCATTCTGATGCTCTGTTTGAGTTGCTGCCGTGTGATTGACCGCTTTAGCAATTTGTGTTACCAAGCAATTGAACAGGTGTACCTATTAAAGTGGCCGGTGAGTGTATATGAATGCAAATCTCTCGAACCTGGGCAAATGCACCTTCTCAATGAATTCTAAATTATGTCCAAAGCATCTTAAATTGATTTTTAATACATTACATTGACAAAGGCCTTTAAACTGTCTGGTAGTGAACAATGACATATGCCCCTCCCTTATGTTCCTCTGAGGTTCACTCTGCATACCATAGATATAAACCCCACTCTAGTCCCATAGGCCAATAAATTGCTAATGTCACAACTTTGTTTCATTGTATGCCTTTGTTACATGCAAGTCTGCTTGTGACAAATTCTTGTAACGAGTTTTTAAAGTAGCTTAACCCATCTTCAGCTGTATTTAGCTTTTTTCTTTTTTTTTTTTGTCAGCAGGTAATGCAGCCAGTAATCCACTTCCTGTTCTTAGGGTGTCTACACTCTGTATGGAGGAGCTACATAGACACCCTTGGACAGCATCATTATTACTATAGGGAGAGGGTAGCGTTCGCTTTACTAGCAGATTTTTATGGGCTTTATTAACAAAGCTGAACTCTAGCTAACTTGTTAAAATGGATGTAGACCCAAATTATTTTATATATATATATATATATATATATATATATACCGTACTGTAGAGTATAGGATTTCCTATCATTTGAGCCCAGTCTTGCCACACAGAGTTAATCCATCTCTGAGCAATCCTCTTTTATTGTTCAGTGAGATAAATCTTGACAAACTGAGAAAAACTTTGTCAAATCCTCCACCTTGCTGTGAGTGACAGGTGATTTACATCTCGTGCACTAGCCTAAGACATGCATTATTTTTTAATTCCCACCCCCACTCCTTTCTTCAGCAGCTCTGCAAGGATTGGCTGTTCCACACCTCAGCATGATTTGGCATGCTGAAGTCATGTGGTTACTTTCCTGTCTTTTCACTGGATGTTAGAGATCATAGCAGAAGTTCAGTGTTATAAATACACAGGAGAATACGCATATTGACAAGGGGAGTGTAGAGGTGGGCGGGGAGTCTACTGACATCACGACTCCACCCACCGAGCTCCAGACAACAGACCCACCCACAGAATCTGCAGTTTTTCAAGTCTAATAACAGACAGAGGGGAGACATTTGACAGGTAAAGATACATGCAGGAGGCATGTATATCCTTATAGATAACCTCTATGGCAGTAGTTTAGAAAGGATGACATTAGGTTTACATCCACTTTAAGTTACAGCCTTTTTTTACTCTTTTGGGATAAAAGGTTTTACATTAAATAAAAACTGACCATTGTAAACCCTGTCAGTCTAAATGGTTTGCCTCAACCCTCGAGATACCACTTTTGCTGCACAGCTTGGTCTTAAGGTTAATAAAAGAAACTGCTGGGCCGTTCATTATACAATTTTCTTTCGATTTACCCTCAACTATGTAGTGCAAGGGCCTGCCTGTTAAGTGTTTTAGGTTTAATATTATATGGGTTTTGGTAAATCTAAAAAGGAAAATTTGTATAATGTATAGCCAGCCATACTGTCCAGATCAACAGGAGGAAAAAACAAAACCAAGGCTTCCAAAACATTTGAGGCATGCTAAATTAAATATATATTAAAGTTTTTAGGTTTTAATGGTGATTTTTAAGATGTTTGTGTAATTTGGGATTTTCTGGAGACAGTGGTGTCATCCTTTGGAAACCACTGCAGTACCCATCTTCACTGGGCCCCCATCAGACAAATACTGGATCTTCTATTTAGAAACCACTAATTTTTTTTATGTTTGCTAGACATTGTATGTGTGTTGCAGAATTCAATTTAAAAGTACAATTATTCTTTAACCGCTTGACCTCTGGAAGATCCGTCAACTGTGTTTACTCTTTTTTTTTTTTTTTAAATCATAATGACAACACAAACTACCCAAATGACCCTGATCAAAAGTTTACATACCCTGGTGATTTTGGGCTGATAACATGTGCACAAGTTGACACAAAGAGGTTTGAATGGCTATTAAAAGTAACCATCCTCACCTGTGATCAGTTTGCTTGTAATTTGTGTGTGTGTGTGTGTGTGTGTGTGTGTGTGTGTGTGTGTGTAAAACGTCAATGAGTTTCTGGACTACTGACAGACCCTTGCATCTTTCATCCAGTGCTGCACAGCAGACCGAGGGAGATGTGTGGACATAGAGCTCCACAAAACCAACTACAATCCACTGCCATCCTGGCTGCTAACATCTTGGGTGAGCCATCAAATATACCCTAGAAGCCTCTGGACATCCCTTGATTCCGTCCCTGCCTGTATTGAGAGGCCCGGCCGGCCGATCGGGGTTTCCCCCGGCCCGCTCTACACAGCCCAGGTTTGCCACCATTGTGAGGCCTAAAAATGCTGATGTGTATATGTATCTTCTTGCCCTCCTTGGGTTGAAACATCTCTTACCCATGAGTTATGTTAAAATGTCATCTGCTTATCACTATGACTGAAATATGGCTTTAAAGATAGTTTCTTGTAATGTCAAGTGCTTGAATTCCTTACAAAAACACTGGCTGGCTTTGAAGGAATTCAAATTCTCCAGAGCTGATGCGGTGATGGTTCAGGAGACACATTTCTGCCCAGGGGGTTCCTTTAAATTTGCTTCTAAACTATTTCCCACAGTTTATATGGCCTCAGATCCATCTGGTAAGGCTGGAGTGGCCATACTTAGTAAACGTTCTTGTCCTATATGGATCTTAGCCTCAACTCTGGACCCCCCGGGTCGGTTTGTTCTCCTGAAGTGTAGCCACCTGAACAACTCCTTCGCCTTAGCTAATGTTTATGCACCCAATACAGGACAGGTTGGCTTTCTCGCCGGAGTTCTTGATCGGCTGCAATCTTTTTCTCACCCTTCCATGATCGTGGGCGGGAATTTTAATATGTGTATGTCTCCCAGTAGGGATAGATATGCTTTATTTAAACAAACCCCTTCTCTCCAAGTCCTTAAATTTCCACCTCCTTTCACAAATTAATTCGCTCTCACAATCTTTTTGATGCGTGGAGAGTTAAGCACCCTACCCAGCGTCAATTTACTCTCCCCCCGCCCCAACATAAGCTGTATTCTTGATTGGGCCATTTTCTAATATCTGCTCCTTTGCTACCCAACATAGTCTCTTCGGAGATAGAGCCTATTACGTGGTCTGATCATGCCCCCATCACTCTGAGTATGGTGCTCGATGCTGCATCACCCAAAACTTGTCATCGGAGACTCAACGAATCTCTTTTAAGGCATGTCGAAACTAAAGATAGACTTCTTAAAAAGTTAGAGGAGTTTTTCAGTTAAATGTAGGCTCAGTCTCTGATACATCTACTGTATGGGAAGCCCATAAGGCAGTTTTTAGGGGTGAGTGCATCTCAGCCGGACCACCCTTGAAACGTGACTCTATTCGGCGGAGGTCGGAGCTTGTGGCCCAGCTGGGGAGGGCGGAGGCTCAGCTGCTCCGCCTCCCTACGGTGGGTCGCTTGCGTACAGTAATTGCTATCCGCAATCGTATTAGGTCTGTGGACACGAATAAAATCTCAAAGTTATTGTTATGGTCTAAGCAAAAGTTTTATGAGTACACAGACAAACCGCACAGGATGCTTGTCCATAGGCTTAAGCCCCGACCCTTTTTATCCATCCCTGATCATATAGTACAATTAGATGGCACACCTACATACTGCCCCCAGACCATGTCAGGAGTCTTTGGTGAGTATTATAATAAACTCTACAACTGCTTGAGCACGGACTCACAGGCCCAATTTTCACAAGACAGACTTCTTGGCATCTGTACATCTTCCAATACTATCAGTAGACCAACGCTCCTCATTGAACCAACCTATTTCTGTTGAAGAAGTAATCAAACACCTCCCCTCACATAAAGGTCCAGATGGTCTTCCATATTCCTATTACAAGACATTTTTACCAACCCTAACCCCCGCATTTGTTGTCCTTGTTTTCCTCGTTACTCCAGGGCAAAATACCGCACTCTTCGTTTTTACACGCGTTTGTAACCGTTACCCCTAAACCGGGTAAAGATCTATCCACTCATGATAACTACCGTCCCATAGCCCTATTAAACTCAGACTATAACATTCTCACCAAGATTTTAGCGAATAGACTCTCCCTGTTACTGTCAGCACTAATTCATAGAGATCAGGTGGGTTTCGTTCCCACAAGACATGCTGCTAAAACGGAAGCATTACCCATAAATATTCCCCCTACCCTCCCATCTTCCCTCCAAAGCAAGTATAACTATCATTGGTGTTCTCAGTCACTTAAATATCTGGGGGTTCAAATCACTGCCTCTTATGACTCTCTGTATCGGGCCAACTTCCCTCCCCTGTTTTCGGAAATTAACCGTCTGCTGACTCACTGGACTGCCCTATCCCTCCTGGGGCGTATTAATGTTCTTAAAATGTCCATTCTCCCCAAATTATTATAATTGTTTGAAACTTTACCGGTGGCGGACCCATTGACGCAGCTGAAATCCCTTCAAAGGAGGAGCCTCCGCTTTATTTGCAATGCCTCCCACAGGCTGGCAGGGTCGGTGGTCCTGGCCCGGAAAAGTAGGGGGGGATTGGGAGGTCCAGACATCATCAAATACTATTATGCCCCACACCTGAGAGTTCTTGCCTCCTGGTCCTCCCGGAAGGTCCCAAATAGGTGGGCAGAAATAAAAATGGAGTGTCACGGCCCCAGTCCACCCTTGCTATATGCTCTGGCCTTCTTCCGCCCTTTATATGCCCCAACTACAGAAAATATACTTGGCTCCAATGATGTTCATATTGTCTATATGGAAAAGATGTTCTGAGCGTTACGCCCTGTCCTCATCGTGCCCACCACTCTTGAATATTCTATTCAACCCAGACATCAAAGATAGCCTTTCTTATAAACGTATGCTACCATGGACCCAGGCAGGAATTTTCCAACTACGACACTTTGTTAACCCCGCATCAGATTACCCAAAAGCTCTTACATTCATACTTACAGATTATACACTATTTCTCCACCAGGTCCCCTTCTTTGACTTTGGAGAAGCCAACAGACATTGAAGCCCTATGTGCTAAAGGTCCTTATGAGCCCCAAATCAGCTCTACCATCTATAAAATGTTGCATGAGGCTGTTCCTGTGACTGTTAACAACCCCCACTGCATTAGAAAATGGTCTCAGATATTACAGCATGACATCTCCTTGTTGGACTGGGGGAGCATCTGGGAGCACACGTCCAGGATTTCTCGATGTGTGACCCATAAGGAAACTGCATACAAAGTCCTGATGCACTGGTATAGGACCCCAGATATTTTGCACGCCCGCAATCGATCAATCTCAAAACAATGTTGGAGATGTAATATTGCTGTGGGCTCTCACTACCATATCTTTTGGGAATGTCCCCCTGTTCACCAATTTTGGCTCAGAGTTCGGAATTTGCTAGAAACACTGGTTGGTGGTCCCGTTCCTCTAACGCCCATGCATTATTTGTTAGGTCTCCCTTTCCCTGGTGTCTCTGAGGCTCTGCACAGACTGATGTTTTTTATTTTATTAGCTGCCAAAAGGGTCATCCCTAGGTTATGGTTATCCACCTCACCCCCAACTCTCCCACAACTGCTCACTACTGTGGCTGACATACGTAGAATGGAACATCTGACGGCTGTAGTGGAGGGCACAGAACAGAAATTTTCTAAAACATGGTCTACATGGGATAATTCTATATATGGTTCTGTAGACAATGAATCTAATTAGGTAATCTCAGTTGCGTTCATATGCTTGTGCTACTATACGCTAAATACTTATCTTTTTATACAGTTATTTATGTGGAGTTATACAGTCGGTTTAAGTTGTCTCTATAATTCCTTCACGGATAGGGTTGGAAGATGTTTGTTTTTTTTTTTCTTTATGGATTTGACTATTTCTCACCCACTCAAGTCTACAGCTCAATCACATCGCTACTCCTTTATTTGTACAAAATATGTGTGCCTTGTAATTCTCAAAGACAGTGTATACCTGCATTACTTCAAAATGTTAATGCCTTACATGTATCTTCTTTTGTATGATTTGCAAAAACTTATAAACAATTAAAAAAAAATAAGGAATTGTCAAAAGGATCAGCGGTAAAAGGTAGTTGAACTGTATAAAACAGGAAAGGGATAATAAAAGATATCCAAGGAATTGAGATATCCAATCAGCAGTGTTCAAACCAGACCACGGTCAGGTAGACCAACTAAAATTTTAGCCACAACTGCCAGGAAAATTCTTCAGGATGCAAAGAAAAACCCACAAATAACTTTAGGTGAAATACAGGACTCTCTGAAAACATGTGGTGTGGCTGTGTCAAGATGCACAATAAGGAGGCACTTGAAGAAAGATGGACTGCATGGTCGAGTCGTCAGAAGAAAGCCATTACTACGCAAATGCCACAAAGTATCCCACTTGCAATACGCCAAACAGCACAGAGACAAACCTTCTGGCACAAAGTCATTTGGAGTGATGAGACAAATTGAGCTTTTTAGCCAGGTGACCTGTTCTGCCCTGGAAACCGTGGGAATTTTTAAGTCAAATTTCGGATTCGTTTTAGTTGTAGTCTTGACTAAAATGGCATTTTAGTTTTAGTATTTTAGTCAAGTAAAATAGCATTAATTTCATGAGCAAAATTAACACTGCCTGGAAAAAAAAAAAAAAAAGTAATGCTCACAGTACACACTGCCCGCACAGCCAACAACTTTGCTGCAACCAATCTTCCCAGTGAGGAAGGAGAGAGCTGCGCATGAACAGCACTGGATTGGATTGGGGGGGGGGAGGGGGGGCTGGGATCATGCCGCTCAGAGTGTTTTTTACCTTAATGCATAGAATGTATTAAAGAGTTACTCCACTTTCAGGGGAAAAAAAAATAGCAAAAAAATAATTGCATATATTATTGCTACTCAAATCGTATTGTAATTAAATGTTTTTAAAAACTACCTTTCCTTTTAAATACACAGCACTGTAATTTTCTATAAAATGCAATGTGGCAACCTGGAGGCATTCTGTACATTGATGGTGTACAGAGCTGCCCCCAGATATGCCATGTTCTGCTTGTGTGATTGGCTTACTGATTTTCCCAAAAGTCTGCACTAAGGTACAAGTCAGATTTTTGGCATCTCCCTAAAGAACAAGAGTTGACAAGGACACACGCACCTTGTCGACTCCTGCACAGAGATCAAAGGAAGACCAGAGCACATGCACTTTGTCCAGGCATAGAAAATAAAGGCCAACCAAGATGCATGCTCATTGTCCTGCCTAGGGAACAAATCTCATCCAGGACACATGAACTTTCTCCTGCCTAATGAACAAAGGAGACCAGGATGCAAGTACCTTGTCCTACCTACAGAACAAAGACCAATAAATATTCATACACCTTGTCCTTCTTAGAGAACCAAAACCACCCAGGGTGCATATGCCAAAACCAGGCCTGGGCCCATAATTTATTCTCAGTGGGAAGTTTGCCCATTACTGAACAGCAAAACGTTACTTTGCATCCAAGCTCACTTTAATTACACTTTTGATCAGCAGGATGAGAGTATGGGATAAAGAATTGTGCTGATAAGTTCAGTTACCCTTTAACCTAAATGGAATGCCAATGCTTCACCCTTCAATACACCTGGCCGGCCTACATCAAAGCCTGCACTGCATCATGGGTGAGATGGTCTTTTGTCTTCCTCAAATAAAAAACTGAGGAAAGGTGCCTACACATGAACTATTATTCAAGTCAGTGCAGATATTCTCTAACCTGCTTTCTAAAATTTCAGTGAATATGGGTTATATGGTTATGATATACAGTTGTGCTCATAAGTTTAAAAACCCTGGCAGAATTTATGATTTATTGGCCATTTTTCAGAGAATATGAATAACACCACAAACTTTTCTTTCACTCATGGTTAATGTTTGGCTGAAGCCATTTATTATCAATCAACTGTGTTTACCCTTTTAATCATAATGGCAACAGAAACTACACAAATGACCCTGATCAACAGTTTACATAGCCTGGTGATTTTGGCCTGATAACATGCCCACAAGTTGACACAAAGGGGTTTGAATTGCTATTAAAAAAGGTAACCATCCTCACCTGTGATCTGTTTGCTTGTAATTAGTGTGTATGTATAAAAGGTCAATGAGTTTCTGGATTCCTGACAGACCCTTGCATCTTTCATCCAGTGCTGCACTGACATTTCTGGATTCTGAGTCATGGGGAAGCAAAAGAATTGTCAAAGGATCTGCAGGAAAAGGTAGTTGCACTGTACAAAACAGAAAAGGTATATAAAAAATATCCAAGGATCTGAGAATGCCAATCAGAAGTGTTCAAACTCTAATCAAGAAGTGGAAAATGAGGGGTTCTGTTGAAACCAAACCACAGTCAGGTAGACCAAACTAAAATTTCAGCCACAACTGCCAGGAATATTGTTCGGGATGCAAAGAGAAACCCACAAATAACTTCAGGTGAAATACAGGACTCTCTGAAAACATCTGGTGTGGCTGTTTCAAGATGCACAATAAGGAGGCACTTGAAGAAAGATGGGCTGCATGGTTGAGTCGCCAGCAGAAAGCCATTACTACACAAATGCCACAAAGTATCCCACTTACAATACGCCAAACAGCACAGAGACAAGCCTCAAATCTTTTGGCACAAAGTCATTTGGAGTGATGACACCAAAATCGAGCTTATTGGCCACAACCATAAATGCTACATTTGGAGAGGAGTCAAAAAGGCCTATGATGAAAGGTACACCATTCCTTCTGTAAAACACAGAGATGGATCGTTTTTTGCGCTATAAACAAAAGAAGAGCGAAAAGTTTAAAAAAAAAAAAACACAACATTAATTTCCCCCAGTTTAGGCCGATATGTATTCGACATATTTTTGGTTAAAAATAAAATAAAATAGCAATATGCGTGTATTGGTTTGCGCAAAATTTATAGAACCTACAAAATAGGGGATAGATTTATGGAATTTTTACTTTTTAATAGTAATGACGGCGATCTGCGAATTTTATCGTGACTGTCAGGGAAGGAGTTAACACTAGGGGGCGATCAAGGGGTTAAATGTGTTAGAGGAGTGATTTTAACTGTGGGGGGAGGGGACTGACTAGGGGAGGAGACCGATCGGTGTTCATACTTGGCATGAACACACGATCTGTCTCCTCTCCCGTGACAGGACGTGGATCTGTGCGTTTACACACAGATCCACGGTCCTGCTTTATAATGAGCGATTGCGAGTGCCGGCGGACATCACGGCCGCCGGGCATGGGCATCAGCTCCTCGGTGAAGTGGCGGGGGCGCGCGCCCCAAATACCGCCGGGAAGTCGAGGACGCCATACGACGCCCGCCCAGGATGGGAGGTACCATCTGCGGACGTCATATGTCTATGGGTAGGTAGGGAAGTGGTTAATCTACACTTTATTACAGACATATCCAGTGTACAGCTGCTCCTGATGAGTGGAAATTATCCATGAAACACGTCAAGCTTTTACCGATGCTATGTCACAGCAATCAGGTGTTTACCATGTGTTTTTTTTTTTTACTTGTTTGAATTGTGAATCAATTATACATATATTACCAATCATGTTTGTACATATTTGGGTATATTGCTATTCTATTATGAATTACGTAGAATAATGTTATGTTATGCAATTATTTTTAATATGTGATTTACCAATCATGTTTATTATAATTCTTTATGTTATCTATTGAGTTGGTACTTTATTACCTTGCATTATGCTCATCTGTATTAATAAAAATATTTTATTTACTAATGCTGATTGATTCTACCTCAGTGATGTGTTTCATATAAAGTCCC
The DNA here is from genome assembly GCA_037952835.1 of Lithobates septentrionalis. NCBI lineage: Eukaryota > Metazoa > Chordata > Amphibia > Anura > Ranidae > Lithobates > Lithobates septentrionalis. Next base: position 186,541 of record JBBDGP010003449.1, on the reverse strand, counting down.
ACTAGCCCCTTTTCCCCATTCCCCCCCCTTCTTTTACAAGTATCAAGGATGGAGACATATGTACTATAATAGTCATTGCCTCATATAAAGTCCCAACATTCTTTTTTCTTTATAAATACTGGAGGAACATTTGCATTCATCAGCCAGGAAGCTGTGCATGGGACGTACTTGGACATTCCAACATGACAATGATCCAAAACACAAGGCCAAGTCGACCTGTCATTGGCTACAGCAGAATAAAGTGAAGGTTCTGGAGTGGCCATCTCAGTCTCCTAATGGAGCCGCTCTGGGGAGATCTCAAAAACGTGCAGTTCATGCAAGACAGCCCAAGAATTTACAGGAACTGGAGGCTTTTTGCCAAGAGGAATGGGCAGCTTTACCATCTGAGAAGATAAAGAGCCTTATCCAGAAATACCACAAAAGACTTCAAGTGGTCATTGATGTTAAAGGGGGCAATACATTGTATCAAGAACTGGGGTATGTAAACTTTTAATGAGGGTCATTTGGGTAGTTTGATGCGATTAGGACTTAAAAAAAGAGTAAACACAGTTGAGTGCTAATAAATGGCTTCAGTCAAACACTAACCATGAGTGAAACTAAAAGTTTTTGTGTTATCATTCATATTCTTTGAAAAATAGCCAAGAAATCATAAATTCTGCCAAGGTACGTAAACTGATATACAGTATATTAATTATATGATCTTGCGCAGAGCTGCGGCCCTGTAGCAGTAAAACTGAGCAAGTGGTTAAAAGGATACCTAAAACCAAGAATACAAATGTAAAGTTTTGCAGCATACCAATCCTTAAGTACAGAAAATATGGATTTTGCCAGTGATGCAGAAATGGATATACTAAAGACAAAAACAGGCTGTTCACTTTGCAAGGGAATCTGCCTCAGAATTTAGTGGATGTGGTGAGATTCCACTTTGTAAAGAATGCCTAATCAGATTCAAGAAACAGCATTTTTGCTTGCACATTATTGGATGACGGGAGTCAGCAGAGCTTCTCCTCATTCAATAAGTTCTGGAGTAAATTCTCTTGCAAAGCGAATAGTCTATTTTCCTTGAGTAAATCAACTTCAGTGTCTGTGTTACTTCCTGTGAATTAAACTGAAATAACAAGCGTTCTTTCTTCTAAGCTATCTTTTGTTAACTACAAATTCCCACACTCCCATGTAAGCCCGGGTTCACACTGCTCGTGACTTTGAACTCAGACCCCAGCGTGTTTTTGGCACGACTTGCATGCGACTTCTTTAACCAAAGTCAATGGAAGTCGTACCAAAGGTATTGCAGGAACCTTTTCCTAAGTCGGAGCGGCTCAAGTCACACCCATTAGAATGGTTCCATTACATAGAATGATACGACAAGTGCTCCGAAGTCGGAGTGATTGTCGCATCAGTGTTAACCGGGCCTAATTGAGATGAAAAGAGGTAGAAGTGTTTATAGTCAAAATCAGCAGAAAATCCTAGTAGGACAACCATGGCTCTTGCCATAGAAGCAGTGAAGTGAGTATAGCCACTCTGGAACAAAGTGTGATTTGCAGGATTACCTGCGATTACCTGCATCTATGGACTTCTAAGCTGCAATATATAACATGGTTATATATATGGCAATATATAATATGGTTGTGGATCTAGATATGCTTTAAGTTTTTAACTATACTGTACATAGATTTAAAACATCCCAACACATTTTCACTTTTTTTTTTTTGCAACTCAAGAAAAAAAAAAAAAAAAAAAAAAAGAAGGGACAGTAAAACTTTTAGAAAATGTACATTTTAATTTAATTTCCTAAAATAGAACACGAGTTTAATTTTTTTTTACTGAAAGAAAAGTTAAAGTATGCACTTCCTTAAATGCAATTAAATCGCACTTCGTGCATTTATTAGCAGAAAACAAATTAGTTACACACTTTCTGCAGATGATGAAATTCCCTCGGCAGTAAAAGGCGGCTTTTCATTCTTCCCACACATCTCCATATTGGTTCTTTTTTACTGAAACAGAAAATAGCAACGTTGATGAGGAACATTATCTAGGCATGCTCCTATCCCATCATTTAATCAAACCCTAATCACAAAACCCCGCCTGGTTCACGGAAGTGCTAAAAATAACATGCTTCATTCACACGGGCATACTAATCCATACACCCATGTGGGATGCACAGGTGTTCCATGCAGACAGCTTGTTCAAATCAGTTACAGACAGAGTGCCAGCTGCACAGATCTCCAAGCTAATCCACAGATCAGGACTCAATCTGTCTGCATCTTGATCCAGGCATTAGACACAAATGGATGTACACGCTGGGATATGTTTGGAGATCCATGCATTCGGCTATCTGTTATTGATTTGAACAGGTCTGCACGGAACACCTATACACCCCACGTAGGGGAAGATGCCTTTAGCATGGGGGTACAAATGGTATGCCCGTGTGAATGGGGCTTTACAGGTATAATTGAACATCTACAATCACAGACATCTGAACAAAGAAAGATCTTTTGCCAGGCACAGGTGAGTTTTTCTGTCCAATGATCATACAAAATGACAATGTGGTTACCCTACTGCTTCAGTCTTCTTAATATTTTGTAATGAATATATTCACATGGTGAACTTGCATATTCTTTTTACAGTGCCTTGAAAAAGTATTCATACCCCTTTTTTCCACATTTTGTCATGTTACAAACAAAAAACGTAAATGTATTTTATGTGATAGAGCAGGGATATGCAATTAGTGGACCTCCAGCTGTTGCAGAACTACAAGTCCCATGAGGCATAGCAAGACTCTGACGGCCGCAAGCATGACACCCAGAGGCAGGGGCATGATGGTACTTGTAGTTTTGCAACAGCTGGAGGTCCGCTAATTGCATATCCCTGTGACAGAGCAGCACAAAAAGTGGCATTGTAATTGTCATTTTTGTGGGAAGCTACAGTGTACGGTTAAGCAGCTATATTCCACCATGTAACATTTAACAGCATTGTTGCAACATTAACCTTTTTATATAGCTTCCCAATTCCACATGACTTTTCTTACACAGATCTGTGACAAAATCACTTTTGAAATATAAAATAAGCCCCAAAAGGAAGTTTGCTTGACCAACATTGAGAGGCAAAGTAATGTACAACCTATATGAACCACTACCAAGCATTAAATGTTCCTGGTATTTGTTGGTCACTCCTATTAATGTATGTACAGTATCTCACAAGATTACACCTCTCACATTTTTGTAAATATTTTATTCTATCTTTTCATGTGACAACACTGAAGAAATGACACTTTGCTACAATGTAAAGTAGTGAGTGTACTGCTTGTATAACAGTGTAAATGTGCTGTCCCCTCAAAATAACTCAACACACAGCCATTAATGTCTAAACCGCTGGCAACAAAAGTGAGTACACCCCTAAGTGAAAATGTCCAAATTGGGCCCAAAGTGTCAATATTTTATGTGGCCACCATTATTTTCCAGCACTGCCTTAACCCTCTTGGGCATGGCGTTCACCAGAGCTTTACAGGTTGCCAATGAAGTCCTCTTCCACTCCTCCATGACGACATCACGGAGCTGGTGGATGTTAGAGACCTTGCGCTCCTCCACCTTCCATTTGAGGATGCCCTACAGATGCTCAACAGGGTTTAGGTCTGGAGACATGCTTGGTCAGTCCATCACACACTTGTCTTTGTACTCCTCACCTGGTTGCCGCCACACACGCTTGACACCATCTGAATCAAATAAGTATCTTAGTATCATCGGACCACAGGACATGGTTTCAGTAATCTATGTCCTTAGTCTGCCTGTCTTCAGCAAACTATTTGCAAGCTTTCTTGTGCATTATCATTAGAAAAGGCTTCCTTCTGGGACGATATCCATGCAGACCAATTTGATACAGTGTGCGGCGTATGGTATAAGCACTGACAGGCTGACCCCCACTCCTTCAACCTCTGCAGCAATGCTGGCAGCACTCATATGTCTATTTCCCAAAGACAACCTCTAGATATGACGCTGAGCACGTGCACTCAACTTCTTTGCTCGACCATGGCAAGGCCTGTTCTGAGTGGAACCTGTCCTGTTAAACTGCTGTATGGTCTTGGCCACCGTGCTGCAGCTTAGTTTCAGGGTCTTGGCATTCTTATAGCCTAAGCCAGTGATGGCAAACCTTGGCACCCCAGATGTTTTGGAACTACATTTCCCATGATGCTCAACTACACTGCAGAGTGCATGAGCATCATGGGAAATGTAGTTCCAAAACATCTGGGGTGCCAAGTTTCACCTTCACCGGCCTAGGCCATCTTTATATAGAGCAACAATTATTTTTTTTCAGATCCTCAGAGTTCTTTGCCATGAGGTGCATGTTGAACTTCCAGTGACCAGTATGAGAGAGTGGGAGCGATAACACCAAATTTAACACACCTGCTCCCCATTCACAGCTGAGACCTTGTAACACTAATGAGTCACATGACACCAGGGAGGGAAAATGGCTAATTAGACCCAATTTGGACATTTTAACTTAGGGGTCTACTCACTTTTGTTGCCAGTGGTTTAGACATTAATGGCTGTGTGTTAAGTTATTTTGAGGGGACAGCAAATTTACACTGTTATACAAGCTGTACACGCACTACTTTACATTGTAGCAAAGTGTCATTTCTTCAGTGTTGTCACATGAAAAGATATAATAAAATATTTACAAAAATGTGAGGGGCTTAGGCTCGGTTCACACTGGGGCGACTTGGGATCCGACTTGTACGCCCTCAAGTCTCCCCAAGTCGCCCCAGAAATAGTTTCGATGGGAGTGAATGCTAGCGTCTTAATAGACGCTACTGAAGTCGCTCCGACTTCAGAGCGTACTCCCTGTACTACTTTGATCCGACTTGGTAGGCGACCTGTACCATAGAAATCAATGGAAGTCGCCTCCAAGTCGGATCTCTCTGTAAAGTCAAGCGACTTTGCAGGGAAAACCCCTCCCTCCCCCCTCCCTCCCAGAGAGCTGATTGCCCCGTGATTGGCCACAGGCGAAGTCGCCTGTCATGGAGGCGACTTCAAGTCGCCTTGAAATTTGCTGAAGTTGCGCTGAAGTCGCGCTGAAGTCGCGGTACAAAGTCGCGCTAAAGTCGTGTTGCCCCAGTGTGAACCGACCCTTACTCACTTTTGCGAGATATTGTATAAATGATACACCTTAGCTGATCACAACCTTTCAGGCCCATTCAAAATGACAACCATTGAAATGCCTGTGGACAAAATGATCACCCTTGGCCTTTCCCTGCAGTGAAGGGCACTATCCATACCCTACTCCAAGGACAAAGACTCACAACACATCTCTGGTACATTTAGGTTTTAATTGGGAGCACAGTAGCATAGTGGTTCAAATTCTGGCCAGGACACCATCTGCATGGAATCAGCATGCTCTTGGGTGGGTTTCCTGACACCTTCTAAAGACATCCTGTAAGGTTAGCTGGCTTTATAAAAGAACAGCCAGGTGGATGACATTAATTACTGTTACAATTACAGGCCGTAGAGGGGATACAGGGTAACACCAGATTGGCTCCCACCCCTGCCCTCTCCTTCTCCCAGTCCACTGCATAGGGGATTTCAAGAAGCGGATATCAAGTCAAATTCAGGTACGTAAACTTGTTGCAAAAAAAATCTTGGATGAAAAAAAAAAACACGCAGTACCCATTTTTTCAAAACCTAATGCTCCCCATGCACTTTATGTGCATTATGCTCTACTGTACGATGTGTTGGGGTGCCCCTTCACAACGAATCACTCTGCAATACACGGCAAATAATGAATTACCACATGCGTTTGACATTTTACCACCTGCCACAACATAATAATTTGGTCGGTTGGCTGACTGTTTGGTGAGTTGAGCTATGGAATTTTCTGTTTTTGTCTTTTATACGTTTGCCCTTCCATGTGCTCCTTGCTGTGAAGGCCAGTTATAGGTGGGGGCAGTGGCCATTTGTTTGTAACTGGTGTAAATATGGTCCGGGGACACACTGGGCACCTTCGCTGCCACTGTGCAATTGCTGGGTGTCCAGTGTGCTCCTGTTCCTTTAAGGGGGATTGGGCTGCCTCCAGGCCCACCTGCCCCTCATCTATCCATTTAATGCATGTGCTTCCATTGTGGAGACGCTTATAAATTCAGTAGCTTTAGGACTGCAAGCAATACACAGGGTGCCGTGAAGAGGCCTTGCAGCTTACGCATGTGTTTGCGAATGGGTGCTAACTAAACCCCTGTTTTTAAACGCAGACTGTTGAACAGGTTAATTTGGTCGGTTGGCAGACTGGTTGGTGAGTTGAGCTATGGAATGTTCTGTTTTTGTCTTTCACAACATACAAGTGGCAATGGGCGCTTAATGATTTGTTTAATGTATATCTAGCTGCATTCATTTGCGTCTTGTGCATCTGCCTGAGATTTCCGCTTTAAAGTGATTGTAAAGTCGTTTTCTTTTTTCTTTTTTAAATAAATACATGTTATACTTACCTGCCCTGTGCAGTGGATTTGCACAGAGCAGCCTGGATCCTCCTCTTCTCGTGTGCCTCTTCGCTGCTCCTGGCCCCTCCCTCCTGTCCAGTGCCCCCACAGAGAGCAGCTTGCTATGGGGGCACCTGAGCTGCAGCTTTGTGTGTCCATTCAGACACAGCCCTGCCCTCTCTCTCCTGATTGGCTAACTGACTTTGATTGACAGCCACGGGAGCCAATGACACCACTGCTGTGTCTCAGCCAATCAGGAGGGAGAGACGGCCAAGGGACTCGTGGACAGAGATGGGGCTCAGGTAGGTATTAGGGGGGCTGCTACGCACAGAAGGCTTTTTATCTTAATGCATTAAGATAAAGAACCTTCTGCCTTTACAATCCCTTTAAGGATAGTCATGGGAACACATTGATAAATAGGGTCTCAGGCATTTTTCACAGCACAAGGGGCAAACATAAATAAATCTGCTTTCACCGATCTGAATTAAATGCCTAACAATAAATGGTTGGGTAAGAGAAAAGCATGTTTTGTACACAGTGCTAACACAAGCCAGAACGAGTTCTGAAAATTATTTTGATGGGATGAAACGAATAATAAATTGAATACCGTCAATCTTTGGTGCTCTGCTCTGTATGGGCCTCTCTGGAGTCTGTGGTTTTAGTACATCATAGGCACCCCTGTTTCTGTTCCTCAGCTCTTCGTAAGTCACAGGTGCTGCTTTAGCTTGTTTCTCATCAAAATACTCAGGCTCTGCACACAATATTAAAAACGAAGAACTTTCATTAGAAAGGATACTCATAGCATGAGGTTTGCAGTTATATACTGTTTTCTGTAGTTTTAAAGGATCTTAAATATTCCAAAGGCTTATATGTTTTAAGTTCTACAGCATGATTAGACCACATAGCACATTGTTGCCAACGGGGGATCATCAGAAGAGTACGGACATTTTTGGTACAAGAAGTCTCATTACCCTCATCTTCAAATCCAAGAACCTTTCAGTGGAAGACGCCTGCCAATACTTTTAGGATTGAAAATAAAACTTAATAAAGCAATTGTTTACCAAGGAAAATCTGTTTGCTGCTCCAGGAAGGAATACAAGGAAGACATTTAGGATCTGCTTTTTTATCTTGAATGGCTGGTATACCAAGACATGTGGTGTATATAGGATTAAATAAAATGGTAGGTGATCCTCCACCACCTTGGAAAGCTTTGTTAATGTTATAAATTGACCCACTAGAACAATTGCACTACTGCTTTAAATAACCATATATGCCTTCAAAGATGCAGAAAGTATCTACCAAATTGATAACAGGCATTTCTTCATCATTTAGGAGAAAATAGTGTGGGGTTTTTTTTGTGTTTTTGTTTTTAATAAATTGGTATTTATAATGTGATGAATATTTTGAATTTATGGATTTTTTTTACACCATTGTATAAATGCTATTGCAAGTCTTTTTTTTTTTGATATTTCAGAAAGGGATCTAATCATCCCTGAGGAAGAGATAAATGAATAAGTCTAGAAACGCGTTGGATGCATGATGCTCAAGCAAACTATCTGCTGAATATCTAACCCTCCAAAGAGATATCTAACATTGCAAAGTATCAACTGCATATTGATGTGTACAATCGCTCTTGGCCTAAACATGGTCATGTGTGTTTTTAACAAGGCTATGTCTTTTTTTTTTTAGAGTTTTCTATATAAAATGGTTATGCATTTTTCTTTTTTGATTGCCTTCAAAATCCCATAAGAGGGTCTTTTTCCCCCATTTCAAATATTGTTGGGGGAAGGGGGAGACTACCACCACCATACCTGTAACACCCCAACCTGGTAGTGCCAACTAACTGGAGTCAGAGTGAGTACTACAATTGTTTAGTACATTTTCTTTCCTCTCATTAAATGCATTGGTAATGAACATGCTTAACAAAAACTTTTGCTTGCTCTTGACCACATACTGTAACTTATGCAAATGGTTCATTTGAAATGCTCCATTTATTAAGGAGGTGCTGATATTCATTAATTGTATTGTTTCACCTTAGTTACAGTTGTGAATATGTATGCTGAATATGCAAGTTTTTATACATTTCCTTCCATAGGTAGGGTAAAAAAGAACACTCTGCCATGTACCCATCCCCAAAGTCTTTAGAATACTGGTTTTTTTTTTAGTCAATCCAGTGATGTCACAGGAGCTTTTTTCTCAACAGCAGCACACAGCAGACATTCCTTGTAGACTGAGCAGTGCTCAAGTAATGGTGTGTGAGCATCGCTTAGTCCTGAGTACTGTCAGCCAAGCCTGAGGTATGAAGCACCCCTAAAGGTTGGTGTGAATGATAGGAAACGGTTAAGAATGACTTGAGTCTCATTCTGCCCAAAGAGGAAGCTGGGGATAGTGCAGGAGCATAAAGAGGATCAGCAAAGCTTGGGTACATTTTTATTTAATACAGGGGATGTGAAAAAAAAAATTATAAAACTTTGGAGTTGTACTTTAATAAAAAGATAACAATTACCTTGTGCAAGGTGATCGGTGATTCCTGTCGTGGAGGATTCACTCATGGAAGCACTAAATGGAACATCTGCAGTACTGGGGTTAGGCTTACTGGAAGGAGGCTCAGGTACAGGGGGTGAGGTTGCAATATTATCATAGGAATAACCAGCATTCCGTTCTGAGCTGGGCATATTTCTGAAAGCATTAAAATGACACAAAACATAAGATCAAAATGTAAAACACTATAAAGACTAGGCTGCTATTTAGGGCACCAAACATTTTACTATACAGATTAGACCTCCTACATGTTATAATAAAGTAAACCTGTCACATACCCAGGAAACCCATTGTAAACAAAAGATTAGAAAAAAGGATATCATAATCGCACAGTACAGGAAAGATTTTCATAGACCCTGGATTATAGGCTCTTACCTTCAAGTGACTGGACACTGGCAAAGCGTTTGAGGACACAACCTTCCATAACCCTACCCCACTTCATGAGTCCTCAGTTTGTTGCCACTGTCCTAAGGTAGTGGACCTTTTATCCCTTGCAGACAAGTCATCCCTAGCCCTAACTAGGAAGTTATTTTATTTATTTATTTTAACAGAGATGTTTATTTTTTATTCTTTAATTAAGTCTTCAACCATCTCCATCATGGTCTTCTTATTACAAAAAAGCAGTGCAGGAGAAAACACCTGGAACCCATGCTGTGGGCAAGGCCTGTAATCTTGCTTTGGGCACTGGATTCTGCATGGACGCATACCTTGGCGCTTACTGAAATGCGTGTAGTCAGCCACAGGCTACCATACAGGTCCAGGGTCGTGGTACCTCTCTATGGAACCCAGACCCTGAATGTCCCTTTGGGGGTGTGCCCATCATGACAGGTAAAGCCTGGACTCTTTATACAGTCCAGTATAATGGAAAGGCAAGACAGGGTCAACCTGCATCTCTGACTGCAACTGTAAAAACTGGGGATATGTTTGGAGTGTACTCACTTTACAGTGTAAACTTTTCAAAGTCTAATGCCGCGTACACACGGTCGTACTTTTCGTCTACAAAAGTCGGACAGCCTGTCGGACAGACTTCCGGCAGACTTTCGGTGGACTTGCCGCGGACTTGCGGCCTACTTTCTAACGACCGGACTTGCCTACACACGACCACACAAAAGTCGGTCGGATTCGTACGTGATGACGTACACCGGACTAAAATAAGGAAGTTCATAGCCAGTAGCCAATAGGTGCCCTAGCGTGGCTTTTTGTCCGTCGGACTAGCACACAGACGAGCGGATTTCGGGGTCCGTCGTAGGTACGAAGTAAAAGTTTTGAAGCATGTTTCAAATCTAAAGTACGTCGTATTTGAGGCTAAAAAAGTCGGTTGAAAGTCCGGAGAAGCCCACACACGATCGGATTACCAGCCAGCTTTAGTCCATCAGCGTCTGTTGGACTTTTGTAGACGAAAAGTAGGACCGTGTGTACGCGGCATTAGTCTCAGGTGCATGAGCAAGAGTGACACACCACAGGTTGCACACTTTAGCGCTATTTCAGCCTAGAACGTTTATAACGTACTCCAGTGTTTCCTCCAGCCCCATAACCACAAGGACTTTGCTACAAGACACTCTACACCTGCGTTGCTGCATAATCCTTCCAGACATACACTATATTGTCAAAAGTATTGGGGCACCTGCCTTTACACGCACATGAACTTTAATGGCGTCTTAGTCCATAGGGTTCAATATTGAGTTTTCCCACCCTGTGCTGCTATAACAGCTTTAACTCTTCTGGAAAGGCTGTCCACAAGGTTTAGGCGCGTGTCTATTGGAAGTTTTGACCATTCTTCCAGAAGCGCATTTGTGAGGTCAGGCACTGATAAGGACGAGAAGGCCTGGCTCGCAGTCTCCGCACCAATTCATCCCAAAGGTGTTCTAACATGTTGAGGTCAGGACTCTGTGCAGGCCAGTCGAGTTCCTCCACCCCAAACTCGCTCATTCATGTCTTTATGGACTTTGCGTCTTAAAGCCTGAACAGTTGAAGCTGCCTGTAAAAAGCACCTCACACACACACACGTCCCTTCAAAGCAGATATCTTTTTGGGGAAGTACTTGACTAGTCACATGAGGAGAAATTTTACTTCCATAGCAGAAGATTCCAAAAACCCACTCCTCAGAAGTGTAATTGCGCTACTCAGGCCTCAACTTTAAAGCCCACGTTCAGCCCTTCCATTCAGTGCAAAACTTGGGCCACAAAGTCCAAGTCTTCCCCAAAGCCCTCTTCCTTATCAAGGGGTGCCCTCACTCCTAAGAGTGGGTGGGAGATCCATTACAGTTAGCCCCTCTCGGGTCAGATGTTCCAGACCTGTGGGGTTCAATCCGTGGGTTTCAAAGGGGTTCAAAATAGAGTTCAAAACTCTACTCCCACACCACTTTCTTCTATCAAATCAACCAAAACCTGCCTAAGGACAGTCACATTTGTAGAATGCCCTGAATTATCTCTTGCCCCAGTAGTAGTTGTGCCAGAAATCCCTCAAGAAAGGTTCAAAGGTTTCTGTTGACGGTACCACAGCCCAATACTTTCAAATTACAAAATTTTGCATGGAATCTGCAAGACTGGTTATTGCCTCTCTAGGACAAGAGGAATACCGGGCATCTGTAGACATCCAAATGCCTATCTGCATATACCTATTTAACCACCTCATCAGCGTTCATTACACTTTGCTGTAGGAGGTAGATCACTTCCAGTTTGTGGTACTGCCTTTTGGCCTATCCTCTGCTCCCAGAGTATTTCCAAAGGTCCCATTACCTCTTCTTGCCCTTCTAAGAATTCAGGTCATCCAGGTCAGTTATCTAAACAATCATCTCCTAAACTCATCTTCCTTCCAGCTGTCTGCAAATTTCCACAGGACAATTCAGCCACTCCATGCTCTCAATTGGATGATGAGTTTTCAAAAATCTGCCCTCCAACATTCTCTTGGATCTGGTCCTGGACACAGCCTAAATAAACCCTAGTACACACCGGTCCAATGTTGGGCAACATAGGTCGGATCAATAAAAACCGGCTGACTATCAGCCCGTCTGTATGACAGCTGGTCTGACAGAAACCAGCCATTCAATATGCGATTGATTACATTATGTAATCAGTCAATTGCACACAACGTTCACAAAGAATTTTATTGGCCTAAGATCTAATTTACAGTGGGGTAGACGGGTGGTTAAGCTGTGTTTGTAACACCCCTCTTAAAGAGGAACTGCAGTCTGCTCATATAATTTAATAAAAACATCTTTGCGTTTTTGAAGCTTCCCTCCAACCACTTTGCATATTATTTTATATATACTGGGATTCTCTACTTGCCAAACATGCTGCAGAAATCTCCCTCCACCAAGTTCGGCTGCAGCCATTTTAACTGTGGGCAGCTGAAGCTGCTGCCTGTTCCAGTTCCTGGATTTATACAAACACACAGAGGCACACCTCCAGCTCTCATTGGCCCTCTTATGACTCATCCCCCCTCCCTTCCTGGCAAACTCTCACAAGAGTGAGAGAGAGAGAGAGCTGTGCATGATGTCATAAGCCTAGGCTAACGACCAGACAAGAAACAGGAAGTGGGCTGTATAAGGTATTTACTGTCAGAGAAAAAAAAAAAAAAAAAAAAATTTTACTATCCAAAGTTGAAACAACAAGGGCAGAAGATTTAATAGATGGAAAGTTGAAAAAAAAATGACTGAGATTTGGCTTTAAAGCAGGACTTCAACCAAAATCCCCCCCCCCCCCCTCCCATGTCCTTGTTGCTGATCTCCTACTTTCATCAACTTTGCCATCCATGTTCCTCTGAGCTCTGTAGTTCCTCTGTAATTTGCTGAACTTGCTGAAAAACCGCTATTGCCTGCTGACTTCCTGTTTGTAAGACCGCTGGCTGCTAGCCCTCTCCTAAGCTCAGCCAGCAGTCTGACACGCCCCCTTGTAGTCCTTTGTAAAGCCGAGCAGGAAGGAAGCAGACATGTTGTGGGTGGATAGGGTCTCCCAGTCCCCAGTCTGTGCCGCCCATGGAGGAGGTGTCCTCCTTCTCCTCCTTTGCTCCTCGACAGTCCACACCTCCCCCCACCACCACTCCGTCCCAGAGCGGGGATTATCATCAGTAATACCTTGTATGACACAGCCGGGATCTACCGCGGTGTCCGGTATTGTACAAGAGAATGCCAAGCGCTGATGTCTCGCCCCCTGCTGTTAGTAGCACAGTGTTCTGTCAATCATAATAATGGTGGGGGGCGGGGCATCAGCGCTCGGCTTTCTCCTATACAATACCTGGCACCGCGGGAGATCCACGCTGTGTATAAACAAGGGATTACTGATAATAATCTTGCCCGCTGGTCCCGGACGTGGTCCCCGACATTCGGCACTGGCAGTCCCTGATAAGCTGCACTGGTGGTCCCCGACATGCTGCTCCCTGACAAGCGGCACTAGTGATCCCATGCTGGTCCCCGACTGGTGGTCCCTGACAAGCAGCACTGGTGGTCCCCGACAAGCGACACTGATGGCCCCTGGTGGTCCCTAACATTCAGCACTGGTGGACACTGATCAGCTGCACTGGTTTGCATATATAAGGCTGTAACCTATCATACTGTGTGATATGTATGGCTCGCTGCAGAATGAGGGGTGTGATTTATGTTGAAGTGTTCACATTTACATGTAAAATCCTAGTGTACCTCCCATATTCACTCCCATCCAAGGATAGAGATGATAGAGATAGAGATGATATTTCACAAATGTAATACCTGTTTAGTGGTGTGTGTGTGTGTGTGTGTGTGTGTGTGGGGTGGTCCTGCATCAAGTGAATAGGGCCCCGCTGCTGCAATTGCCTGCAACTACTGCAGCACAGTGGTGTGGGGTTTACAATGTTAAAACAGGCGACTTATCTACCAGTCGCCTGTCAAACATCGTCTGAAAAGTGATCCACCATGAACTGCTTTTCAGGTGTTAAAACAAGTGTAAACGAGCCCTTGCCGAGTTGGTCTGTGCTGGTCTAGTAACTTCATAGCAAAGTATTTCCCGAGACTCTCCGGGTGTCCCACCAGCAGTTCTTGTTGTGCACATATCCACACAGGATGCTGAGAAACCAGTTCCTTCGTGTGTAGGGGTATGTGAGGTTACAAAGCAGGCCCAGTTTGGGAGAACTGATAAGAGGCTTTGGAAGCTCAGAGTTAGCCCACAACTGACCGAACTCTTGCTGTGCCAGCTTTCATTTTGGTGAAGTGGCACATACTAATAATGACATGCAATAACCAAGGTTTTTTTTTTTACAGTATGTACAAACCAACATTTCCATTCTCCCATGATGTGAGCTATAAACTCACGCAGTGTACAGATGATCTTACCTTGCTTTAGCGCTCTTTTCTTGACGAAGCTTTTCACCCAGGGGGGAATTCTGCAGTTTCATTAATTTTTCTTTACAGACATTAATGTATGATACTTTTCCTGCCATGTACCCCATAAATCCGGCAACTTTAAAGCAAACAAAAAATAGCCATAAAGAAAGTGCAAACACCTGTATACAAAAAAATCCAAGTAAAAGGGTTAAACTTGGCCCTCCTGTGAAACTGGCTGTGCTGTATTTCTCTCATTTGTACGGATGACTTAAAATGTAAAGTAACCATAAGAGTCTCCCTGCCAGTGAACCACACATGCTGCAATCTGACTGTACAATATCCTATAAATTAACTAAGAACTATGTAATAAAAGAGTGCTTATCTGATCAGATGCAAATTCATTTGTAGAGGTAAAATACAAGTATGAATTTCTAAACACCCAACAGGTCCATTTAAACCCTTCTGTCCATAGGGATGAATGGACTTTCCAATCAGAAAAACAGGCGGACCTGATCAGGGAAGGAAGGCATTTAATTCAACATGGCAGGCGGTGTTCAGCGGGTTAGGCATTTAAATAAACGAACGTGTCCTTTAGAGCTGCACGATTCTGGGCAAAAGGAGAATTCATTTTTTTGCTTAGCATAAAGATCATGATTCTCGTGGTGCAACATCATCTTTCACACAAAAAAATTGGGCTAACTTTACGGTTTAGTTTTTTTATTAATTCATTAACTGCTTGCCGGCCGTCAATTGACGGCCAGACGGCGCAGCTCTCGTTGCGGGCGGGCGTCATATGACGTCCTCGCTTTCCTAGGCCACCAGGGGGCGCGCGCGCCGCCGGCGATCGCGCCCGCCGTGTCACTAGGCACCCGGTGCGCGTGCCCGGCGGCCGCGATGTCGGCCGGGCACCCGCGATTACCGGTAACACAGCAGGACCGTGGATCTGTGTGTGTAAACACACAGATCCACGGTCCTGTCAGAGGAGAGGAGACCGATGGTATGTTCCCAGTACAGAGGAACCCCGATCGGTCTCCTCCCTTAAGAGTCCCCGCCCCCTACAGTTAGAATCACTCCCTAGCAACAGTTAACCCCTCGATCACCACCTAGT
The DNA here is from genome assembly GCA_037952835.1 of Lithobates septentrionalis. Lineage (NCBI taxonomy): Eukaryota > Metazoa > Chordata > Amphibia > Anura > Ranidae > Lithobates > Lithobates septentrionalis. Next base: position 171,136 of record JBBDGP010003449.1, on the reverse strand, counting down.
GTTAACCCCTTCACTGCCTGTCACATTTATACAGTAATCAATGCATTTTTATAGCACGGATCGCTGTATAAATGTGAATGGTCCCAAATATGTGTCAAAATTGTCCGATGTGTCCGCCGCAATATCGTAGTCACGATAAAAATCGCAGATTGCCCGCCATTACTAGTAAAAAAATTAAAAAAAATAAAAATGTTATAAAACTATCCCCTATTTTGTAGACGCTATAACTTTTGCGCAAACCAATCTATATACGCTTATTGCGTTTTTTTTTACCAAAAATATGTACAAGAATACATATCGGCCTAAACTGAGAAAACATTTGTTTTAAAAGGAAAAAAAATTGGATATTTATTATCGCAAAAGGTAAAAATTGTGTTTTTTTTAAAACTTGTCACTCTTCTTTTGTTTATAGCGCAAAAAATAAAAACCGCAGAGGTGATCAAATACCACTAAAAGAAAGCTCTATTTGTGGGGAAAAAATGATAACAATTTCATTTGGGTACAGTGTTGTATGACCGCGCAATTGTCATTCAAAGTGCGACAGCGCTGAAAGCTGAAAAATGGCTTGGGCAGGAAGGGGGCGAAAATGCCCAGTATTGAGGTGGTTAAAGTACGTTTTTTCCCCAAAACAAATTGCGCTTAAAAGACCACTGCGCAAATACAGTGTGACATAAAATATTGCGACAACCGGCATGTTATTCTCCAGGATCTGTGATTATATACAGTGGGGACGAAAAGTATTCAGACCCCCTTAAATTTTTCACTCTGTTAAATTGCAGCCATTTTCTAAAATCATTTAAGTTCATTTTTTTCCTCATTAATGTACACACAGCACCCCATATTGACAGAGAAACACAGAATTGTTGACGTTTTTGCAGATTTATTAAAACAGAAAAACTGAAATATCACATGGTCCTAAGTATATCAGATCCTGGAGAATAAAATGGTGGAGATGATATATTTTCTCTCTCTGTATGTATGTATATATAAAAATATATGAGAGAGAGGAAATATATAATCTCCACCACTTTATTCTCCAGGATCGAGATAGAGAGATATATATACACACACACACACACACATATACATACACAGTGGGGACAGAAAATTTAAATTTAAATATATATATATATATATAGTGAGAAACTGCCTGTTTTAGCTGTCAGCAGTGCGCATGCATGAATCGGGAAAATGCTGTGTTAAGGGGGGGGGGGGGGTAGAATCGCCATCTCTAAATTTTAACGATTAATAGTGCAGCTCTAATGTTCTTTAAGTAGATCCTCATATCACACACACAGTTTTTATAGATCTAATTGTGATTGCAAAAAGATTGCACGGTCAAATTGTAACATTATGGGACTTCTGACATAGAAGAGTGCCCTACAGAATGCAATTTAAATCAGAAAAGTCAGCTTTTCATATTTAGTATGACCATGAGATGGGGCTGCAGGTGAAATCTAATGAAGTTCTTGTAGAACGAGAAATTGTAGGAGCAAAAGATCTGCTTATGAATAAATCACTGCTTCAGAGGGAGTTGTAGTTATCAATTGAACACAAGTGCAGTAATTACTGCACTTGTAGTCCAATGACAATACCTCAGTAAAGACATGGAACTGGAAGAGTCAGCGGGAGCCTGTACATTGCATCTGCAACTACTGATTGTGGTTGCAATGCTTTTCCGGCTCAAATACTCAAAAGAAAAAATAAATGCACATTTCATTTTCTGAAAATGTGAGTGCATTTTTTTTTTTTTTTTTTTGCAAAAAGTGGACTTAGCCTTTAACACACCTTGGAAAACCTAAGGCTTGGTTCACACTTCTGCGTGTTGCAGCGATTCCAGCACCCGCAATGAAAATGCACTGCTCTGTGGAAACACGCAGGGCTGCCGTTTATTCTGAATGGCACCCCCTTCGCATGAAAATCACAGTGCATGTACAGGAACCACAGAGAAATCGCCTGAGGCCACGTTTTTGTGGAAATGCTGCCGTGCTCATGCAAACGCGGCCCGCAAAAATGCATAGGTGTGAACTTAGTGTAAAGAAGCAACACAAAAGGAAAAGGTGAAAAGAGAGCCTCACCTGCAGTAATTACTAGGGACAATGCAGTTTATAGAGAAGGGAACTTTATTACACAAAAATATCGAATGGTAATACAAAAAAACACCGGATAAAAATATTTTATACTATCCCAAAGTTCCACAAATCTCTTATTGATCCACCAAGGAGACCAATTGTGTCAGCCATCAAGGGCCCTGTAGAAAAGGGTAGGCAAATATGTGGATGAGTTTATTAAAACACTGGTTGTCACACTTCCATCATTCGTCCAAGACACCTGTGATTTGCTTATGAGACTACAGAGCCTTGAGGTTCCCCCTGGGGCCCTCCTGGTGGGGATCGACATGGAATCCTTTTTACTGGACCCCACAGGCAGTCTCTCACTTGCTAGAAAATTTACACGGCATACTGCGTGCCCTAAATGCAGTGCGTCACTGCGGATGCGTGGGTGATGTCACTTGCTAGTGCCGATGTGAAAAACCTCCTAAACAGTGCACATTTAGGAGATTGTCACGCTGCCCGATTGTAAACTTACCTGGAGGTACAAGTGAAGAGAAGGGATTTTACTACTGGTTTAAAGTGAATATATATTCACCTCCACTCCAGTTCTGTGCTTTCCTGCAGCTCCCTTACCGGCCCGCTGACATTCAGACAGTCTTGTTCCGGGTAACGATTTTTGGCTGTTTTAATTGGCAGGGCAGATGTCGAATTTGCACACTGAGCTGCACATGTGTAGTTTAGTATACAGAGCAGTCAGGCAGGTAAAAATCTTTAATGCAGGAGACATAGCATGCATCTTCTGCACTAAAAATCCTGCAATTTCACATTTTTTAAAAATACAATTCCACTTTGAATAAATATACAAATGGATATGAAAGTACTTCAAATATCGCAACCCATTGCAGCCAAACAGAAATGAGGTCATATCAAAAGTACGTGGAGCACTTTTACATACTAAAGGCCAACCCAAATCGATAAAGGGAATTCATGAAGAAATAAAGGCAACAGATATCACTAAAAAAGTAAAATAAATATCTGCGCTAACTAAAGGAAAGCATCAAAAAGCAGCCGGCATAGTTTGCAGATTTCGTCAAACACAAATAAAAATGTCAGAATGCAGCGCTAAAAATAAAATAAATGTCCAAATGTGAATAATAGTCCATGGAAATCAATCGGCAATACAGATGACATGGAAACCTCCACCAGACTTCAGTGTGTAAAGGAAAAGCACACCACACCCACGTGCAGTCTGCTTACCAGAAAGATATAAACAATAGGCGATGTACTCATAAGGTGCAGAAGATCAGCAGTGATTGCACCACTCCACTCTCCTCAGTGTATCCTGCACAAAAATGAAGACTGCACCAATGCATCTATCGTTAATGTGAGTCCTGAGCCTGTGATATGTGGTGACCTGATTGCTTCCATGCTGTACCTACCAATGATAGAGTGTGCCATTTGGATTTGCTGCTGATCTTCTGAACCTTATGAGTACATCGCCTATTGTTTATATCTTTCTGGTAAGCAGACTGATTGCACGTGGGTGTGGTGTGCTTTTCCTTTACACACTGAAGTCTGGTGGAGGTTTCCATGTCATCTGTATTGCCGATTGATTTCCATGGACTATTATTCACATTTGAACAGATATCACTGTAAAACAGATGCACAGAAAACCCCTTTAAGAATGACTTACATGCAATTTTAGGAAATGCACCAAATCTTGCAGATGTTGTAAGGATTCCTAAAAGAGAAAGATTTAGAAAAAAAAATAGGAGTTAGGTACCTGGTAACTCAATTCACCGGAAACTTCCAGGACAGTATATGAGATAGAGACTTGGCCCACCTAATACAGGAAACACGTTATTCATAACTATAAAAGACCAGCACCAACTAATAACCTCAGTAAAAAGGCAAGAACCAAAGGGTAACAAACCGCAATGCAAATCAAACCAACCAACTACCAAGAAAGTAAGAATGTTGCTGTCCTGAAAGATTCCTGGAGTTACCAGGTAACCGACTCCGGTTTCCCCAATCATATTCCGGGACAACATTATAAGAGGACAAACAAAAATACCTGGGGGAAGTTGATGGCAGCGTGCAGAACCTTCCTGCTAAAGGCTTGGTCCTCAATGGATAGAAGGTCAATCCAGTAATGCTAAAAGAAGGTCTGGAAGCTCATCCAGGTGCCTGCTTAACAAATCTGCTCTGGAAAAGAATCTGCTTCTTCAGCCCATGAGAAGGCCAAACGCTGGTCGAGTAAGCTTTGATGCACTTTGGAAGGTTTAACATGACTGCACAGGACTTTTTTTTAATAACATGTCATGTTTACCTGCTCTGTGCAATGGTTTTGCACAGAGCTGCCCCAAACTCCTTTTGGGATCCCCTGCCTGCGCTCCCTGGCTCTTCCCCCACTTGCTGTGGATGAGAAAGAGATAGATATATATATATCTATCAAGGGGGGAGGGGGTGTAGAATCGCCATCTCTAAATTTTAACGATTAATCGTGCAGCTCTAATGTTCTTTAAGTAGATCCTAATATCACACACACAGTTTCTATAGATCTAATTGTGATTGCAAAGAGAGAGCTCTTGGGCTCAGGTAAGTATTGGGGGGGCATGGCTTGGGAGGTGGAGGTGAACACAGGATCCAAGAAGAGGAGGATCGGGGCTGCTTGGGACAAAACCATTGTACAGAGCAAGGATCCCCTCCAGTTTCACATTTGGCACCTTTTGGTGGGGGGTGGTTTGGGTGTAGCTAATACAGGTATTTTCTTCAGATCTTTCACTTCCAGCGAAAGATCGCCGCAGTATCCGCAGCAATCTAAGCCATGTCCAGCCCCTCCCCCCCCCCCCGCTGTCTTCTGGGAGACACACAGGTTCCAGAAGACAGCAGGGACCACTCAGAACGAGCAGCGCGACTTATGCATGCGCAGTAGGGAACCAGGCTGTGAAGCCGCAAGGCTTCACTTCCTGATTTCCTTACTGAAGATGCCAGCACCTGCACCCGGGACAGGTCGGCTTCGGGTGAGGACATTGCGGGTGCCCTGGACAGGTAAGTGTCCTTATTTTAAAAGTCAGCAGCTGCAGTATTTGTAGCTGCTGACTGATTATTTTTTTTTCCAGCGGAACTCCGCTTTAATATCACTTTAAATGCTTGATCCCAAAAGGGATAAAAAAACAAAAAAAAACCCACAACTGTTCATGTAACGGTCCAAAAGATTCTATCCAACACAACCCTACCCAGACAGTGCTGCTGTCAAAGGGTGTTTCCGTTGCTCCACTATAGATAGAGGAGCCACCCTAGGATAGGAAATGTGTTACTGCCCAGATAACCAGAGGGGGAAAAAAAAAAAAACGAAAAAACTGAAAACTAATGCAGCCACCACAGCTAAGGAGTGGTAGGATGCAATATATAAAATGTTTTTTTTTCTGGTTGCGAAATACTTTTAATTGTGCCACATTATGCATCCAGCACGTTCTCCTAGAACCAAAAAAACAAAATTGAGAAAAAAAAAAAAAAAAGTCTGTACCTTTGGAAAGGAGGACTTGTGTGGTAACCATGCCAAGTGCTGAGAAGGGAACAGCTAAGAAAAAGAGAAAAAAATAAAATAAATTGGGATGTCAAATCCAATGCAAAAGATGACTTCCTTTCCTGTAACAAATATCAATGTCCATAAGTGCACTTACCTTTGCTCTCCTGTGACCCAAAGTTAGCATATAGCAGGCTTTTGCTTGCTGTCAGCTGACGTGGTAAAGCCACTCCAGGCTCTGGGAGGATCCCAACAATATTGTCAGGATCCACCCAGCTGCCTAGATGACAGCTAGCGCTGGCTTTCATCACACTGCTGAAAACCTTAGCGAGCTGAACCCTCCCCCTCTCCAGCCTGGCGCTCCAGGAAGCGCTGGTGGGGCAGAGCAGAGACTGAAAGTCACTTCTTTTCTATTCCGAACAGACTGAGAACTGAGTGATCCACAGTCATGTGATTGCTCAATTCTTGATCTTACAGCTGAAAGGGGACAGCTGCAACATCATAGCAATGTTGCAGCATAGTACTAAGGTTTATCTTTTTATAAATCCCAAAAGTCTCCTTAAAAAGTGTCAGTAAACCCCACAAAAAACAATATCTCCTCAATAAGGGCTTGTTTATGCATGTGCCTTGCTGCCCCTTTGAAAAGCAATCCGCAGTGGATCACTTTTTAGAATAAGCTCTAAGCGTGCATAACATTTGTGCCTTTTGTTTTTTAAATACATATATAAAAAAAAGGCTGTTGACCCCACCAGTGACTGCTTCTTGCTTGTTAGCAGTGGCAACAATCTATGTGCTCAGCTCCTATCTGTAGCGTTTCCACCACTTGTGCGGATGCTCTGGCTGTCTACAGCTTACTGTGCTCTCTGATCCAAACAGCCTGGGGTGGTGGTCAGGACCTCTGCTGTGAATTATAATGTCAGGAGGAGAACCTGTCCAATACACCCCCATCAGGCAGTGCTGCTGGTGACATAGGCAGCTGGAAGTCTACCGGGCCTGGTAAGTGTGTCTGAATGACAGAGGCCCCTCCTTCCATGGCCCAGCCCTAACATCAAACAGCGGAGAGAAGAGGTGATCAAGTGATCATGTGACCGTACATAAAAGTCCTAATTAAAAAGGTAATAGCAGAGGATTAAAACAATGAAAATGAGGCAAAATCCTTAGTGATGGTGTCAGGTGTGTTTTTAATGCTTTTGCTTCAATTCAGGGCTAGGTAATAACAGTCCAATCAGTTGATAAGCATTACTACTGTGTGTGTGTGTCACTTTAAAACCCTAAAATATAACCTGCCATAAACATGGGCAATTCAAGATAAGCATGAACTAACATCCCCCTGAAGAGTGCACTATGGTGCTATGATTCCCTTCTTCAGAAGCTAAAGTCTCACCCACTTATAGGAACCACATTATTGTAGAGCTCCCAAGCCACTCTGTTGGCTTCCCTTACAAAATTCACCATTATCCCCGATCCTGGGACACCCCCAATTCCCACCAGGACTCCCGCCCACGGAATTCAAAACTCTGCAGAACTCGAACTCTGAAAACGCCTCTAAATTCGTGGTTGCTGGGCGATGGCCCTCCATGCTGGAGTTAATGAATACCTCAGGCCCATTTCAACTACCATTTTGGGGGGGAAGCGCAAATACACCATTTCCTACACTCCATCCCTAACCCCCAGAACTTCACTCGTCAGTTACCTACCTTTGAGGAATATTGCTCTGGTACCGATCCTCTACCCCAGGTCCTCTCCAAAACATATCCACTTCTAAACACACCCTCAGAACAACCATATTTACCCTGTCTAGTAAGTTGGGAGACAGATCTACACCGCACTTTCACTTCATCATAAAAACAAATATCGGATTTTCCCTCAAAACATCGGTCTGCACCAAAATACAAGAAACTAATTTCAAAATACTAACTAGGTGGTACCTCACGCCCAGTAGACTTCATACAATCTTCCCTGACAGATCAGACCGTTGTTGGCGATGCCGAGGGGAAAAAGGGACAATCTTACACATCTTTTGGTCCTGCCCTAAACTTACAGATTTCTGGACAGCTGTCTGCAACGTTACTCAGAAATTGACAGAACGCAAGATAACTACCGACCCAGCATTCTTTCTGTTACATGCATCAAGTATCCCTGCTAAAGCCTATAAAGTCCATTATACAACATTTACTAAGCGCCGCTAAATCCTGCATCCCTCTTCTCTGGAAACAATGTTCACCAACCACAGCGACTTGGCTGGGGAAGGTGGAGGATATGAATAGGATGGAAGATCTGATTCTTACAGCGCAAAATAAACACGAGACATATACAAAGACCTGGAGTCTCTGGAACCTGTTCACACTCTCAGATTGACCTGAGCCATCGTCGTCTCATCCTGTCCCCTACTTCCCTTCCAACCCCCCTCCACTGCCCATTTTTACCTTACTCTACTTTTTTTTCCCTCTGTTGTTCTTCGTATTTAAGGAAAAGTGGAAATGAAGATTGGGCAACCCTGTCTCCCTATTTAGTAACCATATACTAGTCACTGTTATTGTGTGAGACCCTAATGGACAAATCTTCCATGATGTTTCTCAATTTACATTGTTATCATTTATTGTACATCCCGATTTATTATATGTGATTATAAGTTCAATTAATTGTATGTTATTCCTGTATCATCAAGGGAAAAAAAAGGAAAGAAAAAGAAAAAAAAAAAAAAGGAAAGAAAAAGAAAAAAAAAAAAAAAGGAAAGAAAAAGAAAAAAGAAAAAAGGAAAGAAAAAAGGGAAAGAAAAAGAAAAAAAAAAAAAAAAGGAAAAAAAAAAAAAAAAGGAAAGAAAAAAGAAAAAAAAAAGGAAAGAAAAAAGAAAAATAAAAGGAAAGAAAAAAGAAAAAAAAAAGGAAAGAAAAAAGAAAAAAAAAAGAAAAGAAAAAAAAAAGGAAAGAAAAAAGAAAAAAAAAAAGAAAAGAAAAAAAAAAAGGAAAGAAAAAAGAAAAAAAAAAGAAAAGAAAAAAAAAAAGGAAAGAAAAAAGAAAAAAAAAAAGGAAAGAAAAAAGAAAAAAAAAAAGGAAAGAAAAAAGAAAAAAAAAAAGGAAAGAAAAAAGAAAAAAAAAAAGGAAAGAAAAAAGAAAAAAAAAAAGGAAAGAAAAAAGAAAAAAAAAAAAGGAAAGAAAAAAGAAAAAAGAAAAAAGGAAAGAAAAAAGAAAAAAAAAAAAGGAAAGAAAAAAGAAAAAAGAAAAAAGGAAAGAAAAAAGAAAAAAAAAAAGGAAAGAAAAAAGAAAAAAGAAAAAAGGAAAGAAAAGGAAAAAAAAAGGAAAGAAAAAAAAAAAAAAAAAAGGAAAGAAAAAAGGAAAAAAAGGAAAAAGAAAAAAGGAAAAAAAGGAAAGAAGAAAGGAAAAGGGAAAGGGAAATAAAGAAAAAGAAAGGAAAAGAAAAGAAAAGAAAGATTCAGTAAAGAACCCCATGAGGGGGATTGCTGCAGAGGACTGGACTAAAATATAAAAAAAACTTTTTTTGTTAGAAATATAAAATATGGATTATTTCCTATGAATGGTATGTACTCTTTTATGCAGTCAGCAGGTGGCTCTATACTCCTTTTCACAGTTGCTTTACCTCCACCTACTAGGAATTGAAAAAAAAAAAAAAAAAAAAAAAAGGAAGCCCATTTATAGTGATTAGTCCAAGATGTAAATTTATAGATATTAAAGTACTTGCATACGCTTCTATACAATACAGGAAAGTTGTGATAAAAGTATAGACGTGTTAAATGTAGTACTTACATCTGTACCAAAAGCTCTCAGAACGACACTGCTTTATGGCTTGGATCTCTTGTTCATTGAGGGCATAGGTATTCTGGGAAACAAACCTTCTTGTCACTAACATATCTGTTAATCATACAGTTATCTCTTCACTAAACTTTGGGGGTAACATGCAAAGAACGTAAGCATTAAAAGTCACACTCACAGATATGCCAAATTCATTCAGGAAAAACAAAAAACCAAACAAACATTCTCTGAAGTGAAAAATAAGTAAACCAGGAAATCTGTTAACCTGCTATGACCAAGCTCTTCACTTGTTCACTTGTGGCAAACAAATTTGTTTAACTAATTTCGACAAATTTGTTAATTCAGAAATATCTGAAATGAACAAAACCCCGTTTAACCGGTTCCCGACCGGCGCACGCCGATGTACATCGGCAGAATGGCACGGCTGGGCAAATGGGCGTACCCGTACGTCCATTTGAATTCCCCGCCGTGCCATTGCGTGCGCGCCGCCGGCGGCGCGCGCCGGCCGGGAGCTCCGTGAGTCGAGTCTCGGGTCCCGCGAACTCGATCGCCGCAGGGATACCCGCGATCGCCTCATGGAGCGGATGAACGGGGAGATGCCGTTGTAAACACCATCTCCCCGTTCTGCCTAGTGACAAGTGTCACTCGATGTCTGCTCCCTGTCATCAGAGCAGAGATCAGTGACGTTACACATACAGCCCATCCCCCCTACAGTTAGAATCACTCCCTAGGACACACTTAACCCCTCCCCGCCCCCTAGTGGTTAACCCCTTCACTGCCAGTGCCATTTACACAGTAATCAGTGCATTTTTAATTGCACTGATCGCTGTATAAATGACAATGGTCCCAAAAATGTGTCAAAAATGTCCGACATGTCCGCCATAACGTCGCAGTCACAATAAAAATCGTTGATCGCCGCCATTACTAGCAAAAAAAAATTATTAATAAAAATGCCATAAAACTATCCCCTATTTAGTAAATGCTATAACGTTTGCGCAAACCAATTATTAAAGGCTTATTGCGATTTTTTTTTACCAAAAATATGTAGAAGAATACGATCGGCCTAAACTGAGGAAAAAAAAATGTTGTTTTTTTATATATTTTTGGGGGATATTTTTTATAGCAAAATGTAAAAAATAATGCGTTTTTTTCAAAATTGTCGCTCTTATTTTGTTTATAGCGCAAAAAATAAAAAAAAAATAAAAATCGCAGAGGTGATCAAATACCACCAAAAGAAAGCTCTATTTGTGGGGAAAAAAGGACGTCAATTTTGTGTGGGAGCCACGTGGCACGACCGCGCAATTGTCAGTTAAAGCGACGCAGTGCCAAATCGCAAAAAACAGTCTAGTCAGGAAGGGGGTAAAATCTTCCGGGGCTGAAGTGGTTAAACAAATTTTTCCAAATATTCGTAAATTTGAAAATCCGAAATTTCAAAAATCTGAAGTAATAACCAACTAATAATAACTTAAAGCGGAACTTCAGACTTTTTCTTCAACTTTCCATCTATTAAATCTTCTGCCCTTGTGGTTTAACCGCTTCAGCCCCAGAAGATTTTACCCCCTTCCTGACCAGAGCATTTTTTGCGATTCGGCACTGCGTCGCTTTAACTGACAATTGCGCAGTTGTGCGACGTTGCACCCAAAAGTTACATCCTTTCTTCCCACAAATCGAGCTTTTGGTAGTATTTTTTTTTGGTAAAAAAAAAAAAAAAAAAAGAAGAGCAACAATTTTGACAAAAAAAAAAAAAGCAATATTTTTTACTTTTTGCTATATAAATATCCCCCAAAAATATATAAACAAAAAAACTATTTTTTCCTCAGTTTAGGCCGATATGTATTCTTCTACATATTTTAAGTAAAAAAATAAAAATAAAAAAATAAAAAAATAAAAAAAAAATCGCAATAAGCATATATTGATTGGTTTGTGCAAAAGTTATAGCGTCTACAAAATAGGGGATAGTTTTATGGCATTTTTTTTTTTAATTTTTTTTTTTTTTTACTAGTAATGGCGGTGATCTGCGACTTTTATTGGGACTGCGACATTATGGTGGACGCGTCGGACAATTTTGACACATTTTTGGGACCATTGGCATTTTTACAGCGATCAGTGCTATAAAAATGCATTAATTACTGTAAAAATGTCACTGGCAGTGAAGGGGTTAACCACTAGGGGGCGATCAATGGGGTTAATGTATTCCCTAGTGTGTGTTCTAACTGAAGGGGGGAGGGGACTGTGTAGGAGGAAGAGATAGATCGCTGTTCATACTCTGTATGAACAGACGATCTGTCACTTCTCCCCTCAGAGAACCGGAAACTGTATGTTTACACACACAGATCCCGGTTCTCCATGTACCCCGAACAATCGCGGGAGCCCGACGGTGATCCATAACGTCGTTTTGCCCAGCTGTGCCATTCTGCCACAGTACAACTGCGCCGGCTGGTCGGCAAGTGGTTAACTTTGGATAGTAAAACATTTTTCTTCTGCCAGTAAATACCTTATACAGCCCACTTCCTGTTTCTTGTCTGGTAAAAAGCCCAGACTTATGACCTCATGCACAGCTCTCTCTCACTCTCCTGAGAGTTTGCCAGGAATGGAGGGGGGGTGACGAGTCATAAAGGGCCAATGAGAGATGCAAGAGCTACAGAGCTGGGAGGTGTGTCTGTGTATGTCCAGGAAGTGAACAGGCAGCAGCTTCAGCTGCCCACAGTTAAAATGGCTGCAGCCAGACTCAGTAAAGGGAGATTTATATGCAGCATATTTGGCAAGTAGAGAATCACAGTATATATAAAATAATATGAAAAGTGGTTGGAGGGAAGCTTCAGAATGGCAAAGATGTTTTTATTACAAGTTATGTGAGCAGACTGCAGTTCCTCTTTAACTAATAAATTATAGGTATTTGAATTTACTTTCAAGTTTGGCTGTTACTGAACGTAACGAATATGAACTTATCCGAAGTTACGAATTATCCGAAAGAACGAATTCCATATCTAAACAAATAGAACATAACAAATTAATAACAATAATAAAAACTTTTTTATTATTATTTATTATTAATTTGTTCCGTTTCATTTGTTTAGATGCGGCTTTCGTTATTTCGGATAGTAATTTCAGATAAATTTGTATTTGTTACGTTCACTAACAGCCAAATTTGAAAGGTAATTCCAATACCTATAATTTAATATAGTTAGTTAGTTATTCTTTAGAATTTTTTCTTATTTTTAGATTTTCAAATTTACGAACTGTGATCATAACGAATGACCCGAAAAACTGACAAATATTTCGGCAGTGCACATCTATTTATATATTACCTCACTACTCTACAAACTCAATTCCAAAAACATTGGGACGTGGTGTAAAAACTACATACAACCAGAATGCATTGATGAGTAAATCTCAAACCCATATTTTATTCACAATAGAAAGTGGAAAACATATCAAATGTTTAAACTGAGAAAAATGTACCATTTTAGGAAAAAATAAGGTAATTTTGAAATTGATGGCAGCAACATGTCTCGAAAAAGTTGGGACAGGGCAAGAAAAAGCAGGCAAAGTAAGTGGTAATAACAAGAAAGAGCTGGAAAAACATTTTGCAAATAATTGGTATAAAAAGGGCATCTTAGAGAGTCAGAGTCTCTCAGAAGTAAAGATGGGCAGAGCTTCATTAATCAGTGAAAAGCTGCATCTAAAAATTGTGAAACAGTTTCAGAATAATGTTCCTTAAAGCAGTAGTAAACCGCACCTGTTTTTTATTTTTTCCCTTTTAAACCCTGCAAGGTAAAGGCATACATAGTGTGCTAGTATGCATCGTATACTAGCACATAATGAAATAATTTACCATAGAACGAAGCCTTCCAGCAGCGCACTGTCACCGGCACCGCTGACAGGCGCTTCCATCCATGCCCAGTCCTCCTTCCGGGGTTGCATCCTCCTGCCGCCTGGCAAAGTGGGAGTCACGGACCGCGGCGCAGAGCCATAAACGGATGGCACGGGTATGCCGTTCCTTTAGAGCGCATGCGCCAGTCACGTCACCGGCTATATGCAGTGTGAATATCCCCTAAATCCTACAGGTTTAGGAGATATTTACTGTACCTACAGGAAAGCCTTATTATAGGCTTACCTGTAGGTACAAGTAAAAAAAATAAGAGTTTACATTTACTTAAATGTAAAAATGCAGAGACGTTAAATATACAGTGGATATAAAAAGTCTACACACCCCTGTTAAAATGTCAGGTTTCTGTGATGTAAAAATATAAGACAAAGATAAATCATTGCAGAATTGTTTCTACCTTTAATGTGACCTATAAACTGTACAACTCAGTTGAGCAACAAACTGAAAACTTTTAGGTGGAGGGAAGTAAAAATAATAAAAAAATAAAATAATATGGTTGCATAAGTGTGCAAACCCTTAAACCAATACTTTGTTGTAGCACCTTTTAATTACAGCACTCAGTCTTTTGGGGTATTTAGTCTATCAGCATGGCACATCTTGACTTGGCAGTATTTGCCCACTCTTCTTTGCAAAAACACTCCAAATCTGTCAGATTGCGAAGGCTTCTCCTGTGCACAGCCCTCTTCACAGATGAACTCGCACAATTTCATACCCACTGTCATTATGAACCAGAGCTTAATGTGACCTATAAAGTATAAACTGTACAACTCAATTGAAAAACAAACTGAAATGTTTTAGGGGGAGGAAGTAAAATAAAAAATAAAAATGTGGTTGCATAAGTGTGCACACCCTCTTATAACTGGAACTGTAGCTGTGTTCAGAATTAAGCAATCACATTCAAACTCATGTTAAATAGGAGTCAGTACACACCTGCAATTTAAAGTGCCTCTGATAAACCCAAAAAAAGTTCAGCTGTTCTAGTAGGTCTTTCTTGACATTTCCTTAGTCGCATCCTACAGCAAAAGCCATGGTCTGCAAAGAGCTTCCAAAGCATCAGAGGGATCTCATTGTTAAAAAGGGATCAGTCAGGAGAAGGGAACATAAGAATTTCCAAGGCATTAGATATACCATGGAATGCAGTGAAGACAGTCATCATGTCATCATCAAGTGGAGAAAATATGACACAACTGTGACATTACCAAGAACTGGACAGCCCACGAAAATTGATGAAAAGACAAGAAGAAAACTGGTCAGGGAGGCTGCCAAGAGACCTACAGCAACATTAAATCTGCAGGAATATCTGGCAAGTACTGGCTGTGTGGTACATGTGACAACAATCTCCTGTATTCTTCATATGTCTGGGCTATGGGGTAAAGTGGCAAGACAGAAGCCTTTTCTTGCGAAGAAAAACATCCAAGCCCGGCTAAATTTAGCAGACACATACATATAAAGTCTCCCAAAAGCATGAGGGGAAAATGTGTTACAGTCTGATGAGACCAAGGTTGAACTTTTTGGCCATCATTCCAAAAGACAGGTTTGGTGCAAAAACAACACTGCGCATCACTTAAAGTACACCATACCCACAGTGAAGCATGGTGGTGGCAGCATCATGCTTTGGGACTATTTTTCTTCAGCTGAAACGAGGGCCTTAGTCCAGGTAGAGGGAATTATGAACAGTTCCAAATACCAGTCAATATTGGCACAAATCCTTCAGGCTTCTGCTAGAAAGTTGAACATGAAGAGGAACTTCATCTTTTAGCATGACACTGACCCAAAGCATACATCCAAATCAACAAAGGAATGGCTTCACCAGAAGATTAAAGTTTTGGAATGGCCCAGGTGGAGCCCAGACCTGAATCCAATTGAAAATCTGTGGGGTAATCTGAAGAGGGCTGTGCACAGGAGATGCCCTCGCAATCTGACAGATTTGGAGTGGAGTGTTTTTGGCAAAAAAGAGTGGGCAAATATTGCCAAGTCAAGATGTGCCATGCTGAGAGAATCCTACCTAAAAAGACTGTTGTAATAAAATCAAAAAGGTGCTTCAACAAAGTATTAGTTTAAGGGTGTGCACACTTATGAAACCATATTATTTTAGGTTTTTAATTTTTACTTCCCTCCACCTAAAATATTTCAGCTTGTTGTTCAAACTGAATTGCACATTAACCACTTGCCGACCGCCTCACGCCTATATACGTGAGCAGAGCGGCACGGGCAGGCAAAATCACGTACCTGAAACGTGATTGCCTTCCCGCGGGTGGGGGGTCCGATCGGACCCCCCCCGGTGCCAGCTGCGGTCGGCATTTGGTTGGAAGCGATGGGAGACGAGGGGGAGGCCATCCGATCGTGGCCCCCCCCTCGCGATCGCTCCCAGCCAATGACAAACATCCCCTGCCTCTGTATAGTACACAGAGGCAGAGGATGTGATGTCATCTCTCCTCGGCTCGGGAGTTTCCGTTCCAGCGCCGAGGGGAGATGACATGTAAGTGCACCAACACTCACACACACACAGTAGAACATGCCAGGCATACCTTACACCCCCGATCCCCCCCCGATCGCCCCCCGATCCCCCCCCAATCACCCCCCCCCCCCTGTCACAAACTGACACCAAGCAGGTTTTTTTTTTTTTTGTTTTTTTTTTCCTGATTACTGCATAGTGTCAGTTTGTGACAGTTAGCAGTGTTAGGGTAGTGACTGTTACCCCCCTGTAGGTCTAGGGTACCCCCCTTACCCCCCCTAATAAAGTTTTAACCCCTTGATCACCCCCCGTCACCAGTGTCGCTAAGCGATCATTTTTCTGATCGCTGTATTAGTGTCGCTGGTGACGCTAGTTAGTGAGGTAAATATTTAGGTTCGCCGTCAGTGTTTTATAGCGACAGGGACCCCCATATACTACCTAATAAATGTTTTAACCCCTTGATTGCCTCCTAGTTAACCCTTTCACCACTGATCACCGTATAACCGTTACGGGTGACGCTGGTTAGTTTGTTTATTTTTTATAGTGTCAGGGCACCCGCCGTTTATTACCGAAAAAAGGTTTAGCCCCCTGATCGCCCGGCGGTGATATGCGTCGCCCTAGGCAGCGTCAGATTAGCACCAGTACCGCGAACACCCATGCACGCACCGTACACGCACCGTACACCTCCCTTAGTGGTATAGTATCTGAACGCATCAATATCTGATCCGATCAGATCTATACTAGCGTCCCCAGCAGTTTAGGGTTCCCAAAAACGCAGTGTTAGCGGGATCAGCCCAGATACCTGCTAGCACCTGCGTTTTGCCCCTCCGCCCGGCCCAGCCCAGCCCACCCAAGTGCAGTATCGATCGATCACTGTCACTTTTTTTTGTAACGTTTTGGTGAACTGGCAAGCACCAGCGGCCTAGTACACCCCGGTCGTAGTCAAACCAGCACTGCAGTAACACTTGGTGACGTGGCGAGTCCCATAAGTGCAGTTCAAGCTGGTGAGGTGGCAAGCACAAGTAGTGTCCCGCTGCCACCAAAAAGACAAACACAGGCCCATCGTGCCCATAGTGCCCTTCCTGCTGCATTCGCCAATCCTAATTGGGAACCCACCGCTTCTGCAGCGCCCGTACTTCCCCCATTCACATCCCCAACCAAATGCAGTCGGCTGCATGAGAGGCATTTATATATCCTCCTGAGTACCCCTACCCAACGAACCCCCCCAAAAAAGATGTTGTGTCTGCAGCAAGCGCGGATATAGGCGTGACACCCGCTATTATTGTCCCTCCTGTCCTGACAATCCTGGTCTTTGCATTGGTGAATGTTTTGAACGCTACCATACACTAGTTGAGTATTAGCGTAGGGTACAGCATTGCACAGACTAGGCACACTTTCACAGGGTCTCCCAAGATGCCATCGCATTTTGAGAGACCCGAACCTGGAAGCGGTTACAGTTATAAAAGTTACAGTTACAAAAAAAAAGTGTAAAAAAAAAAAAAAACACAAACAAAAATAAAAAAAAATAGTTGTCGTTTTATTGTTCTCTCTCTCTATTCTCTCTCTCTATTGTTCTGCTCTTTTTTACTGTATTCTATTCTGCAATGTTTTATTGTTATTATGTTTTATCATGTTTGCTTTTCAGGTATGCAATTTTTTATACTTTACCGTTTACTGTGCTTTATTGTTAACCATTTTTTTGTCTTCAGGTATGCCATTCACGACTTTGAGTGGTTATACCAGAATGATGCCTGCAGGTTTAGGTATCATCTTGGTATCATTCTTTTTAGCCAGCGGTCAGCTTTCATGTAAAAGCAATCCTAGCGGCTTATTAGCCTCTAGACTGCTTTTACAAGCAGTGGGAGGGAATGCCCCCCCCCCCCCCCCACCGTCTTCCGTGTTTTTCTCTGGCTCTCCTGTCTCAACAGGGAACCTGAGAATGCAGCCGGTGATTCAGCCAGCTGACCATAGAGCTGATCAGAGACCAGAGTGGCTCCAAACATCTCTATGGCCTAAGAAACCGGAAGCTACGAGCATTTTATGACTTAGATTTCGCCGGATGTAAATAGCGCCATTGGGAAATTGGGGGAGCATTTTATCACACCGATCTTGGTGTGGTCAGATGCTTTGAGGGCAGAGGAGAGATCTAGGGTCTAATAGACCCCAATTTTTTCAAAAAAGAGTACCTGTCACTACCTATTGCTATCATAGGGGATATTTACATTCCCTGAGATAACAATAAAAATGATTTAAAAAAAAAAAATGAAAGGAACAGTTTAAAAATAAGATAAAAAAGCAAAAAAATAATAAAGAAAAAAAAAAAATAAATAAAAAACACCCCTGTCTCCCCTGCTCTCGCGCTAAGGCGAACGCAAGCGGCGGTCTGGCGTCAAATGTAAACAGCAATTGCACCATGCATGTGAGGTATCACCGCGAAGGTTAGATCGAGGGCAGTAATTTTAGCAGTAGACCTCCTCTGTAAATCTAAAGTGGTAACCTGTAAAGGCTTTTAAAGGCTTTTAAAAATGTATTAATTTTGTTGCCACTGCACGTTTGTGCGCAATTTTAAAGCATGTCATGTTTGGTATCCATGTACTCGGCCTAAGATCATCTTTTTTATTTCATCAAACATTTGGGCAATATAGTGTGTTTTAGTGCATTAAAATTTAAAAAAGTGTGTTTTTTCCCCAAAAAATGCGTTTGAAAATCGCTGCGCAAATACTGTGTGAAAAAAAAAAAATGAAACACCCACCATTTTAATCTGTAGGGCATTTGCTTTAAAATAATATATAATGTTTGGGGGTTCAAAGTAATTTTCTTGCAAAAAAAAATAATTTTTTCATGTAATCAAAAAGTGTCAGAAAGGGCTTTGTCTTCAAGTGGTTAGAAGAGTGGGTGATGTGTGACATAAGCTTCTAAATGTTGTGCATAAAATGCCAGGACAGTTCAAACCCCCCCCAAATGACCCCATTTTGGAAAGTAGACACCCCAAGCTATTTGCTGAGAGGCATGTCGAGTCCATGGAATATTTTATATTGTGACACAAGTAGCGGGAAAGAGACAAATTTTTTTTTTTTTTTTTTTTTTTTTTTTTTTTGCACAAAGTTGTCACTAAATGTTATATTGCTCAAACGTGCCATGGGAATATGTGAAATTACACCCCAAAATAAATTCTGTTGCTTCTCCTGAGTACGGGGATACCACATGTGTGGGACTTTTTGGGAGCCTAGCCGCGCACGGGACCCCGAAAACCAAGCACCGCCTTCAGGCTTTCTAAGGCCGTAAATTTTTGATTTCACTCTTCACTGCCTATCACAGTTTCGGAGGCCATGGAATGCCCAGGTGGCACAAACCCCCCCCAAATTACCCCATTTTGGAAAGTAGACACCCCAAGCTATTTGCTGAGAGGTATAGTGAGTATTTTGCAGACCTCACTTTTTGTCACAAAGTTTTGAAAATTGAAAAAAGAAAAAAAAAATTTTTTTTTCTGGTCTTTCTTCATTTTCAAAAACAAATGAGAGCTGCAAAATACTCACCATGCCTCTCAGCAAATAGCTTGGGGTGTCTACTTTCCAAAATGGGGTCATTTGGGGGGGGTTTGTGCCATCTTGGCATTTTATGGCCTTCAAAACTGTGATAGGTAGTGAGGAGTAAAATCAAAAATGTATGCCCTTAGAAATCCTGAAGGTGGTGCTGGGTTTTCGGGGCCCCGTACGCGGCTAGGCTCCCAAAAAGTGCCACACATGTGGTATCCCCGTACTCAGGAGAAGCAGCTGAATGTATTTTGGGGTGCAATTCCACATATGCCCATGGCCTGTGTGAGCAATATATCATTTAGTGACAACTTTTTGTAAATTTTTTTTTTTTTTTTTTTTTTGTCATTATTCAATCACTTGGGACAAAAAACAAAAATATTCAATGGGTTCAACATGCCTCTCAGCAATTTCCTTGGGGTGTCTACTTTCCAAAATGGGGTCATTTGGGGGGGGTTTTGTACTGCCCTGCCATTTTAGCACCTCAAGAAATGACATAGGCAGTCATAAACTAAAAGCTGTGTAAATTCCAGAAAATGTACCCTAGTTTGTAGACGCTATAACTTTTGCGCAAACCAATAAATATACGCTTATTGACATTTTTTTTACCAAAGACATGTGGCCGAATACATTTTGGCCTAAATGTATGACTAAAATTTAGTTTATTGGATTTTTTTTATAACAAAAAGTAGAAAATATAATTTTTTTTCAAAATTTTCAGTCTTTTTCCATTTATAGCGCAAAAAATAAAAACGGCAGAGGTGATCAAATACCATCAAAAGAAAGCTCTATTTGTGGGAAGAAAAGGACGCAAATTTCGTTTGGGTAGAGCATTGCATGACCGCGCAATTAGCAGTTAAAGCGACGCAGTGCCGAATTGTAAAAAGTGCTCTGGTCAGGAAGGGGGTAAATCCTTCCGGGGCTGAAGTGGTTAAAAGGTGGAAAAAGTTCTGAAATGATTTATCTTGGTCTCCATTTTTTACATCACAAAAACCTGACATTTTAACAGGGGTGTGTAGACTTTTTATATCCACTGTGTCATCATCTACAGTACATATTATCATCAAAAGATTCAGAGAATTTGGAGAAATCTCTGTGTGCAAGGGATAAGGCCGAAACGCAATATTGAATGTCCATGAAATTCTGGCCCACAGACAGTACTGCATTGAAAACTAGGGATGCACCGATACCATTTTTTTTTTTTTTTTACAACGAGTACGGATACTTTTTTGTTTTAGTACTCGCTGATACCAATTACCAAATGCCTACCGCAACTGTTTTGATTTCACTTCAGCTGTCAGCAATGGTACAAAGCATTGAAAAGTAATTTACAAATTAAATAAATAGATTTTTGTTTTTAATTTTGTGCTTTTTCAATATGAAATGTGTAAATATATGTTAATATATATGTGCAAAAATATTCCCTAACAAAGCAAACAAAAAAAAAAGTTTTAATTGTTTATCGTTTATAAAATAGACGTGAACAAAAAAAGGGAAAAAAAAGCAGAAAAATAATAATTAAATGGAGGAGAGTAGAGAAATAATTAAGCGTTAATAAGGGGTTAAACAGAGGAACATTTGTTCATCCCTTTGATCTTTGATCTGCAGATGAAGAAACAGAAAGATACAAAAAGAAACAATGTTTCTTTTTATTTTAGTGTTTCAGTGGCTGAGCAATGACTTCTTTAACACTTCAGCTGTTAACAGGGGAGACCCACTGACAGCTCAAAGAACCGAGCCTGAAAGTATCGGTTTCAGGCATCGGTGCATTTGCACGAGTACCGATACTTGCGCAAATACTCTGTATCGATACCGATACTAGTATTGGTGCAACCCTACTGAAAACAGGCATGATTCTGTGATGGATCAATGTCTGAGCTCAGGAATACTTCCAAAAATCACTGTAAACACAGTTCCCTACCATCCAAAAATGCAAAGTAAAGCTCCATCATGCAAAGAAGCCATATCTGAACATGATCCAGAAACACCGCCATCTTCTCTGAACTAAAGCTCATTTAAATTGATCTGTTGCAAAAGTAGAAAACTGTTCTGTCAGACGAAACAAAATTTGACATTCTTTTTGGCAAACATGGCACCGCATCCTCCGGACTAAAGAGGAGAGGGTCCTTCTGACTTTTTATCAGCGCTCAGTTCAAAAGCCTGCATCTCTGATGGTATGGGGGTTGCATTAGTATGTATGGAATGGGCAGCATGCACATCTGGAAAGGCACCATTAATGCTGAAAGATATATCAAGAATTTAGAACAGCATATGCTCCCATCCAGACAATGTCTTTTCAGGGAACGCTTTGCATATTTCAGCAGGACAATGCTAAACCACATACAGTACTACATCTATGACAACAGCATGGCTTTGTGGTAGAAGAGTCCAGGTGCTTATCTGGCCTTCCTGCAGTCTAAACCTTTCACCAATTGAAATTATTTGATGCATCTTGAAATGTAAAATATGATAAAGAAGATCCAGGAGTGTTGAGCAGTTAGAATCCTATATTGGGGAAGAATGGGACAACATTCCTCTCCCAAAAGTCCAGCAACTGGTACCCTCAGTTCTCAGACATTTGCAGAGTGTTGTTAAAAGAGGGGATGCTACACCGCGGTAAACATGG
This sequence comes from Lithobates septentrionalis, assembly GCA_037952835.1. Taxonomy (NCBI): domain Eukaryota; kingdom Metazoa; phylum Chordata; class Amphibia; order Anura; family Ranidae; genus Lithobates; species Lithobates septentrionalis. The sequence continues at coordinate 149,280 of JBBDGP010003449.1, read as the reverse complement.
CCCTTTCCCAAATCTTTTGGAATTGGGGTTGTACTTTGCCAGCTTTTTGTTGCCCTGTCCCAACTTTTTTGAGACGTGTAGCTGCCATCAATTTCAAGATTGCCTTATTTTTTTCTTAAAATGGTACATTTTCCCAGTTTAAACATTTATGTTTTCAATTTCCTACTGTAAACAAAATATGGGTTCATGAGATTTGCAAATCATTGCATTCTGTTTTTAATTTAGATTTTACACAAAGTCCCAACTTTTTTGAAATTAGGTTGTACTAAAAAAGGGGGATAACTGTGCATGTTATCCACTGTCCCCTCCATTCCCTGTAATGGAAACATGGTCTCATCAAGCTGGAGACTTTCCTTTGAAGTGAATGGCAGTTGCAGCACAAAGGTGCAGGTCCAGCGCTGTAGATTTAAAGAGTTAGTTCACATTTTCAGGTGCTGGACTTACCTCTATGGGTGAAGAGATGTCAGTGCACACACAGCTGGTGCAGCAGTTTGGGTATTTTAAATTCTCCCACTTCTCTGTGCAGTGCTTCCAGGATGGGTCAGAGTGATGCTTTCTGTCAGCGCTGACCAATTAGAATTACTCTGATCTGTCCTGGAAGTGTTGCACAGAGAAGAGAGAGAAGAGTAGGGATTTCAAATCCCTGACCACTGCACCAGCTGCGTTGGCACTGACAGCTCATCATCCTTGGAGGCAAGTACAGCAGGGACCAGGGGGTGTTGAAGGTGATGGTTTACCCTTTTAATTTTTTTTCTGAAAAGGCGAACAAACCCTTTAAATCTACAGAGCTGTGCCTGCACCTGTACCAGGGCTGGTAGTACAACAAAAACCTTTTATATGTCTAGGAGAGCCAAGGATGACAGAAAAAGATTTGCAAGTAAAGCCTTGATAAGTAAACATGTACTCAGATAAGCATGCTAAAATAGTGCAAAATTTGGAAACCTATAGCAACCAAAGAGATCTTAAATTAGAAATATAGGCAAGAGTTTCTTTCCTCATTTTGGATAGAGGAAGGGAGGGTTATAACCCCTGCAGGTTTTTTTTCACCACCTGTGTCCCATTGCAGAGATTCCCCTTCACTTCCTGTCCAATAGCCAAGCAGGAAGTGAGGGAAAATCTCTGCAAATTAAGGGAATTCCTTAGGGACAACAGGTCACTAGAACTAGTGTCCTTATTGGAAGATTTCCCCTCTATTACTTTTCCAGGGACAGATTTGGGATTTTCTTTTACTTTCAATGAGAATGGTAAACAGGACAAATAGAGAGGGTGAATCTCCTTAAGTGATTGTAAAGTCTATTTTTTTATTTATTTTATTAAATAACAAATATGTTATACTTTCCTGCTCTATGCAGTGGATTTGCACAGAGCAGCTCCTATCCTGCTCTTCTCTTCTTCTTCTGTGCTCCTGGCCCCTCCCACCTGTTGAGTGCCCCCACTGCAAGCAGCTTGCTATGGGGGCACCGGACTCCCTGTGTCCATTCAGACATAGAGCAGCGACCTGGCCCCGTCCCCTCTCTCTCCTGATTGGCTAAATGATTTTGATTGACAGCAGCGGGAGCTAATCACGCAACGCTGCTGTCTCAGTCAATGAGGATGGGAGTCCCGGGCAGCTTAGACACTCCTGCAACATCGCTGGATAAAGACGGGCTCAGGCAAGTATTAGGGGGGCTGCTGCGCACAGAAGGCTTTTTTATCTAAATGCAATAAGATAAAAATAAAAACTTCTGCCTTTAAAATCCCTTTAATGGGGGCACAGACAGCAATAAAAACCTAATAGGTGTTCTACTCCATCTCCACTCTGTCCAAAACTAAAGTTATACTTTAAATGTTTGTAGTGAGATGAAGTTATATGAAATTTGGCCACAATTAACTGCATTATCTCAAAGAAGTAGTATCTCCAGTAGTTTAAATAATGAATCTCCCAGAGGATCCAGTGCACATGCCACTCTAATCTGTCCAGGGGTTTCAAAATAAAGTCATGTTTATTTATGACGGTACTGTTTAGTAACTCCACACTATGCTGAAGCTCAAATTATGAGTGTTCCCATGGGGGGGTATGGCCAGCACTGATGACACCTCACCCTCAATTCTTTCTGCAGCCCTTTGGTCTCTTGTAAAGCCCTGTGCCTCGTCTGCTGCCTGTAGAATACTAAATAGAAAAAGCTACTGATCCCATATTGGACCCCAATCCCAGATCCAAACCAGTCCGCTTTTCAGACAAGGATACATTTGTAACTGTCAGCTTCTGTGAAAGACAGCACTGAAGAGCAGTCCTGAACACCAGCCATCTACTACAAGAGTCTTTAGTGGAGTCTCCAGTGTAGTAGATGGCTGTGTGTTGTTGTTGGCTTGTTTCTTTGTAAATGATCAGGGCTGCCCTCCAGTGCTGTCATTCACAGCAACACAAGTCAGGTACCGGTGTACTCTCCCCTGAAAAGCAGGTGATGGAGCGGCTTGGCTCTGGGATGGGGCTCGGGTGTGCGATCAGTAGGTTTTTTTCTGTTCTGTGTAATAAAGGCAGCAGAGGAGGCACAGGACAGGGCTTCATAATAATCAGAGGGCTCTGTGTGCCCCCCCCCCTCCCCCCTTACACTCTGCAGGGTCTCCTTCATCCTGCCTGGTTGGATGGCCGTAGGACAAGCTGTACATCTACACTGCTCCTGTTTAGAGTGGGATCACGAGCACTGGGATCCCTGGAGGACTCAGCAAGACTTCTACATTTCTGCCATTACTTCTTCTTTAAAAGATCAACTTCATCTTTCCTGAGACTGTCCTTCAGGATGGAGGCACTGGGTCCTAAATGGAGGAACCAAAAGCAATCTCTCAGACCAATACAGATACACTTGGTCATCTTGGATCCACTGCAGACAATCATTTTTCTAATACACCAGGCCTCTCCTCTATAGGAATGTTAGGGAGCCAAGATTGGAAGGATCTGCCCACTGCACCCCACTCCCCTCCTTCCTCTCCTCTCTACCTGATCGCTGCAACTCCTCATATACTCTTCCCGTGCTGTACATGGAATGTGTGTGAGGGGAGGAGGTGTGCAGCACAGCGTGTATGATCTGAGTAGAGGAGTGATGATGGGGAATGAAGTGATCAGCGTGGATGTATACCATGTGAGTGCACTGTGCCCGGAGATGTCCCTTCCCTGTGTCTGCATTCCCCCATCTACCTGCCCGTCAGGTTGGCTGTATTCTTCCTGCGTGGCGCTCATTTCTCCGACACAACAATCATCTGACAGCAATGACCTCTCTCTTCTTCTAGGGATGTGTACACCCGGCGCACCGGAAATCCGGTGTTCACCCGGAAAGAGTTCCCCGGACAACCACCCCCTGTATCACTGTAGGACAGTCTGTGCTGGTGTGTTTAGTGCTATATGTGTGTCACTGAATCCTAATACAGCTCCTCCACTTGTACAGTGTGTGATATAATGGCCTTTCCTGTTATGGCTTCTCCATATGTACAGAGTTATATAGTGCTTTCCTGTTGTGCCTCCTCCATATATACATTGTGTTGTATAAGGGACCCCTTGCTGTTATGGCTCCTATATGTACAGTATGTTATATAAGTACTCCTTCCTGTCATGGCTCCTCTATATGTACAGTATGTTATATAAGTACTCCTTCCTGTCATGGCTCCTCTATATGTACAGTATGTTATATAAGTACTCCTTCCTGTCATGGCTCCTCTATATGTACAGTATGTTATATAAGGGCTCCTTCCTGTCATGGTTCCTCTATATGTACAGTATGTTATATAAGTACTCCTTCCTGTCATGGCTCCTCTATATGTACAGTATGTTATATAAGGGCTCCTTCCTGTCATGGCTCCTCTATATGTACAGTATGTTATATAAGGGCTCCTTCCTGTCATGGCTCCTCTATATGTACAGTATGTTATATAAGGGCTCCTTCCTGTCATGGCTCCTCTATATGTACAGTATGTTATATAAGGGCTCCTTCCTGTCATGGCTCCTCTATATGTACAGTATGTTATATAAGGGCTCCTTCCTGTCATGGCTCCTCTATATGTACAGTATGTTATATAAGGGCTCCTTCCTGTCATGGTTCCTCTATATGTACAGTATGTTATATAAGGGCTCCTTCCTGTCATGGCTCCTCTATATGTACAGTATGTTATATAAGGGCCCCTTCTTGTTATGGCTCTTCCATATGTACAGAGTTTTTATAGTGTTTTCCTGGTGTGGCTCCTCCATATATGCAGTGTGTTGTATATGGGCCCCCTTGCTGTTATGGCTCCTCCTATATGTACAGTATGGTATATAAGGGCCCCTTCCTGTTGTGGCTCCTCTATATTTACAGTATGTTATATAAGGGCTCCTTCCTGTTAGGGCTCCACTATATGTACAGTATGTTATAAAAGACCCCTTCCTGTTAGAGCTCCTCTATATGTACAGTATGTTATATAAGGGCCCCTTCCTGTTAGAGCTCCTCTATATGTACAGTATGTTATATAAGGCCCCCTTCCTGTTATATAACATACTGTACATATAGAGGATCTCTAACAGGAAGGGGGCCTTATATAACATACTGTACATATAGAGGAGCTCTAACAGGAAGGGGCCCTTATATAACATACTGTACATATAGAGGAGCTCTAACAGGAAGGGGCCCTTATATAACATACTGTACATATAGAGGATCTCTAAGGGCCCCTTCCTGTTAGAGCTCCTCTATATGTACAGTATGTTATATAAGGGCCCCTTCCTGTTAGAGCTCCTCTATATGTACAGTATGCTATATAAGGGCCCCTTCCTGTTGTGGCTACTCTATATATACAGTATGTTAGATAGGGGTCCCTTCCTGTCATGGCTCCTCTATATGTACAGTATGTTATATAAGGGCCCCTTCCTGTTGTGGCTCCTCTATATGTACAGTATGTTATATAAGGGCCCCTTCCTGTTGTGGCTCCTCTATATGTACAGTATGTTATATAAGGGTCCCTTCCGGTTAGGGCTTCTTTATATGTACAGTATGTTATATAAGGGCCCCTTCCTGTTGTGGCTCCTCTATTTGTACAGTATGTTATATAAGGCTCCTTCCTGTTAGGGCTCCTCTATACGTAGGGTATGTTATATAGGGACCCCTTCCTATTATGACTGCTGTATATGTACAGTGTGCAATATAGGGGCCCCTTCCTGTTATGGCTCCTCCATATGTACAGTATGTTATATAAGGGGCCCCTTCCTGTTATGGCTCCTCTATATGTACAGTATGTTATATATGGGCCTCTTCCTGTTATGGCTCCTCCATATGTACAGGGTTATATAGTGTTTTCCTGTTGTGGCTTCTCCATATATACAGTGTGTTGTATATGGGCCTCTTTCTGTTATGGCTCCTCTATATGTACAGTATGTTATATAAGGGCCCCTTCCTGTTAGAGCTCCTCTATATGTACAGTATGTAATATAAGAGCCAGTTCCTGTTAGGGCTCCTCTTAACCACTTCAGCTCTGGAAGAATTTACCCCCTTTATGACCAGGCCACTTTTTGCTATTCGGCACTGTGCTATTTTACCTGGTAATTGCGTGGTCATGCAACACTGTACCCAAACAAAATTTATATATTTTTTAACACAAATAGAGATCTCCCTTGGTGGTATTTGATCACCACTGGGTTTTTTATTTTTTGCGATACAAATAAAAAAAGACAGAACATTTTGAAAAAGAATTTCTTTACAACTTTTGGCCAAAATGCATTTTGCTACATGTCTTTGGTAAAAAAAGAAAATCCAAATAAGTGATTGGCTTGTGTGAAAGTTACAGTGTCTACAAACTATGGTGTATATATATTGGAATTTTTATTTTTTTTATACTAGTTATGGCGGTGATCAGCGACTTAAAATGAGACTGTGGTAGTGCAGCCTGCAATCTGACACTAACTGACACTGGGTGAAACTGACTAACTGCCACTGACACTAATACAGTGATCAGGGAACAGCACTGCCTCTTGCTGCTCCCTGCCTGATGTCCCCTCCCTCTATGGTCCTGGCGCTATGTTCTTCATCCTCAATATCTGAAACGAGGAATGCTTGAACATGACCAAGATCATCCTCATGCAGCAAGTCAGTGATCATGTGAGGAAATCATTCCGCCAGCTCCTCATTGAAAGTTTGTAGGATTAGCAGGTGAGGAGGAAAGGGAAAAAGATGGCGCATTAGCAGTATTTGCAGACAGCTGATTGCTCTGTGTTTAGAAGCAAGAAGCAGGATGTTTGTCGGTCACTCCACTACATCTTGCATGTGCTGTGGCTGTAAAGCCACTGCTACTTTGAGACAGAAAAAGGAGATCAAGACCACAACTTTATCATGCAGAATCTTCTCGTCCTCTACTACCCTTACATGCACAACCTCTGGCTCTCTCTTTAGGGTTGTTTGACATTTTTAATAAAGAGGTATGATTGCCTACATTAATTGAGAGCTAAGACAATGGGGAGTTGTGCCTTAAAAAAATGCCCTAGCAAAATTAAATTAAATTCTATATGCCTCCAATCAAAAAGCCCTGAAACACTTAGAAAGTGGATAAACAGGAAATACAAGAAAATAAAAGCAAACAAGTAAATTAACAGACCCCGATAAAACAATACCAAAAAGGCCACAAGGGGGATCTAAACAGCAACTAGTTTGTCAGTAAGTTGTTGCTGACAAACAGAAAAATGTAGTTCTAATACTCTGCGGTAATGTGCAGCTCCAGATTCCAAATATTCTTTTTTTTTTTTTCCAAAATATTTTATTGATTTTTACAGTTTAACAAAGGATATAAAGCATACATTGCAATCATTGGGGGCACAGACATATAGCATTCATGCTTATTGAATTTACAGTTTAACCAATGCACATAACATGTACAACGTGTCAATTCTGTGCGTAGTAAAAATACTTCCAACTGTCTTAGATACCCCGTGTCAGAGCATCGAATTTCTGCTATTGTACTGGCTTTATACGATAGAATCGGAGGAGGGGGCAAAGGTCACCGCAGTATTGACCGTGGTTAGATCCAAGTCCATTCACCCCTAAAGGGACCATCGCTGTGAATGGACCGAGATGTTAGAGTATTCTGTGAGAGAGCTCCATATCCAGAGTGTGGTGTGAGGTACAGAGCATTCCCACTATGTGACCTGGTTTTTCACATCGGAATGTTGGAGTAGACCTTCTGACAGCGGAGGCCCCTAGCCCGTGTTAATAATGTGGGAGAGGGAGAGAGAATGCGTGAGGATGTACACGGGTAAAGTGACAGTGAGAAAGGTAGAAATAGGGAGACGGGGTGTGGGATGGGTCAGGGGATGGACGGCTTCAAGGGGTTTGGAGTTGCTAGATTCAGTATAGAGGCAGTCATTGTGGCGCGTGCGTACGGTTTGGAGCTTAAGTGGTCTGTGTAAGGGATTGTCTGTAGTGCAACCAACAAGCCCACGTAGTAGTGAACTTGGTAGGGTTATCGTTGGATTGGCATATTAGACTTTCCATATCTGCTATTTTATCAACCCTCTTGATCCAATCCTGCACCTTGGGGGGTGTCGTGTTCCTCCAAAGTGCAGGGATGCACAGATTGGCCGCGTTTATGAGGTGCATGGTAAGTGATTTTTTGTATGACCTAGGAGAGCCAGGGGTGTGGTGGAGTAAGTACCGTTCTGGGGTGAAGGCTGAAGAGTATGTAGATATTTGCATAATAAGCTGATGGATGTCCTCCCAAAAAGGTTGTATGAGTTTGCAATTCCACCAGATGTGCAAGAGAGTGCCTTTAGATGTGCCACACCTCCAACATGTTGGGGGAATGGTCGGGTGAAAGTGGTGTATCTTATCTGGCGTCCTGTACCATTTAGAGAACAATTTGTACCTGTTTTCTTGTGTCGAGACGTTTATGGATCCTTTATGCATGAGGGTGAATATTGAGTCCCATTCCTGTGGGGAGAGATCCAGTGCCAGATCAGATTCCCATTGTTTTACTAATTTGTCGCTTTTGACCATGTGTTGGGAGAACAGAAGTGCATAGGTGGTGGATATTAGATGTCCCTGGGGTTCCTCGTTGGAACATATAAGTTCCAGTGGGGAAGGGTCTCTGCTACAACTTGAGTTTGTTAGATGGGCCTGAAGGAAATGTTTCAGTTGCAAGTATTTAAAGAAGGGTATGTGATAGTTAGGTAGTTGTGTGGCAAGGTCTGGGTAGGAGCGGATTATACCATTGTGGAAGCAACTGTGTGCCCTGGCGTGTTTGGTAGTCGTGTCTGGCGTAGACTCTTTTAACTGTAGACCCGCGGGAAAGTCCGGGTTGCTATCTAATGGTGTCATGGGGCCCGGCGAGGGTAACATGTCAAGTGACTTGCTAGCCCTTTTAAAGATCGAGAGCGTGGTGCCGATGGATGGATGCGAGGTGAAGTCCTTTGGTACATGGCTAGTAGTAATCCAGGGAGAATGGACGATAGGGATGTTAGCGAAGGAGTCCTCCAATTGTACCCAGTCTTTGTAAGGATGATGTATGTGCCAGTCAACCAGTCTGGTTAAGTGACAAGCCCAGTGATATTTCAGGAGATCTGGAAGCCCCACTCCCCCTAATCGTTTGGGCCAGATTCCAAATATTCTTTCCTACAGAGGAGGGCCCTTCTTTTGGTGTTCTCTGACCAGGGCACTTCCTATTGGCTGTCCAGCAACAGGTCCTTCGAAGCGAGATGACATGGCAGTGAAGCATCCAGTCTTCTGCAAAGCTGAAACCACCAGTTACAACCCCCTAAAAAAGCTACTCAAGGTATTATATTTAAAAACAACCTGCCAGATGGGTATAAGGGGGACAGAAGGTAAGACGGGAGAGGGAATTGACATGCCCAGGGATATTCTTTAAATGTTTTATTTTTAATAACGTTTATTTTTAAACCTCAGTTTGCCTTATTTAACTGTACTGGGTAGGTGTAGAAACTTGCCAAGGGGACACACTTTGTTGGGCATCAGTGGAGCTGGGCCTGAAGCCTTCCCTTTAGCATAGAATTGATATTTTGAGAGGCTGCAGCATTTATTTTACCCTCTGCTCCCACCCCTTTCACACTGTCGGACCGTTCAGCTAAAATCAGACGGATGCCCCTACGTTCGCATCCGTCCCTGGCGGATCGGATCGGGTGAGATCTGATGAAAACGGACATGCTGTCCGTTTTCGTCCGATCTCTCCATAGTAACCAGCGGCGCTCGACAAGCCCCTCCCCGCTCAGTGAGCAGAGAGGGACCTGTCATCCGCCGGCTCAGCGGAGATCAATGGAGAGATCTCCCGCTGAGCTGGCGGACTCCGAGGCAGCGGATCCACCTCGTGAGAATGAAGCCTTAGTCAACTTTGCTGGAATATACAAATTTTGCTTATCTGGATGCCCCCCCCCCCAAAATAAAAAAACACTATGGGGAATTTAAAAAGTAGCAGTATGGCTCAGGACATTTATTAGGCCCCTTTCACACGATCAGACCGTTCAGGTCCGCCTGTCAGTTTTGACGGCGGACCTGAACGGGCGCTCCATGTTAGCCTATGGAGCGACGGATGTCAGCGGAGACATGTCCGCTGACATCCGACCCCGTCCAATCCGCTGAAAGCAGACAGATGACCCTACGTCCGGATCCGTCGCTGGCGGATCGGATCGGGTGAGATCTGACGAAAACGGAAATGCTGTCCGTTTTCATCCGATCCCTCCATAGGAAGCAGCGGCGCCTGACAAGCCCCTCCCCGCTTAGTGAGCAGAGAGGGACTTGTCATCCGCTGTCAACTAAGAGATCTCCCGCTGAGCCGGCGGACCGAGGCGGGCTCCGTGGAAACGGAGTCCGCCTTGTGTGAATGAGGCCTTATAAAGCACAGTAATATGCTTTAGAAGTGTATATTTCACTTACCGTATATACTCGAGTATAAGTCGAATTTTTCAGCACATTTTTTTGTGCTGAAAGTGCCCCCCTCGACTTATACTCGAGTCAAGCACTTTTCTGCAGCAAAAATGTCATTTTCCGAACCGAATTTGGGGCCCCGTATCTCAGGGCCACTTAGTGCTAGAAACCCCAAATTTGGTATGCAAACCCAGTGGACCTGGTACCACAACATATCCAAAGCTAAAGTTCCTAGCACTAAGTGGCCCCGAGATACGGGGCCCCAAAATCGGTTCGGAAAATGTCATTCTTTGCTGCAGAAAAGTGCTTGACATTTTCTGAACCGAATTTGGGGCCCCATATCTCAGGACCACTTGGTGCTAGGAACCCCAAATTTGGTATGCAAACCCAGTAGACCTGGTACCACAACATATCCAAAGCTAACGTTCCTAGCACCAAGTGGCCCTGAGATATGGGGCCCCAAAACTGGTTTGGAAAATGTCATTCTCTGCTGCAGAAAAGTGCTTGACATTTTCTGAACTGATTTGTGGGGCCCTGTATCTCGGGGCCACTTAGTGCTAGAAACCCCAGCTTTGGAGATGTTATGGTGCTAGTTCCTCTGGGTTTCCACACCAAATTTGGGGTTCTTAGCACTAAGTGGCCCCGAGATACGGTGCCCCAAATTCGGTCAACTGTGTCTATCTGCAGCAATGTCATTTCGGGACCCTTTGGGTTCAGAGACCCCAAATTTTGGCTGCAGCTAGGGGGCATCTAGGAACCCTTAACTACCGAGTTTGAAGTTCAGGGGACCTATGGCTGCAAATGGGCACAGTGAGGCATGCAAATGGGCACAGTGATGCTGCAAATGGGCATTGTTGACCCTCTTTTCCACTTAAAGTAGCTGTGCATTTCTCACCCTCGTCTTATACTCGGGTCAATACGTTTTTCCCATTTTTTTTGTGGTAAATTAGGGCCTCGACTTATACTCGGAACGACTTATACTCGAGTATATACGGTAACTAGCTTTGGGAGTGCAACAGAAATTAATGAAAGTCAACCATCAATTCAAAATAGAGAACAGACCATGGCAAGGTGATGGCACCCAAGAAATTTGAGAAAAAAGAGTAGGACGCGAAGGGGTAGTAGACCAGTGACAAAAAAAAAACAAAAGAAGAAAAGGGATGTCAAAAACAGATCTTTAACCTTAGTTCAGTTGAATTAGATAAAAGAGAAATGAATTAGGGCTGCAACTAACGATTATTTTCATAATCGATTAGTTGGTCGATTATTGTTTCGATTAATCGGTTAATAACTTTAAAAAAAAAGTGTGGTGTATAATTTAGTTAATATGTAAAGTTTAAAAAAAAAAAGAAATTTATTCTTAAATATCTCTATGCAGTGGTAAATATAAACAACCAACTATATGGTTAGGGAGCAAAATATTGAATCCACTCTGAGAATAACAGAGATATACTGTATACACTATTAGAGGAGAAATACAGTTTTTTGGCCAATTTGTTGTTGGGCAGATTAAAAAATACAAATTGCTGCAAAAACGTATTACATGCTTTTCTGCAGCTTCTCCATTGAAGTATATTGAACCAAAAAGCACTGTTTGCGTTAAAAAAAAAAAGTCCTTGATCCTTTCCAAATACGCAGCAGCTGAAAAAAAGCATAGATGTAAACGTGTCCCATAGAAAACCATGTTAAATGAACTGTAGTGTTTCTGCAAAAAGCACCAAAAAACACAAAGATGTGAACCAGGTCTAAGACGTTTAGTAACATAATGGGGTTAAAAAAAACTAAAATAAGCCCTTTATAGTACAAAAAAAGCAAATAATCGCTACTGTAAGGGATTCATTTTTTTACTGTAGAACTGTTAAAATAATATTTACAGTAGCGATTATTTGCTCTTTGTGTACTATAAAGGGCTAATTTTATTATTTTTAACCCCATTATGTTACTGGCCGATTAATCGATTATGAAAATGGTAATCGATTAATTTCATAATCGATTAGTTGTCGATTAATCGATTAGTTGTTTCAGCCCTAAAATGAATATACAGTACTAAACATTTAGATAAAGTTAATGTGCTTTTAGATGTTTACAGATATATTAAGAAAATTATCATTGAAAAACATGCGCTACAACAATCAGGGCCATATAATAAAATGAATGAAGTTTCTGTTCCTAAAAGAAGTGTTCATACTGGTTTGAGAAATCTCCCTACTATTAATAATCAAATATACAGTATTAGATATACTGTACGCCATTAATGTGATATTTAGCAGTTCATATTGTGCATTGTATCTCCAAATTTGTTCTTCCCAGAAAACATGTTTTTTGCTTCTGGATGAACCTGCAAATATACAGCTGAAGCTCTCCAAACTGAGGCCCATGGGCAAGATGCAGCCCTTTGTTATCCTTTATCTGGCCTTTGGGGCACTATCCCACCCACTGCCACCAATAGTGGGGCGCAGTTCTTGCCACTGACACCAACAATGGGGCACTATTCCTCCCATTGATATCAATGATGGGGCACTGTTTCTCCCACTAATACTAATGATGGGGCACTATGTCTTCTCCTAGACACTATGTATACATTTCCTACTCCCATTGGCCTCAATCTCCCCCCCCCCCCCCCAAAGGACAGTAAATTGGCCCCCTTGATTAGATACCTCCAATCTTCCTAGTGGGTGGGGTGGCCCAGGGGCCGGTAGTTCAGGACCTGGTGATCGGCGGCATATCTCTTCTCTTCCTTCTTCTTTTCCTTTACTCTACTCTTTTCTTCCCCTTCTAGTTCTCATCCTAATTCCCCTGAATGCTTTGACGCAGACTTTAGGGTTAGTTCTAGCCTAGTCTAATGCCCTGTACACACGACCGGTTTTGCCATTGGAATAAACTCTGACGGTTTTTCCGACGGAATTCCGCTCAAGCTGTCTTACATACACACGGTAACACCAAACTCCGACCGTCCAGAATGCGGTGATGTACAGCACGTACGACAGGACTAGAAAACGGAAGTTCAATAGCCAGTAGCCAATAGCTTCTGTCTTGTACTTGCTTCAGAGCATGCGTCGTTTTTGGTGCGTTAGAACAGCATACAGACGAGCGGTTTTTCCAATAGTAATTTGTTCCGTCGGAAAAATATAGAACATGTTCTCTAAGTCCGTCTGAATTTTCGACAGAAAAAGTCCGATGGGGCATACGCACGGTCGGAATATACGATGAAAAGCTCCCATCGGACTCTTTCTGTCGGAAATTCCGCTCGTGTGTGGCATAAGTATGATAGCATGGTGTTTTGTTTGGTACCGGAAATTTTGTTTAGTTTTATAGAACATGTTTTCATAACCTTTTAAGAACAGTATGCGCATAGTGGATCTGCATTATACTTTGTGAGACTATGACCCCTAAATTACCTACCGTATATGGATGACCCCAGCCACCAATCGTTGTGTTTTCTGCACATCATCATCCTACCCCTCAGGGCGCAGTTGGTTGTGAACTACCAATTTAATATCGCTTAGATGTTGTATGATTAGGATGAGGTGGTTATCTCCCAATGTGACACCGTTGCTTGACATTCACCTGTAAAAATTTGTAGATTCTTGTCTTGTCTAAACTTCTTCAAAAAAATGATTGGAAAGGAATATTTTGATGATCCCTGCACTACGACAATGCACCTTGGTTACATTTTAGGCACCTTAAGGGGCGTTGATAGTCAATTATTTTGTGCAATAAAACACGTAATATAACAGTAGTGAGCCCTAAAACATTTCTACAAAAAAAAAGAGGGAAAACTGTTAAAAAATTATTATTACTATTAAATAAGTAAAAAAAAAAGAAAAAAAAACTCTTCTGAGAGAATTTAGAAATATTTCGAATTAAAAGGAATTGTTCTGAATAGCAGCTCCAGTTGCAAAGGGGTAAAACACTAGATGAGTTTATAAAGCAGATTTTTCTTCTTAGGATTCCCTCGTCTTCTTTATCTAAGTAAAAACATCTCCTTTCTGGGCTGATGCTTTTATTACATAGGACATTGGTTTTCTCTTACAGCGATGCCATATGCTGCAGTCCAAGAAACTGATTAATTCTTGGTGGCAGCAATGACAGGATGGTGCAGAGCTGGCTTTATTACACCTACTTTGCTTTCATACTTTTAAGATCTTCAAGTTTCTCTTCATTGTGGTCTTTCCAGACTCAGTCATCCGCAGCACCTTATTAAACAGACGTTACGGGCAACAGATTGAAACAGTCGGTGAGCAGAGCAACATTGTACCTATGCTAAAGTCATATATTCCACCCAGTTTACATTGATGAATACACAGATGAAATACAAATCTGAGAACTGTTTTGCCTGCCAAAGGATTTGTATTTCTGCTTACCCAGTCCTAAGGTTTATACAGCCATGCCATACAGCTCTTTCTCTGCTGTAGTTTCACTTTCACTTTCAGGTCTTCCCACCCCAAGTTTTGGCTGAATAGTGAAAGAGAAAGGCCCCTTTCACATGGGCATAGCTGCTGACACATGGGCATAGCTGCTGACTGCTGAATATTCGCTATTTTCACACTGATTCTCCTCCTGGCCAATCAGGAAGTGGGTCTGAGACCCGTTTCCCGATTGGCTGAAAGGAGAAGAGTTCCGATTGGCTGCCGAGGAAGGGGGAGGAGACAGAAGCCACTGTGATGCCTGCGGAGGAGAGCAGGAGAAGGGGCAGCCTCCCGTGATGGCCACAGAGGAGAGGAGCAGGGGAAGGGGAAGCTGGCCGTGATGCCCGCAGAGGAGAGCAGGGGAAGTTGCTGCCATAGATGGGTAACTGCTCCGGTGCTCCCGATGATCCGCCACTGCTGAAATTCCTCTTTACTGCACCACAACTGTGTCCATTGGATGCAGTTGAGGAACGGCCCCATTCACTTCTTTGGAGTATTTTGAAAGGCAGAGTAACCTGCCAAACACGATATGCCCTACTTTGTTTATGGTCTCGACAACGTGGATGAGGCCATCTGGCAGCCATTAACAAATTTTGACATGCAGCTGAGGAGCTTTAAAATCGCTTCTCAATTCCTTTTTCTGCTTCTCCCTCCCCCTCTCTGAGTCCTGCTGTAAAATAGACTGCAAGATGCTAATGGCGAGTCAAATTCAGGTACATACAGTGCTTGTAAAATAAACTTGATGATGTATTATTGATTACATAAATGCATTAGTAAGGAATTGCTTACACTAGCTGCAGCCCTTACATCCCCTCTGAAAATCAATATGCAGTAGATTGCTTTTCAGAGGGCAGTTGACAGGAAGATGTAAGGGAATATGTTGCCTCCTAACCACCTGTTTTAACACAGAAAAGCTTGCCCCACCTTGCTGCATCCATGTTCATTACATGAGGTTGCAGCATGGCCCCATTTATTTAAAGGGCTGCAGTTGGTGGTAGTACTGCCCACTAAACAACACATGGGGTATTATTTTTTGCCATGGCATATACAGCCCTCTTGCAGATTAAGGGGAGGAAGTTGAGGGTTGATAAACCAACAAATTTTTAGCTCCTCCAGTCTCTGTGTAAATGAGCTCTTATAGGGCGTACACACGGTCGGACTTTGTTCGGACATTCCGACAACAAAATCCTAGGATTTTTTTCCGACGGATGTTGGCCCAAACTTGTTTTGTCTACACACGGTCGCATAAAGTTGTCGGAAAATCCGATCGTTCTAAACGCGGTGACGTAAAACACGTACGTCGGGACTATAAACAGGGCAGTGGCCAATAGCTTTCATCTCTTTATTTATTCTGAGCATGCGTGGCACTTTGTCCGTCGGATTTGTGTACACACGATCGGAATTTCCGACAACGGATTTTGTTGTCGGAAAATTTTATCTCCTGCTCTCCAACTTTGTGTGTCGGAAAATCCGATGGAAAATGTCCGATGGAGCCCACACACGGTCGGAATTTCCGATAACACGCTCCGATCGGACATTTTCCATCGGAAAATCCGACCGTGTGTACGGGGCATTAGTGTATTTTACATTTGTCTGGAGTTCAGCTTTAACCTTCTTATTGTAATCCACTGCAACCACATTTCAGAGAGCTCCCTCACATATACAGTGGGTATGCTTCCTGAATCCAAGTTAGGTTTAAGTGTTATTAGTGGCCATGACTTTGATACATGAGATTTTCTGTATGTGGCAGACAGCAATGAACCTATAGTGAATGTGTTTGGGAATACTTTTGCTGCATTACAAATAATAAAATATCAATACAGATAATAAAACTCTTACAAATGTTTTATCTGTAAAGTGAATGTGAAAGGGGCATGTGCACTTACATCTGATTGGTGGAACCCCAGCCTTCACCTGCTTCTAGATGTTGGTTTTTATACAAATTATTTGAAAAAAAAATAACTAGAACAACATAATTTAAGTAGATGTAACACCTGTGTGGTACATTAGATGTATTGAGTTTTATGCGCATTTATAGCAAGCAATATCATGAAAATGCATCAAACAGGATTTTTTT
Organism: Lithobates septentrionalis; assembly: GCA_037952835.1. Lineage (NCBI taxonomy): Eukaryota > Metazoa > Chordata > Amphibia > Anura > Ranidae > Lithobates > Lithobates septentrionalis. Next base: position 132,928 of record JBBDGP010003449.1, on the reverse strand, counting down.
AACTGCTTTCCGTCCAGCGTACTGTGTATATATATATATATATATATATATATATATATATATATATATATATATATATCTCTCTCTATGTGTGTGTGTATGTATGTGTATAATATATATATCTGTGTGTGTATGTATGTGTGTATATATATATGTATATATATATATATATATATACATATATATAAATATACAGTGGGGACGGAAAGTATTTAGACCCCCTTACATTTTTCACTCTTTGTTATATTGCAGCCATTTGCTATAATCATTTAAGTTCATTTTTTTCCTCATTAATGTACACACAGCACCCCATATTAACAGAAAAACACAGAATTATTGACATTTTTGCAGATTTATTAAAAGTAAAACTGAAATATGACATGCTCCTAAGTATTCAGACCCTTTGCTCAGTATTTAGTAGAAGCACCCTTTTGATCTAATACAGCCATGAGTCTTTTTGGGAAAGATGCAACAAGTTTTTCACACCTGGATTTGGGGATCCTCTGCCATTCCTCACGCAGATCCTCTCCAGTTCTGTCAGGTTGGATGGTAAACGTTGGTGGACAGCCATTTTTAGGTCTCTCCAGAGATGCTCAATTGGGTTTAATTCAGGGCTCTGGCTGGGCCATTCAAGAACAGTCATGGAGTTGTTGTGAAGCCACTCCTTCGTTATTTTAGCTGTGTGCTTAGGGTCATTGTCTTGTTGGAAGGTAAACCTTCGGCCCAGTCTGAGGTCCTGAGCACTCTGGAGAAGGTTTTCATCCAGGATATCCCTGTACTTGGCCGCATTCATCTTTCCCTCAATTGCAACCAGTCGTCCTGTCCCTGCAGCTGAAAAACACCCCCACAGCATGATGCTGCCACCACCATGCTTCACTGTTGGGACTGTATTGGACAGGTGATGAGCAGTGCCTGTTTTTCTCCACACATACCGCTTAGAATTAAGGCCAAAAAGTCTCATCAGACCAAAGAATTTGAGTCCTTCAGGTGTTTTTTAGCAAACTCATGCGAGCTTTCATGTGTCTTGCACTGAGGAGAGGCTTCCGTCGGGCCACTCTGCCATATAGCCCCGACTGGTGGAGGGCTGCAGTGATGGTTAACTTTCTACAACTTTCTCCCATCTCCCGACTGCATCTCTGGAGCTCAGCCACAGTGATCTTTGGGTTCTTCTTTACCTGTCTCACCAAAGCTCTTCTCCCCAGATAGCTCAGTTTGGCCGGACGGCCAGCTCTAGGAAGGGTCTTCCATTTAAGGATTATGAAGGCCACTGTGCTCTTAAGAACCTTAAGTGCAGCAGAAATTTTTTTGTAACCTTGGCCAGATCTGTGCCTTTCCACAATTCTGTCTCTGAGCTCTTCAGGCAGTTCCTTGACCTCATGATTCTCATTTGCTCTGACATGCATTGTGAGCTGTAAGGTCTTATATAGACAGGTGTGTGGCTTTCCTAATCAAGTCCAATCAGTATAATCACAGCTGGACTCAAATGAAGGTGTATAACCATTTCAAGGATGATCAGAAGAAATGGACAGCACCTGAGTTAAATATATGAGTGTCACAGCAAAGGGTCTGAATACTTAGGACCATGTGGTATTTCAGTTTTTGTTTTTTAATAAATCTGCAAAAATGTCAACAATTCTGTGTTTTTCTGTCAATATGGGGTGCTGTGTGTACATTAATGAGGAAAAAAATGAACTTAAATGATTTTAGCAAATGGCTGCAATATAACAAAGAGTGAAAAATTTAAGGGGGTCTGAATACTTTCTGTCCCCACTGTCCAACGATGCCGCCCGCCTGAAGCCTTGCTCCTCCTCCCCTCCTCTCCGTGGCACCGTCATAGCAACTGTGGGCACCCAGCTGTGACAGCTTTCCGCTCCTGCTATTGGCCAGGCAATCTTCTGTTAGATGCCCCAGTAGAAGTCCTAGTAGGATGAAACGCGTAGGGCTTTGTTTCATCGCGCCCCATATTGCATTTTATCTGTGATCAGATTTTCTCTGTATGCTGGTTTTTTATGAAGAATAAAACAACCCACCTTTTTTGATCTGTACCATTGGAAGTCCTCTTATTTTTTGCATATCTTCTACATTGCAAGCTTGTTTGAGCCCTCCATTTGGTCATTCATGGCTTAGTGGCTGCCTCCATCATTAAGACCTCACCGAGAGAGTGGCGGACCTCTGGGGACTTCTTGGACCGTCCCCGCTGAACCGTGGTTCTGGTTATCCATGCTTGTCTGACCTGGTGTCGCTGACATCCAGGTCTATTGGTTCCGGTAAGTGTACCTATTCTCATTTCATTATGGATGTTATTACTCTATGGATGTTACACCACTCAGCTGTTTCCTCCTTCCCTATATGAACAACCTGTTGTCCGTGGTGAATTAGCCATTCCTTGGGGCTGACTCACTTGGGACTTATTGGTTGTCCCCTTACTTTCACACAGTGTGGACTTATTTATTCATATACTTATGTACATTTTTATGTATTTGCACAGTTTATTATCACTGTTTATTTACTAGCGCTACATTTTCATCAACTTCCATTTGTGAATATTTGTCACATTCGTATGTAGCAGCTCATTTTTTCTTTCACAGGGTAGCGCAATATTTATTTGCACCTACATCAATCTTTTGGGACCTGTGACGTGTCCCAGAAGATTGCAGGGAAGGAGGGGTCGCCTAGGGGGAGAGGAGGAGTCCCCTAGGCGGCCAAGAAACGAAAGCAGGAAGTGTGACAGGAAGTCCTCTCAAAAGAAGGTACCCCCCCCCAAAAAAAACATTACATGCCAAATGTGGCATGTAAGGGGGCGAGGAGTGCTTAAAGAGGAAGTTCCACCTTTCCACTTTAAAGGAAAAGTAGGACCAAAGCTCTTTTGGCCCTACTTCTAGATAGCAGGAGTGCACTTTATTCTGCCAGCTTCCTGCTCAATTTCTCGGTCTTAGAGGCAGCAGGGGACAGATTCAGCGATGCCATGTCCACCTAGGTGAGTATGTGTGTTTGTGTCGGTTTTTCTTTTTTTTTATTCCTTAACTTCTCTTTTAATGAATTTAATGATTCTTCACATATTCCACTTATCAGCATGCAGTAGTATGCTGATTTATGATGCACTATTAGTATAACCATTCAAAAGTGTCCCAGTATGTTCCCAGGAGACTGGAGTAATCCACCATTTTTTTTTAAACAGTGAAGCTGTCTTGGCTTAAAACTTTTCTAAAGAAACAGTGCTTAAAGTGGAACTATAGGCAAAACTTTATTTTCTAATTTTGGATAATTTAGGAAGAGTTATAACATCTGTAAGGTATATTTTTGCCATTCCATTAGGGAGATTTCCCTTTACTTCCTGCCCTATAGCCATAACAGGAAGAGGAGAAATAATCCCTCTAATTTGAGGGACCTGGTTGTCAACAGGGTCACCAAAACAAGTGTCCCTAATGGAAGATATCCACACCATTACTGTTCTGTGGACAAACAGAATTTTGGATTTTCTTTCACTTTCAGTGATAATGGTAAAAATTACAAATAGAGAAGGTGAATCTCCCTAATGGGGGCACAGACAACAATAAAAAAGCCTGACAGCTCTTCTAATCCCTCTCCACTCTATCTAAAACTAAAAAAAGTTTTGCCTTCATGTAGTGCTACCCCCACAGGAGCCGCTAGAATATTAGGTTTCTCTGTTTATCACTGAGCCCTGGGCAGAGCACCACCCCTACTGACACCACCAAAGTATCTTGAAAGGTAGTCTCCTGGCTGTCACACAAAGAAAAATATGCACACACTTGTAAAATAAATGATTAAAGGGGTTGTAAAAGTCAAAAGGTTTTTAAGCTGAGTTCCACCCAAAAGTGGAACTTAGACTCATTGTACTCCTCCCCCCTCCTCCGGTGCCACATTTGGCACCTTTCGGGGTGAGGGGGGACAGGATACCTGTCTTTCACAGGTATCCTGTCCCCACTTCCGGGAGCCTCAGCCGCGGATATTTGTGTCACCGCTCGGGCTCCCTCCTCCTCCCTCCTACTTCCCCAGCCTCCGGGCCAGTAGGAGAGAGGAGCAGAGCCTCGCACATGCGCAGTAGGGCTCCTGGCGTGGCGCAAGGCTACACTGCCAGGTTCCCTTACTCGCAATGGAGGTGCCGACATCGCTGGACTCCAGGACAGGTAAGTGTCTGATTATTAACCCCTTCCTGCCGAGCGTACGCAGATGTGCGTACTCGGCTTCCCTGGGTTTATACCAGGATGATGCCTGCAGCTGCAGGCATCATCCCGGTACCGTTGTTTAGAGTGGGCGATCGGCTTTCCTGGTATAACAACCGATGCGGCTAAAAGCCGCTTGGCTATTATACCGGAGGAGCGGGAGGGGACGTCCTCCCCTCCCGCCGCTCTTACCGGGCCTCCTGTTCCATCGGGAGGCCCGGTGACCAATCGGCTGCCTCCGGCGGCTGGGGGCAGGCTGGAGCGAAGCTGTGGGCGGCTTGGTTCCAGCCTCCTAATCGTAAACACAGAGGCGACGTCATGACATCACTTCCCATTTACTCAGCTGCCAATGGTGCCAGTTTTAAAAAAAAAAACACAGTATTCAGAATCGCCGTTTTTAGCGATCTGAATACTTTGAAGTGCAAAGGAGGGATCGGGGGACTTTTAGACCCCCGATCCCTCCATAAAGAGTACCTGTCAACACCTATTACTGTCACAAGGGATGTTTACATTCCTTGTGACAGCAATAAAAGTGATCAAAATTTTTTTTTTTAAACACAATTTATAAATATAAAAATAAATAAGAAAAATTTTTTTTTTAAAGCGCCACCGTCCCCGCGAGCTCGCGCAGCAAAGAAAACGCATACGGAAGTCGCGCCCGCATATGTAAACGGTGTTCAAATCACACATGTGAGGTATCCCCGAGATCGTCAGAGCGAGAGCAATAATTTTAGCACCAGACTTCCTCTGTAACTCTAACCTGGTAACCGTAAAAAAATTTTTAAAGCGTCGCCTATGGAAATTCTTAGGTACCGTAGTTTGTCGCCATTCCACGAGTGCGTGCAATTATAAAGCGTGACTTGTTTGGTATCTATTTACTCGGCGTAACCTAATCTTTCACATTATACAAAAAAATTGGGGTAACTTTACTGTTTGGTTTTTTTAAAATTTATGAAAGTGTTCCTTTTCCCAAAAATTTGCGTTTAAAACACCGCTGCACAAATACCATGTGACATAAAATATTGCAACAATCGCCATTTTATTCTCTAGATTCTCTGCTAAAAAAATATATATAATGTTTGGGGGTTCTAAGTAATTTTCTAGCAAAAAATACGGGTTTTAACTTGTAAACACCAAATTTCAAAAATAGGCTTAGTCATGAAAGAGTAAAAAGCCAGCAGCTGCAGTATGTGTATATTTTAATTTTTGCAGTAGTGGGCGGACCTCCGCTTTAAGATAAAAAGCCTTCTGTGTGCATCAGCCCCCCTGAGCACCCTCTAATGCTTACCTGAGCTCCATCTTTATCCAGCGAGGTCCACAACTGCCTCAGCCATCCTGGACTCCCCTTCTCATTGGCTGAGACACAGCAGCGGCGCCATTGGCTCCCGCTGCTGTCAGTCAAAGTCAGTTAGCCAATGAGGAGAGAATGGGGGCGGGGCTGAACCGAAGCTCCGTGTCTGAATGGATACACAGAGCTGTGCCTTGACTCGGTTGCCGCCATAGCAAGCTGCTTGCTGTGGGGGCACTCAAAGAGAGGGAGGGGCCAGGAGAGCCGAAGAGGGACCCAAGAAGAGGAGGATTGGGGCTGCTCTGTGCAAAACATGTTTGTTATTTTTATTGAAAAAAAAGGAGACTTTACAATCACTTGTTGTATTAAGATCAAAGAATAGTATGGCAGGCAAAGAATACAGTTAACCGGAACTATCGATAAGCGAGGCAACACAGTACCCCTTTAAGGCATGCTCACCTGTTCTGCAGGACTGAAAGGTGTAAACGATAGCTCAGGCCGGAAGATTTTCCCCAAGTGAGCAAAATAAGGTAACAAAAACACAAGGCTACCTCACTTGTAGGCCCTCAGTCAGGAGAGATTAACCACTTGCCGACCAGCTCACACTGATATACGTTGGCAAATGGCATGGGTCTGCAAAACAACGTATGGGTACGTTGTCTCCTTTAAGAGCTGCCAGAGGCGCGCGCCCGCTGCAGGGCAGGGAATCTGATGCGCGAAAAAAATAAAAAATGCAGAGGTGATCAAATACCACCAAAAGAAAGCTCTATTTGTGGGAAAAAAAGGACGCAAATTTCGTTTGGGTACAGCATTGCATGACCACGCAATTATCAGTTAAAACGACGCAGTGCCAAATTGTAAAAAGTGCTCTGGTCAGGAAGGGGGTAAAATCTTCCGGGGGTGAAGTGGTTAAGTTCAAGCTTCAGGAAGTTTGTGAGAGCTACCTCCCAGAACTAAACTATAAATATAAATTGGATTCTTCTCCTGGCTTAGTTGGGGCCTGTAAGTTGGTGCACAATTGAGGATGTAGAGGGACATTTAATAAAACTTGAGTGTGCAAAATCTGGTGCAGTTCTGCATAGTAACCAATCAGCTTCCAGGTTTTATTGTCAAGGTTTAATTCAACAAGCTGAAGTCAGTGGCGGCTGGTGAAGTTTTAGGATGGGTGGGGCGCCAGGCCCCGCCCTTCCTTTTTGACCCCTCCCACTTGGTGAAAATGGGCGTGGCTTGAGCTAAATAGTGGGCGTGGCTCTAAGGTGGTGTGGTTAGTGTCTGAGTTGAACGAGGGATGGAGGGAGAGGGAGGGAGGGATGGAGGGAGAGGGAGAGGGAGAGAGGGATGGAGGGACAGCAGGCCTAGATCCTACACAACAATAGAAATATGTGTATTCTAGAAAGTTTAACAATCAGCAGATAAAGATACTTCAAACACCTGGGGTTAGCACTTCAATCATCCCGGCACCATGCTTGTTATGGTGTCAGGATGATTGAAGCGCATTATTTCTATTATTGAAAAATATGGAAAACACTGCGCTCTAGTGGAAAAACTACAATATAAATAGACCAGCAGCTGCATACATTGTGACAAACAATAAATGATAAATGAAAAAGAAAATGCAGCGCTACAAAATGTGAAAGTTTAGGTATAGCTAAACCTATTAAAGGGAATAATGTGTTCAACAGTGGAACATATATTCAAACAACCTTATGCAAAATAAAAGTATAAGGCCGCTATATGAAAGTCCACATACAGCGGAGGAATTAATCAAAATTAAAATATTCAAGAAAAACCTGCATGTGCAGGAAAAATGGTGTGAGTCTTTAACCACTTGACGACCGCCTCACGCCGATGTACGTCGGCAAGGTGGCACGGACAGGCAAAATCATGAACGGACCCCCCCCCCCCCGGTGCCCGAGGCGGTCGTCTTTTGTCCCACGGCGATCGGAGGTAAGGGGGAGGCCATCCGTTCGTGGCCCCCCCCTCGCGATCGCCGCCGGCCAATCGAATCATTCCTTTGCTGCTGTATGCTAAACAGCAGCAAAGGAAATGATGTCATCTCTCCTCGGCTCGGTAATTTCCGTTCCGGCCCGAGGAGAGAAGACATGTGAGTGAGTGCACAACACTACACACACACAGTAGAACATGCCAGGCACACAAAACACCCCGATCCCCCCCCCCCCCCCGATCGCCCCCCGATCCCCCCCCCCCCCGATCACCCCCCCCCCCTGTCACAAACTGACACCAAGCAGTTTTTTTTTTTTCTGATTACTGTATTGGTGTCAGTTTGTGACAGTTACAGTGTTGGGACAGTTACTGTTACCCCCCTTTAGGTCTAGGGTACCCCCCTAACCCCCCCTAATAAAGTTTTAACCCCTTGATCACCCCCTGTCACCAGTGTCGCTAAGCGATCATTTTTCTGATCGCTGTATTAGTGTCGCAGGTGACGCTAGTTAGGGACGTAAATATTTAGGTTCGCCGTCAGCGTTTTATAGCGTCGGGGTCCCCCATATACTACCGAATAAATGTTTTAACCCCTTGATGGCCCCCTAGTTAACCCTTTCACCACTGATCACCGTATAAGTGTTACGGGTGACGCTGGTTAGTTCGTTTATTTTTTATAGTCAGGGCACCCGCCGTTTATTACCGAATAAAGGTTTAGCCACCTGATCGCCCGGCGGTGATATGCGTCGCCCCAGGCAGCGTCAGATTAGCGCCAGTACCGCTAACACCCACGCACGCAGCATACACCTCCCTTAGTGGTATAGTATCTGTACGGATCAATATCTGATCTGATCAGATCTATACTAGCGTCCCCAGCAGTTTAGGGTTCCCAAAAACGCAGTGTTAGCGGGATCAGCCCAGATACCTGCTAGCACCTGCGTTTTGCCCCTCCGCCCAGCCCACCCAAGTGCAGTATCGATCGATCACTGTCACTTACAAAACACTAAACGCATAACTGCAGCGTTCGCAGAGTCAGGCCTGATCCCTGCGATCGCTAACAGTTTTTTTGGTAGTATTTTGGTGAACTGGCAAGCACCAGCCCCAGGCAGCGTCAGGTTAGCGCCAGTAGCGCTAACACCCACGCACGCAGCATACGCCTCCCTTAGTGGTATAGTATCTGAACTAATCAATATCTGATCCGATCAGATCTATACTAGCGTCCCCAGCAGTTTAGGGTTCCCAAAAACGCAGTGTTAGTGGGATCAGCCCAGATACCTGCTAGCACCTGCGTTTTGCCCCTCCGCCCGGCCCAGCCCAGCCCACCCAAGTGCAGTATCGATCGATCACTGACACTTACAAAACACTAAATGCATAACTGCAGCGTTCGCAGAGTCAGGCCTGATCCCTGCGATCGCTAACAGTTTTTTTGGTAGTATTTTGGTGAACTGGCAAGCACCAGCCCCAAGCAGCGTCACGTTAGCGCCAGTAGCACTAACACCCACGCACGCAGCATACACCTCCCTTAGTGGTATAGTATCTGAACGGATCAATATCTGATCCGATCAGATCTATACTAGCGTCCCCAGCAGTTTAGGGTTCCCAAAAACGCAGTGTTAGCGGGATCAGCACAGATACCTGCTAGCACCTGCGTTTTGCCCCTCCGCCCGGCCCAGCCCAGCCCACCCAAGTGCAGTATCGATCGATCACTGTCACTTACAAAAGACTAAACGCATAACTGCAGCGTTCGCAGAGTCAGGCCTGATCCCTGCAATCGCTAACAGTTTTTTTGGTAGCGTTTTGGTGAACTGGCAAGCACCAGCGGCCTAGTACACCCCGGTCGTAGTCAAACGCGCACTGCAGTAACACTTGGTGACGTGGCGAGTCCCATAAGTGCAGTTCAAGCTGGTGAGGTGGCAAGCACAAGTAGTGTCCCGCTGCCACCAAAAAGACAAACACAGGCCCGTCGTGCCCATAGTGCCCTTCCTGCTGCATTCGCCAATCCTAATTGGGAACCCACCGCTTCTGCAGCGCCCGTACTTCCCCCATTCACATCCCCAACCAAATGCAGTCGGCTGCATGAGAGGCATTTTCTTTATGTCCTCCCGAGTACCCCTACCCAGCGAACCCCCCCAAAAAAGATGTTGTGTCTGCAGCAAGCGCGGATATAGGCATGACACCCGCTATTATTGTCCCTCCTGTCCTGACAATCCTGGTCTTTGCATTGGTGAATGTTTTGAACGCTACCATTCACTAGTTGAGTATTAGCGTAGGGTACAGCATTGCACAGACTAGGACACACTTTCACAGGGTCTCCCAAGATGCCATCGCATTTTGAGAGACCCGAACCTGGAACCGGTTACAGTTATAAAAGTTAGTTACAAAAAAAGTGTAAAATAAAAAAAAATAGTTGTCGTTTTATTGTTCTCTCTCTCTCTATTCTCTCTATTGTTCTGCTCTTTTTTACTGTATTCTATTCTGCAATGTTTTATTGTTATTATGTTTTATCATGTTTGCTTTTCAGGTATGCAATTTTTTATACTTTACCGTTTACTGTGCTTTATTGTTAACCATTTTTTTGTCTTCAGGTACGCCATTCACAACTTTGAGTGGTTATACCAGAATGATGCCTGCAGGTTTAGGTATCATCTTGGTATCATTCTTTTCAGCCAGCGGTCGGCTTTCATGTAAAAGCAATCCTAGCGGCTAATTAGCCTCTAGACTGCTTTTACAAGCCGTGGGAGGGAATGCCCCCCCCCCCCCACCGTCTTCCGTGTTTTTCTCTGGCTCTCCTGTCTCAACAGGGAACCTGAAAATGCAGCCGGTGATTCAGCCAGCTGACCATAGAGCTGATCAGAGACCAGAGTGGCTCCAAACATCTCTATGGCCTAAGAAACTGGAAGCTACGAGCATTTTATGACTTAGATTTCGCCGGATGTAAATAGCGCCATTGGGAAATTGGGGAAGCATTTTATCACACCGATCTTGGTGTGGTCAGATGCTTTGAGGGCAGAGGAGAGATCTAGGGTCTAATAGACCCCAATTTTTTCAAAAAAGAGTACCTGTCACTACCTATTGCTATCATAGGGGATATTTACATTCCCCGAGATAACAATAAAAATGATTAAAAAAAAAAATAAATGAAAGGAACAGTTTAAAAATAAGATAAAAAAGCAAAAAAAAAAAAAAAAAGCACCCCTGTCGCCCCCTGCTCTCGCGCTAAGGCGAACGCAAGCGGCGGTCTGTCGTCAAACGTAAACAGCAATTGCACCATGCATGTGAGGTATCACCGCGAAGGTTAGATCGAGGGCAGTAATTTTTGCAGTAGACCTCCTCTGTAAATCTAAAGTGGTAACCTGTAAAGGCTTTTAAAGGCTTTTAAAAATGTATTTATTTTGTTGCCACTGCACGTTTGTGCGCAATTGTAAAGCATGTCATGTTTGGTATCCATGTACTCGGCCTAAGATCATCTTTTTTATTTCATCAAACATTTGGGCAATATAGTGTGTTTTAGTGCATTAAAATTTAAAAAAGTGTGTTTTTTCCCCAAAAAATGCGTTTGAAAAATCGCTGCGCAAATACTGTGTGAAAAAAAAAATGAAACACCCACCATTTTAATCTGTAGGGCATTTGCTTTAAAAAAATATATAATGTTTGGGGGTTCAAAGTAATTTTCTTGCAAAAAAAAAAAAAACTTTTTCATGTAAACAATAAGTGTCAGAAAGGGCTTTGTCTTCAAGTGGATAGAAGAGTGGGTGATGTGTGACATAAGCTTCTAAATGTTGTGCATAAAATGCCAGGACAGTTCAAAACCCCCCCAAATGACCCCATTTTGGAAAGTAGACACCCCAAGCTATTTGCTGAGAGGCATGGTGAGTATTTTGCAGCTCTCATTTGTTTTTGAAAATGAAGAAAGACAAGAAAAAACTTTTTTTTTTTCTTTTTTCAATTTTCAAAACTTTGTGACAAAAAGTGAGGTCTGCAAAATACTCACTATACCTCTCAGCAAATAGCTTTGGGTGTCTACTTTCCAAAATGGGGTCATTTGGGGGGGTTTTGTGCCACCTGGGCATTCCATGGCCTCCGAAACTGTGATAGGCAGTGAAGAGTGAAATCAAAAATTTTCACCCTTAGAAATCCTGAAGGCGGTGATTGGTTTTCGGGGTCCCGTGCACGGCTAGGCTCCCAAAAAGTCCCACACATGTGGTATCCCCATACTCAGGAGAAGCAGCTAAATGTATTTTGGTGTGCAATTCCACATATGCCCATGGCCTGTGTGAGCAATATATCATTTAGTGACAACTTTGTGCAAAAAAAAAAAATGTGTCACTTTCCCGCAACTTGTGTCAAAATATAAAATATTCCATGGACTCAATATGCCTCTCAGCAAATAGCTTGGGGTGTCTACTTTCCAAAATGGGGTCATTTGGGGGGGTTTTGTGCCACCTGGGCATTCCATGGCTTCCGAAACTGTGATAGGCAGTGAAGAGTGAAATCATAAATTTACACCCTTAGAAATCCTGAAGGCGGTGATTGGTTTTCGGGGCCCCGTACACGGCTAGGCTCCCAAAAAGTCCCACACATGTGGTATCCCCATACTCAGGAGAAGCAGCAGAATGTATTTTGGGGTGCAATTCCACATAGGCCCATGGCCTGTGTGAGCAATATATCATTTAGTGACAACTTTTTGTAAATATTTTTTGGGACAAAAAAAATAAATATTCAATGGGTTCAACATGCCTCTCAGCAATTTCCTTGGGGTGTCTACTTTCCAAAATGGGGTCATTTGGGGGGGTTTTGTACTGCCCTGCCATTTTAGCACCTCAAGAAATGACATAGGCAGTCATAAACTAAAAGCTGTGTAAATTACAGAAAATGTACCCTAGTTTGTAGACGCTATAACTTTTGCGCAAACCAATAAATATACGCTCATTGACATTTTTTTTACCAAAGACATGTGGCCGAATACATTTTGGCCTAAATGTATGACTAAAATTGAGTTTATTGGATTTTTTTTATAACAAAAAGTAGAAAATATCATTTTTTTTCAAAATTTTCGGTCTTTTTCCGTTTATAGCGCAAAAAATAAAAACCGCAGAGGTGATCAAATACCATCAAAAGAAAGCTCTATTTGTGGGAAGAAAAGGACGCAAATTTCGTTTGGGTACAGCATTGCATGACCGCGCAATTAGCAGTTAAAGCGACGCAGTGCCAAATTGGAAAAAGACCTCTGGTCCTTAGGCAGCATAATGGTCCGGGGCTCAAGTGGTTAAGTGAGAAAAAACAAAGTCAATGTTATATAATGTGAATCCGTGACTGTGAACCGACATCAAGGTGCAAGACATCCGTAACTGCAAATCAACATCTCAGTGCCCCTGTTGAAGACCCTCTGGGTCGAAACGTGTTGGGCGAGCTCCCCTTCCTTACGCTGCCTTCGTTTATTTTATCAGTGATCACTTATATATTTTTTTGTACAGTGTTTTTTTAGAAACAAAGACCCCTGGTTTATCTGCACTATGCGGAAGTTTTTATTTTTTATTTGCATATTACCCCGATGAAAGACACTGCCTTCCAGTAGCCACTTCCATCAGGAGGTCTGGATCGAGTTTGCCCTCTGTTCCTTATCGGATGACGTTTGGAGGTCCATCGGTTGATATCCATCGGGCCATCCCTCCGGACACCCTTTCATTCCATTAGAGAGGTCGAGGAGTGAGACAGAGGTTCCTTTGCTCTGGATATCGTTCCTAGCCCAGGTTGGGCTCCATGCCTTATCGACTCCATGTCATACGACAGGGGAGTCCACACCATCTGGTAAGAGTACCCACCCTTTCTTTACTTTTTGATGTGTTCACCTTGACGTCCCACACCGAGATGTTGATTTGCAGTTACGGTGTCTTGCACCTTGATGTCGGTTCACAGTCACGGATTCACATTATATAACATTGACTTTGTTTTTTCTCACTTAAAGACTCACACCATTTTTCCTGCACATGCAGGTTTTTCTTGAATATTTTAATTTTGATTAATTCCTCTGCTGTATGTGGACTTTCATATAGTGGCCTTATACTTTTATTTTACATAAGGTTGTTTGAATATATGTTCCACTGTTGAACACATTATTCCCTTTAATAGGTTTAGCTATACCTAAACTTTCACATTTTGTAGCGCTGCATTTTCTTTTTCATGTATTATTTCTATTATTACATTGTAATATAAAATCATTCAACTCACCATAATGCAGAATGAGTGGGAGCCCCGAGCGTGTCTATCAGGAAAGGGTCTGTCCGCTGGTAAGATATATCATTTGGCGTGCAATACTGGGGTCCACCAGCAGGTGTCTCCTGGCAGTTTGGAACTGTCAGGGGAATCTTTCCCTGCTGGTGTTATTTCATCTTTTGGCCACAGTACTGACGTCCACCAGCGGATGGATCCTGGCAGTATGGAGCAGACAACACTCCCTGTACTCGGGTGTTACATGAAGACAATTATTCCCTTCTGTGTTCCTGTACCCTTCAGCCCGATCCATCCAATCTCTGTCCTGTTGGTTTCCAGTCCCTCATTTACTGATCTTCCTGTGTATGACCTTGGCTTGGCTAACGTTTATGCTTCTGGAATATCCCTTGTCCTGCTGACCTGCCGTGTATGAACCTGGCCTGGCTGACATCTGTGATTCTGGTACTGCCCCTTGCTGTATATATTACTGTTGTTGGTGAGTTTGTTGGGTTGGTTGCGCACTGTTTGTATTTTCTTATATTCATCTATCTTAATAAATATCATTATTCACTTTATATGCATTTTGGGTTATCCCTTTGCAGACCACACAGTCTGGTCTACTAATTCTCCTGACAGTGTCACTAGCCACGTCGCCTGCCACCAGATGCCATCAGGTGTCCCCAGCGGAGTCCCTCCTTACATCAGGTGCTCCCAGCGGAGTCCCTCCTTACATGCAGCCTGTGTCACATAAAATGCAGCCTGTGTCACCACCAAATTGCAGCAGCATGTGTCACCACCAAATTGCAGCAGCCTGTGTCACCACCAAATTGCAGCAGCCTGTGTCACCACCAAATTGCAGCAGCATGTGTCACCAAATTGCAGCAGCATGTGTCACCAAATTGCAGCAGCATGTGTCACCAAATTGCAGCAGTATGTGTCACCAAATTGCAGCAGTGTCACCAAATTGCAGCAGTATGTGTCCCCAAATTGCAGCAGTGTGTGTCCTCAAATTGCAGCAGTATGTGTCCCCAAATTGCAGCAGTGTCCCCAAAGTGCAGCAGTATGTGTCCCCAAATTGCGGCAGTGTCACCAAATTGCAGCAGTATGTGTCCCCAAATTGCAGCAGTGTCACCAAATTGCAGCAGTATGTGTCCCCAAATTGCAGCAGTGTCCCCAAATTGCAGCAGTATGTGTCCCCAAATTGCAGCAGTATGTGTCCCCAAATTGCAGCAGTATATGTCCCCAAATTGCAGCAGTGTGTGTCCCCAAATTGCAGCAGTGTCCCCAAATTGCAGCAGTGTCACCAACTTGCAGCAGTATGTGTCCCCAAATTGCAGCAGTATGTGTCCCCAAATTGCAGCAGTATGTGTCCCCAAATTGCAGCTGTGTCCCCAAATTGCAGCAGTATGTGTCCCCAAATTGCAGCAGTGTGTGTCCCCAAATTGTAGCAGCGTGTGTCACCACCAAACCCCCCTCCCCCCGTTACTTACCTTGCTATGTGTTGTCCTCTCCAGCGGTGTCTCCTGTGCAGAGCTCCGTTCTTATCATACTTCCTGTTTACTCTCTCTCTCGAAGTGACATCATACTCAGATGTCAATCAAACCACCCGGCCATAGTAATAGATACTAGCGCCGGGCGGAAGCTACTCGGCGCTTCACAAAGCGCCGCAAGGCAGGCTAAACGCCTGCAAATGCAGCGCCACGTCTGCAATCCCGTGATGAGTGCACTGTGTCCGGCGTCCGAACACAGCACTTAAGGACCGTTTTTTGTATTTTTTATTTTTTTTTTTTAAAGGGCCAGCTTTAAAAAAATTTATTTTTTTTGACTGACTGCCTGGAGGGGCGGCGCCCAGGCGCCCCCTATGGACGGGCCGCCACTGGCTGAAGTTTATAGCTAATTGGCTGCCATACACAGCTGTACCAGATTCTGAGTGCTCCAGTTGTAGTAAATAACCCCCATAGTCTCTTTAAAATTAGAAGAGAACAGGATAGTCTCTATAGTTGGTAAAGTGGTCACCAGGGTTCCCCTTTAATATGTAAAGTTGGTGTAGTAGAATACTGTAAGAATATACGAGGGTTCTTCAAAAAGTTTCCACACTTATTTTAACTCCAATATATATATATATATATATATATATATATATATATATATATATATATATATATATAAATGCAGAAACATTTTGAAGACTCCTGAAGCCTTTAAATGGAGAAGATGAACTTGAGAGGCTAATTTCTTCCTTGGATGGCTTGAACTTGAATAAGAGTAGATGCACGGTTCTGCCTAGCAGGGAGTATTACAGTTAGTTCAAATAACCCACAGGCAGAATTTGTATGAATGGGTAAGAATGGCAGACTGCAGCAATAGATGAGCTCTGGCCAGGGGCGGACTGACCATTCGGGCACTCGGGCACTGCCCGAGGGCCCAATGCCCTAAGGGGCCCCACTAGGGTTGCCAGCCTCAAGAAAACCAGGGACTGAATGTAAAAATCTGTGTTTTTTTAAAAATCCCAAGATTATAGCTGCGCCGCCTCTTCAGTACCTTTTCAGTGTGTGTATGTGTATTCTGTGTGTGTATACTGTATGTGTGTATGTATACTGTGTGGCCCCATAATCTATTGCCTGGGGGCCCCATAATCTCCTATTGCCCGGGGGCCCCACAATCTTCTCCTATTGCCCGGTGGTTCCATAATCTCCTATTGCCCGGGGGCCCCATTAATTTGTCAGTCCGCGCCTGGCTCTGGCACATGTGCTGATTGCATAAGAATGGCAGACTGTGTTAATAGATGGGCTATAGCACCTGTGCTTAAATGCAGAGGCCTGTACTTTACAGTGTCCTTGAACAAGAAGCAACGTGAAGCAGCAAACACACTGGCAACAAGGGTAGTGTTAAATGAGTTAGGGACCCTCTCCCCCAGTCCTTAGACAAAGCAGAGCAAAGCAATGAGAGTCCTGCTATGGAGCCCCCTTTGAAGAAGTGGCTGCGATGATGATGACCAGATCTGATTGCAAGCAGATCTTCACCAGACTGCCTCCTCAGGATACTTGGCTTTTCAATGGCATTCGTGGCTTTCTCGTGGCTTTCTCACTCAACCCCCATTCAATCCGGCTCCACACAGTTCTCTCACACACATCCTTACAGTAGCAATGTCAAGCTCTCTCCCACCCTCATGTACCCCGGCTTTTTCTTTTTTATGCTCCCGCCCCCTGGCATGTGCTCCTGGGCTGTGTAGTTTGATCTCAGCTAAACTGTATGAAAAGTTCTGCTTCCAGCCAGTGGTGGCTGGTGCTAAAAATTGTTTGGGGGGGGGGGTGCAAACAAACTGAAAAATACTGAAACAAATACATTAATTGCAGCCAACTGCGCGAATCATATGCGGCCAACTGTGCCCATCATATGCGGCCAACTGTGCTCAGCAAATGCAGCCAACTGTGCCCATCATATGCAGCCAACTGTGCCCATCATATGCAGCCTCTGTGCTCATCAAATGCAGCCAACTGTGCCCTGCCCGCCCGATGTCTGCCCGGCACTTACCCCATCATGTTGGCGGTGGGTCAGGCGGCGAGCCATGGGCCGCGTAGCGCGGCGATGTGCTGTGTCCTCCGTGTGCGTTTTCTTCCTGTTTTGCTAGGCGGCCAATGAGATCGCCTCTACCTTCAGCCAATCAAGTTCCTGGTATTACATCCGGGCCTCCTGATTGGCTGAGAGGCGGTTCTGTGTTAGCAAAGCAAATATTGATTTGCTTTGCTAACACACCTGGGTGCACTGCGAGCGCAATGGTTTGCGCTCGCAGTGCACCTTTTTTGAAGCCTATGTCTCTAATCAGGTGCTTCAAAAACACCCCCCCGCCACTTTAATTTAGACGCCCGGTGCCCGAAAAGGGACCGGACGCCTGAATTGGGGTGGCAACAGTGGCCGTGGATAGATTCATGAACACCACTGCACCCTGTGTGAGAGCAGCGGTCTATCTTGAATGCCACTTGTATAGTTACAGTCACTGGTCTACAAGCAACAACACTAACGGTCCATGTGTTTCTACCTACAGTGCATCCGGAAAGTATTCACAGTGCTTCACTTTTTCCACATTTTGTTATGTTACACCCTTATTCCAATATGGATTAAATTCATTATTTTCCTCAAAATTCTACAAACAATACCCCATAATGACAACGTGACCCCATGCTATGATCTCATAATGACAATTGTTTGAAATATTTGCAAATTTACTAAAACAAAAAAATCACATGTACGTAAGTATTCACAGCCTTTTCCATGACACTCAAAATTGAGCTCAGGTGCATCCTGTTTCCACTGATCATCTTTCAGACGTTTCTACAACTTGATTGGAGTCCACCTGTGGTAAATTCAGTTGATTAGACATGATTTGGAAAGGCACACACCTGTCTATATAAGGTCCCACAGTTCACAGTGCATGTCAGAGCACAAACCAAGCCATGAAATAGTGTATTGATGCACAGATCTGGAAAAGGGTACAGAAAAAATTTCTGCAGCATTGAAGGTCATAATGAGCACAGTGGCCTCCATCACCTGTAAATGGAAGAAGTTTAGAACCACCAGAACTCTTCCTAGAGCGGGCTGCCCAGCCAAACTGAGCAATCAGGGGGAGAAGGGCCTTAGTCAGGGAGGTGACCAAGAACCCAATGGTCACTCTGAGAGAGCTCCAGCATTTCTCTGTGGAGAGAGGAGAACCTTCCAGGAGAACAACCATCACTGCAGTACTCCACCAATCAGGCCTGTATGCTAGAGTGGCCAGACGGAAGCCACTCCTCGGCACATGACAGCCCGCCTGGAGTTTGCCAAAAGGCACCTGAAGGACTCTCAGACCATGAGAAACAAAATTCTCTGGTCTGATGAAACAAAGATTGAACTCTTTGGCCTAAATGGCAAGCGTCATGTCTGGAGGAAACCAGGCACCACCCATCATCTGGCCAATACCATCCCTACAGTGAAGCAGTGGTGACAGCATCATTCTGTGGGGATGTTTTTCAGCAGCAGGAACTGGGAGACTAGTCAGGATCGAGGGAAAGATGAATGCAGCAATGTACAGAGATATCCTTGAGGAAAACCTGCTCCAGAGCACTCTGGACCTCAGACTAGAGTGAAGGATCATCTTCCAACAGGACAAGGACCCTAAGAACACAGCCAAGATAACTAATGAGTAGCTACAGGACAACTCTGTGAATGTCCTTGCGTATCCCAGCCAGAGCCCGGACTTGAACCCGATTGAGCATCTTTGGAGAGATCTGAAAATGGCTGTGCACCGACGCTCCCCATCCAACCTGATAGAGCTTGAGAGGTCCTGCAAAGAAGAATGGGAGAAACTGCCCCAAAATAGATGTGCCAAGCTTGTAGCATCATACTTAAAAAGACTTGAGGCTGTAATTGGTGCCAAAGGTGCTTCAACAAAGTATCGAGCAAAAGCTGTGAATACTTATGTACAGTGCATGTGATTTTTTTTTTGTTTTGATTTTTTTAATAAATTTGCAAAGATTTCATACAAACTTCTTTCATGTTGTCATGGGGTATTGTTTGTAGAATTTTGAAGAAAATAATAAATTTAATTAATTTTGGAAAAGGGCTGTAACATAACAAAATGTGTAAAAAGTGAAGCGCTGTAAATACTTCCTGGATGCACTCTATATCTGTATCTCCCTCAGTAAGTATTATTTTAGGAGGAGCTATATGTATATCTGCCCAAACATGTTAGACCTCTATTAATTGTGCAATTAAATAAAGGTATAAACAGATTCCAGTTCACAATATTTGTTTTTCTTCTTTTTATCAAGGTTTCTTTCAGTCTTCCCATATAATCTTCAACCTGAGAAAAAGATAGTAAAATAGATGATGTTCAAAGTGCTTTTTTAATTGCCAAATTTTTATTATTTTATATTATTATTATTATTTTAATAGTAATCTGAACAATGTGGAAGAGTCAAAGATAGCAGACAGAAAACAAGTTTTTTTTTTAAAGTCATCATGTACACCAGTTCTAATGTGCTCTACTCATCCTTTTCTCAACCTCAGAAACCAGCCATTTCAAACCCTATAAATGGTCCTTTATTGACAAAACACTTTTGCTTTCTCAGAAACCACAATTGGTTTTATTGCATGACACAAAAATACTTTGTGAGCTGCCAGAAAACTAGCAGTCTTCAGATTAATTCCATTGCATCCATTCAGTTTACGGCTTAGGTGATCTTTTATGCTAAAATCAATTTGTGATATATAATGTTTTCTGGTATGATTTCTATTAGTCTGATATTGTATATATATATATACCTCTTCTTAAAAGCTGTGAATATATAAACTGAAGGTCATATTGATTCAAAAATGTCAATTTATAGCTTAACAAGGATCTTCCTTCTAGTCAATGTTTTAGCTCCTAGGAGACCACACAAATACTGAGAATGCTTGAGTGTCATCATTGATTAACTGTAAATTACCGTAAATACGTGCACTTTAATTGCCTGGAAAAACTGTAGCTAATTGAGCTAGTTATAGGGGACTGAAGCTAGTTA
Organism: Lithobates septentrionalis; assembly: GCA_037952835.1. Taxonomy (NCBI): domain Eukaryota; kingdom Metazoa; phylum Chordata; class Amphibia; order Anura; family Ranidae; genus Lithobates; species Lithobates septentrionalis. The sequence goes on along the minus strand of JBBDGP010003449.1, from coordinate 112,766 downwards.
TGGGGAAACTATGATATTTGTTTTATTTTTATAGATTTTATTTTTGCTAATGTAATGTTTTACACAGCATTTTTAAATATATCATTTCTGTTTAATTTAAAATTTCTACCTATAAAAAGTAATATAGGGTGAACATGATTTGCTTCAAAGCATTATGGGTTTTCTAATAAAAGAGGACAGCAGAATGTTTTTCAATTTAGCCTCCCTCTCTCTGATTGAAACTCTGTACAAGGCAAGGTAAAAAGGAAGGCGAGGGATGCTGGATGAGTCACTCCTCTGATTTATTTACTCATGTAAAATAAAAGTGGCAACCACGCAGATCAATTTAGATCTTCCATAATATACAGGATCAGAAAATCAGATGAAGAATACTGCTTTTGATGCGATCGTACGATAATCTGATCATTAGTACACAGCTTTTGAAAGCTGATCACGACAGTTCATGCAAAAGGGACGAACACAAAAAATCTTCTCGTATGATAACCGAACGTATGATTTTCATTTAGTCAATACAGTATTTGGCCGAAATAAATCAGAAGACCAAGACCACAATACAACACACTACATCACTTCTGAAAGGAGTTGTAAAGGCAGAAGGTTTTTTTTTATTCATTAAGATAAGAAACCTTTTGTGTGTAGCGGCCCCCCCAGCACTCCCCTAATTACTTATCTGAGCCCCATTTCTCTCAAGCGATGTCCGTGAATGTCTAAGCCATCCGGGACACTCCTGATTGGCTGAGACACAGCAGCGGCGCCATTGGCTCCCATGGCTGTCAATCAAAGTTGGTCAGCCAATCAGGGGAGAGAGGGGACAGGGCTGGGTCTGAATGGACACACGGAGCTGTGACTCAGTTTCAGTGCCCGCCATAGGAAGCTGCTGACTGTGGGGGCACTCGATAGGAGGGAGGGGCCAGGAGCAGCAAAGAGGGACCCGAGAAAAAGAGGATCAGGGCTGCTCTGTGCAAAAGCAACTGCACAGAGGAGGTAAATATAACATGTTTGTTTTTTTGTTTTTTTTAACGAGCCTTTACAATCACTTGAAGTTGTATTTGTCAGAAACCATGAAGTACAATTAAATCACACTTGTTTATTAATAAAAATAAAAAGGTAAACAGAGTAAGCGTAGTCAAAGCATAGCCAGAGTCCAGTAACCGGATCGGGTAGTCAGCCAAGCCAGAGTTCAGTAACCAGATCGGGTAATCAGCCAGGCCAGAAGTCAGGGATCTGAGTGGAGGAACAGCAAGCAGGATAAGGAGCCAGAAGGGATGTCAGCAAGCCAGTCTTTAAACAGGAACGCAGGAGATGGTTTCTTGTGATGTGACCAAGGCAGGAAAGAAGTGAGCTGGACGTCTTTAAGTAGGCGGGACTGACGAGCAGATCCACAACAGCTGGTTAACTGTGGAGAGAGATGAGAGCTGGCATTTAGCCGACAGCTGAGCGGCCAGCTCAGAGAAGGAAGGGCTGAGCCAGCCCTGACAGTATTCTGTTGTACAAGAATTTTCGTAACTTTAGTAACTTCTTAAGTTCTGATATGAGACTAGCATGCAAAAAAAACAGACAATCATGTGTCCAACATTTTCACTGTGTGTACAAAGCTTAAGTAGGGGCAGTATAATACCAAAAATACCCAAACACCCTTCAAAAAAACAAAGTCTAATCTGCTTTAACAATTTAAGAATAGTGATATGGTGGAAGCCATAAAATTATAGTGATAAGGCTGACCTCAACTTACCTCTGATGGATCAGAAACATATCAAAAATGTTTTTGGGATTTGTCAGCCATTATTACATCAACACCATCCACTAAAATATTTACAAAAATAGATAAATGATTTTTTTTTGTACATAGGTGACATAGGTGAAAATAATCAAACACATGTCAAAAATAGTAAAAATAGGATTTTTTATAACAGCTTACCTGTAAAATCCTTTTCTTTTGATGTACATCACGGTAATTACTGATGGGTTATATAGGGTATCACTAGGTGATTGGACACTGGTCACACCCTAAACAGGAAGTTCAACCCCCTATATAATCCCTCCCCTTACAGGGATACCTCAGTTTTGTAGCAAAGCAATATACTGTAAGTGTATTAGAAGAGGGGCGGGACCTCTGTGTCCCGTGATGTACATCAAAAGAAAAGGATTTTACAGGTAAGCTGTTATAAAAAATCCTATTTTCTTTCTCGTACATCACGGGACACAGAGCCTCAGTAATTACTGATGGGATGTCCCAGAGCAATGCTATCTGAGGGGGGGGGGGGTACCACAACAAAGTAGGGTGCAATCAGACCTGAGGACCTCATACCGCTGCCTGCAGCACACTACGCCCAAAGGCGATATCCTCATGCCTTCTTACATCCACCTGATAAAATCTGGTGAATGTATGGACTGAAGACTAGGTTGCGGCCTTACAGATTTGAGCCATAGAGGCCCGGTGATGCACCGCCCATGAAGCACGGAATTTTCTGTTTCGAACAATCGCTTGTCTAATCCATTTTGAAATGGTAGACTTTGACGCTGCCTGTCCTCTATTGGCCCTTCTGGCAACACAAACAAAACATCAGTTTTGCGAATTTGAGCAGTTGCTTCCAGATAGACCTTGACTGCTCTTACTACATCCAAAGAACCTTTCTTCTGTAGAACAGGGATCTAGAAAAAAGTAAGGCAGAACAATATCTTGGTTTAGATGGAAATCTGAAACCACCCTCGGTAGAAAGCTAGGATGAGGGCGCAATACCACTCTATCCTTGTGCATGATTAAATAAGGCTCTTTACAGGAAAGAGGGGCCCCTCTTTGCCCTAACTACTTGAATCAGTTCCTTTATGGCACTGATCTTTGCCTGGGGTAAAAATACCTTCTTTTGGCTTGTATCTATGATCAGGCCCAAATACACTAGTCTTCTTACTGGTTTTAAAGAAAACTTCTCTAAGTTGAGAATCCAACCTAGATATTCCAGGTAGTTGACTGCGGTAACCAGGTTTTGGTTCAAGTGGGCTACCGACCGGTCTATCAAGAGCAGGTCGTCTAGGTATGCTATTACCGTTATACCTTGCGCCCTTAATCTGGCCAAAGGAGGAGCCAAGATTCTTGAAAACACCCGAGCTGCAGTAGCTAGCCCGAAAGGCAGAGCTTTAAACAGAAAGTGGCGTTCTTCTACTTCGAAGCGCAAGTACTTTTGATGAGCAGGGAAAATAGGTACATGCAGGTACGTATCTTTGATGTCTATGGATGCCAGCAGTTCTCCTCTTTGTAGGATGGAGACTACCGATCGGATCGATTCCATGCGAAAGGACCAAATCCTTGGGCACCGATTTAGATCCCTTAGATTTAAAAAGGGTCTGACATTTCCATTTGGTTTTGGAACCATAAAAAGGTTTAAATAAAACCACATTCCCTGCTCTTCTGTGGGAACCACCCTGATAACATTATGCGACAATAGTCGCTCCAAAGCTAGAAAGAGAGACTTCTTTTTTTCTGGATCTCTGGGAACATTTGACCTGAGGAATCGAGGAGAGGGGAATTCTCGAAACTCTAGCTTGTAACCTAGAGTGGAGATCACCCATCTGTCCTGAAAATCCTTCTGCCAGAGCTTTGAGAACTGTAGAAGTCTTCCCCCCACCCGAGCGAGCGGGGGCGCACCTTCATAAGGAAGCTTTAGCGTCTCTTCTTAACTGGTAAGAGAGTGCTCTTTCCACTAGAGATCTTTTGGATATAATTGTCCAAATCCTCTCCGAACAGCCTAGCACCACGAAAGGAAAATCCTGCCAGGAGCTTCTTGCATGGTGCTTCGGCTGACCAATTTTTCAACCATAAGATTCTACGCATATGCACCAACCCAAGTGAAAGACGAGAGGTTTGGATGATAGAATCTCTGATGGCGTCAACAGCAAAACATAAAGCCGCTGGAAGGTTAGCCAACCCCTGGGCCTGCTGTTCAGGTAGAACTTTGAGGACCTGCTTAACATGGTCTCTTAAGTATTGACAGACTCCGATCGCTGCCACTGCAGGTTGAGCTACTGAACCTGCTAAGGAGAAAATATCTTTCAACAGGGATTCCATTTTTTTATCAACAGGATCCCTGAGCATCTGAGCATTGTCTACAGGACAAGTCAGACCTTTATTTATGGAGGAAATGGCGGCGTCAACAGCCGGTATCCCCCACATCTTTATAAACTTTTCTCCCATAGGATAAAGTGTTGAAAACTTTTTAGGCGGAAAAAAACGTTTATCTGGGTGATCCCACTCAGAATAAATGAGCTTTTCTAGTAAATTATGAACAGGAAAAGCATGTGTTGTTTGAGGAGGCTTCAGTGAACCCAAAGAAGAAGAGGGTTCTTTAACTGACTCAGATACGGGTAATTTAAATGTGGAGCGGACCAATCCAGCAAGGATCTGTACCAAGACCTTCTCATCCTGAGAAGCTGAAGAGGGCCCTTCTCCACTTGATTCCTCAGAGGAGGAATCATCAGTCCCATCACGATCCTCTGAAAGGGATTCTTCTCTTTTTTCCCAGAGTTCCTCTGCCTGAGGGTCCTGGGTAATAGAGGAAGACCTAGCGCGTTTTCTTCCACTGAGTGAAGACGCAATCAAGGCCATTAATCTTTCCTCTAGTCCATTAATGGTTGAGGAAAAAACCTCCTGCGTAATATATACAGGGGCTGAAGTGCCAGAAGCAGATGCAGCCCCCGACCCCAACGGCTCTCCCTGGCCGGTCATCCCAGGTCCTTCAGGGGGGGAAGGCGCTGCAGAAGGTGGGTCCTCAGAGCCTGAGGGAGCTCCCCTAGAGCCTCTGGTTTTTGGGGTATTTGTACCTCTTCTACCCATAGTGCAAAGCAAACAAGGTGGAGGTATCACACAAATGAAACACTGACTGCTGAGCGATGTAGTACAGCAACTGTCGCTGCTACCAATGCCCAGTCAAATGTTTCTAAGTAAATGCAGCCTAGGAGAATGCCTGTGTCCCACCTTACATGCGACCGTCAGCTCTGTGTCCCTCCATAGGCTGTGTGCACCTGAAAAAGTGTGCTTCTTATAGCCTGTGCAGCCGGCGATGTGGGCGTCTAAGCACACCGGACGTCGCGCAACGCTCCACCCCCCCTCCTCTGACCACCCCTCCCGCCCCCCCTCGTTTTTTCAAAAAACGTGCGCCTTCCCGCGCAAGCCGACCCTCCGGGACAAGCGTGGAGGGGAGGCTGGGGTGGAGGAGGAAGGAGAGAGGCCGGCAGATGATGGGATCTGCCAAATAGTAATGGCGGCGGTGGCGGTGGCGGCAGTGCGGTATACTACCGCCTTTCAGACCACCGCGCCCCCCCTAATCTTGGGGGGAATATCCCTGCAGGGAGAGCACCCCATCCTACCTGGAGCTCGGCTGGAGGAGCTGTGCAGCGTGAACACTGAGACAGACAATCAAGCATGTGAAGGTATGTGCTCTTGGCAGCCCCCGGTGGCAACAATAGGCATAGCATACATTTACTTAACCACTTGCCGACCGCCTCACGACGATATACGTTGGCAGAATGGCACGGGCAGGCAGAATCACGTACCTGTACGTGATCTGCCTCCCGCGGGTGGGGGGGTCTAATCGGACCCCCCCCGGTGCCCGAGGCGGTCGGCATTTGTCCCCCGGCAATTGGAGGTGAGGGGGAGGCCATCCATTCGTGGCCCCCCCTCCCGATCGCTCCCAGCCAATGGGATCATTCCTCTGCTGCTGTATGGTAAACAGCAGCAGAGGAAATGATGTCATCTCTCCTCGGCTCGGTATTTTCCGTTCCGGCGCCGAGGAGAGAAGACATCGATGTGAGTGCACAAACACACACACAGTAGAACATGCCTGCCACACAATACACCCCCCATCACCCCCCGATCACCCCCTAATCACCCCTCCCCCACCCCTGTCACACTGACACCAAGCAGTTTTTTTTTTCTGATTACTGCATTGGTGTCAGTTTGTGACAGTTAGTGTGGTAGGGCAGTTAGTGTTAGCCCCTTTAGGTCTAGGGTACCCCCTTAACCCCCCCCTAATAAAGGTTTAACCCCTTGATCACCCCCCGTCGCCAGTGTCACTAAGCGATCATTTTTCTGATCGCTGTATTAGTGTCACTGGTGACGCTAGTTAGGGAGGTAAATATTTCGGTTCGCCGTCAGCGTTTTATAGCGTCAGGGACCCCCATATACTACGTAATAAAGGTTTTAACCCCTTGATTGCCCCCTAGTTAACCCTTTCACCAGTGATCACCGTATAACTGTTACGGGTGATGCTGGTTAGTTCATTTATTTTTTATAGTGTCAGGGCACCCGCCGTTTATTACCGAATAAAGGTTTAGCCCCCTGATCGCCCGGCGGTGATATGCGTCACCCCAGGCAGCGTCAGGTTAGCGCCAGTACTGCTAACACCCACGCACGCAGCATACGCCTCCCTTAGTGGTATAGTATCTGAACGGATCAATATCTGATCCGATCAGATCTATACTAGCGTCCCCAGCAGTTTAGGGTTCCCAAAAACGCAGTGTTAGCGGGATCAGCCCAGATATCTGCTAGCACCTGCGTTTTGCCCCTCCGCCCGGCCCAGCCCAGCCCACCCAAGTGCAATATCGATCGATCACTGTCACTTACAAAACACTAAACGCATAACTGCAGCGTTCGCAGAGTCAGGCCTGATCCCTGTGATCGCTAACAGTTTTTTGGTAGCGTTTTGGTGAACTGGCAAGCACCAGCCCAAGGCAGCGTCAGGTTAGCGCCAGTACTGCTAACACCCACGCACGCACCGTACACCTCCCTTAGTGGTATAGTATCTGAACGGATCAATATCTGATCCGATCAGATCTATACTAGCGTCCCCAGCAGTTTAGGGTTCCCAAAAACGCAGTGTTAGCGGGATCAGCCCAGATACCTGCTAGCACCTGCGTTTTGCCCCTCCGCCCAGCCCAGCCCAGCCCACCCAAGTGCAGTATCGATCGATCACTGTCACTTACAAAACACTAAAGGCATAACTGCAGCGTTTGCAGAGTCAGGCCTGATCCCTGCGATCGCTAACAGTTTTTTTGGTAGTGTTTTGGTGAACTGGCAAGCACCAGCGGCCTAGTACACCCCGGTCGTAGTCAAACCAGCACTGCAGTAACACTTGGTGACGTGGCGAGTCCCATAAGTGCAGTTCAAGCTGGTGAGGTGGCAAGCACAAGTAGTGTCCCGCTGCCACCAAGAAGAAGACAAACAGGCCCGTCGTGCCCATAGTGCCCTTCCTGCTGCATTCGCCAATCCTAATTGGGAACCCACCGCTTCTGCAGCACCCGTACTTCCCCTATTCACATCCCCAACCAAATGCAGTCGGCTGCATGAGAGGCATTTTCTTTATGTCCTCCCGAGTACCCCTACCCAACGAACCCCCCCAAAAAAGATGTTGTGTCTGCAGCAAGCGCGGATATAGGCGGGACACCCGCTATTATTTTCCCTCCTGTCCTGACAATCCTGGTCTTTGCATTGGTGAATGTTTTGAACGCTACCATACACTAGTTGAGTATTAGCGTAGGGTACAGCATTGCACAGACTAGGCACACTTTCACAGGGTCTCCCAAGATGCCATCGCATTTTGAGAGACCCGAACCTGGAACCGGTTAAAGTTATAAAAGTTAGTTACAAAAAAAAGTGTAAAAGAAAAAAACAAAACACAAAAAAATATATAAAATAAAAAAAATAGTTGTCGTTTTATTGTTCTCTCTCTCTCTCTATTCTCTCTCTATTGTTCTGCTCTTTTTTACTGTATTCTATTCTGAAATGTTTTATTGTTATTATGTTTTATCATGTTTGCTTTTCAGGTATGCAATTTTTTATACTTTACCGCTTACTGTGTTTTATTGTTACCCATTTTTTTGTCTTCAGGTACGCCATTCACGACTTTGAGTGGTTATACCAGAATGATACCTGCAGGTTTAGGCATCATCTTGGTATCATTCTATTCAGCCAGCGGTCGGCTTTCATGTAAAAGTAATCCTAGTGGCTAATTAGCCTCTAGACTGCTTTTACAAGCAGTGGGAGGGAATGCCCCCCCCCCACCTTCTTCCATGTTTTTCTCTGGCTCTCCTGTCCCAACAGGGAACCTGAAAATGCAGCCAGTGATTCAGCCAGCTGACCATAGAGCTGATCAGAGACCAGAGTGGCTCCAAACATCTCTATGGCCCAAGAAACCGGAAGCTACGAGCATTTCATGACTTAGATTTCGCCGGATGTAAACAGCGCCATTGGGAAATTGGGAAAGCATTTTATCACACCGATCTTGGTGTGGTCAGATGCTTTGAGGGCAGAGGAGAGATCTAGGGTCTAATAGACCCCAATTTAAAAAAAAAAGAGTACCTGTCACTACCTATTGCTATCATAGGGGATATTTACATTCCCTGAGATAACAATAAAAATGATTTAAAAAAAAAATGAAAGGAACAGTTTAAAAATAAGATAAAAAAGCCAAAAAATAATAAAGAAAAAAAAAAGCACCCCTGTACCCCCCTGCTCTCGCGCTCAGGCGAACGCAAGTGTCGGTCTGGCGTCAAATGTATACAGCAATTGCACCATGCATGTGAGGTATCACCGCGAAGGTCAGATCGAGGGCAGTAATTTTAGCAGTAGACCTCCTCTGTAAATCTAAAGTGGTGACCTGTAAAGGCTTTTAAAGGCTTTTAAAAATGTATTTATTTTGTTGCCACTGCACGTTTGTGCGCAATTTTAAAGCATGTCATGTTTGGTATCCATGTACTCGGCCTAAGATCGTCTTTTTTATTTCATCAAACATTTGGGCAATATAGTGTGTTTTAGTGCATTAAAATTTAAAAAAGTGTGTTTTTTCCCCAAAAAGTGCGTTTGAAAAATCGCTGCGCAAATACTGTGTGAAAAAAAAATGAAACACCCACCATTTTAATCTGTAGGGCATTTGCTTTAAAAAATATATATAATGTTTGGGGGTTCAAAGTAATTTTCTTTCAAAAAAAATTTTTTTTAAATGTAAACAAAAAGTGTCAGAAAGGCCTTTGTCTTCAAGTGGTTAGAAGAGTGGGTGATGTGTGACATAAGCTTCTAAATGTTGTGCATAAAATGCCAGGACAGTTCAAAACCCCCCCAAAAGACCCCATTTTGGAAAGTAGACACCCCAAGCTATTTGCTGAGAGGCATGTCGAGTCCATGGAATATTTTATATTGTGACACAAGTTGCGGGAAAGAGACATTTTTTTTTTTAATTTGCACAAAGTTGTCACTAAATGATATATTGCTCAAACATGCCGTGGGAATAAGTGAAATTACACCCCAAAATACATTCTGTTGCTTCTCCTGAGTACGGGGATACCACATGTGTGAGACTTTTTGGGAGCCTAGCCGCGTATGGGACCCCGAAAACCAAGCACCGCCTTCAGGCTTTCTAAGGGCGTAAATTTTTGATTTCACTCTTCACTGCCTATCACAGTTTCGGAGGCCATGGCATACCCAGGTGGCACAACCCCCCCCCCCCCAAATGACCCTATTTTGGAAAGTAGACACCCCAAGCTATTTGCTGAGAGGTATAGTGAGTATTTTGCAGACCTCACTTTTTGTCACAAAGTTTTGAAAATTGAAAAAAGAAAAAAAAAAATTTTTTTCTTGACTTTCTTCATTTTCAAAAACAAATGAGAGCTGCACAATACTCACCATGCCTCTCAGCAAATAGCTTGGGGTGTCTACTTTCCAAAATGGGGTCATTTGGGGGGGGGGGTTGTGCCACCTGGGCATTCCATGGCTTCCGAAACTGTGATAGGTAGTGAGGTGTGAAATCAAAAATTTACGCCCTTAGAAATCCTGAAGGCGGTGATTGGTTTTCGGGGCCCCGTACGCGGCTAGGCTCCCAAAAAGTCCCACACATGTGGTATCCCCGTACTCAGGAGAAGCAGCTGAATGTATTTTGGGGTGCAATTCCACATATGCCCATGGCCTGTGTGAGCAATATATCATTTAGTGACAACTTTTTGTAATTTTTTTTTTGTCATTATTCAATCACTTGGGACAAAAAAAATTAATATTCAATGGGCTCAACATGCCTCTCAGCAATTTCCTTGGGGTGTCTACTTTCCAAAATGCGGTCATTTGGGGGGGTTTTGTGCTGCCCTGCCATTTTAGCACCTCAAGAAATGACATAGGCAGTCATAAACTAAAAGCTGTGTAAATTCCAGAAAATGTACCCTAGTTTGTAGACGCTATAACTTTTGCGCAAAACAATTAATATACGCTTATTGACATTTTTTTTTACCAAAGACATGTGGCCGAATACATTTTGGCCTAAATGTATGACTAAAATTGAGTTTATTGGATTTTTTTTATAACAAAAAGTAGGAAATATCATTTTTTTTCAAAATTTTCAGTCTGTTTCTGTTTATAGCGCAAAAAATAAAAACCGCAGAGGTGAGCAAATACCATCAAAAGAAAGCTCTATTTGTGGGAAGAAAAGGACGCAAATTTCGTTTGGGTAAAGCATTGCATGACCGCGCAATTAGCAGTTAAAGCGACGCAGTGCCAAATTGTAAAAAGTGCTCTGGTCAGGAAGGGGGTAAATTCTTCCGGGGCTGAAATGATTAAAGGAGAAACCTACTAGAATTAAAAAATTCTGTGGAATCTCCCTTACCTTATTCAGCTGCAGGGTTCTGTTATACAGACCCAATCTTCACCTCTCATGGTGGGCTCCGTTTGGAAAACCTTCAGAGACTGGGGCTCCCTATGGATAGGGGGATCCGCAGTTCTGGGCCTGTAAAGCACCCTGCCAAGAATAAGGCTAGAAAAACCAAATTCTGAAACGCGGGGCCCAACTCTCTAAAAAGAGAAGCGTTACAGGTAAAACCTCGTTTCTTCGGACACGAGGCCCGGGTACCATCCAATTCGGCCTAGAAAGGACACCTTGAAATGGATCCAGCTCGCATGACTTGCCCCAGTATAGGATATAGGATATTCCCTTTGGAGCTCAGCACAGCACATCTTTACTCGTGACCAACACCTAAGACACTGGCGAAAAAACTGAGGTATCCCTGTAAGGGGAGGGATTATATAGGGGGTTGAACTTCCTGTTTAGGGTGTGACCAGTGTCTAATCACCTAGTGATACCCTATATAATCCATCAGTAATTACTGAGGCTCTGTGTCCCGTGATGTACGAGAAAGAAAGCAAATGAATAGCTTGTCAGTAAGTTATTTGTTGCATGACCATTATTGATTACGGCAGTTCACATATTATCAGAAATGCCAGACATCCATAAAACACGTAGAGCGTTTTGTGGAAATCTTGACTTCATCAGTAGTCATCAGAAAGTCAATAACTTTGTTTCAGGTTTATCTTTACGCACTTTAAGTGTACCAATGTCATGGTGTGAGCCGCACTGTGGAGCATGCGCTAGCCAGTCGAGAAGCAGGAGGAACCAGAAACAGGGGCTTGAAATAGGTGGCTGAGATTATGGGAAATTCAGGTTCCCTGCAAATCTCCATGAAATTATGGCCCACCATTTAGATGTATCGGCTCCAACATTCTCCATTGGATGAGGGATTATTTCATTTAATAACTGTGAATATATATATCAGCTTTGAAACCCCTATTTGGGGAAATTATGACTTGGGACAATATAATCCCTAGTACTTTCACTCCTTTCCTCAGGAAATCTGGGTCATATGCAGGGTTGTATTTTTCTAAATTAAGCTGAGGTACAGAAGACAAGTTACTGTGGTAGTACCCCCTGCATTGACATGTTGTTTTACTATAGTTTAGGTGTGTACACCTAATTTTACATGTGGTTATTATGTGACTTAGAAAGTCAAAATGTCAGATTTTTCTTTTGTATTTTTACAGATGGTATAATACAGGGTGTGACATGTTGTACCTGAAACAAAGTTAGTGACTTTTTGATGACTTTAGAAGTCCTAAGGAAGCAGAGATTTCCACACAAACCATAGATGTGTTTGGATGTCTGGCATTTTGACAATATGTGAATTGCCTAAATCCACGATGGTAATAAAACAAAAACGTAATTACACTATAGTCTAGTTTTGTAACATATTTTTGTGGATCATGTAGGTAGGATAATGACTGTCAAATAAAGGGGTTGTTAAACATATAAATTAAACTGTGTAATCCCCTCCCCTACATTATGATCAAATGTGCAGCATGTGTGTTCTTTAAAAATGATTAACGGAAATATCTTATTTACGGGGCGTTCATGTGACCTGTCAGCGCTCTCCCTCCTCTATCTGAGCACTTCAGTGGGAGGGGTTATGTTTCCCCCGCTGACGTCAGGCGGGAGGAGAGCAGCAGGAGGTCACGTGAGCGCCCCACTGCGCTGTAAATAACGTATTTTGATGAATCCTTTTTAAAAAACACACATGCTGCACATTTGATAATAATGTAAGAGAGGGGATTACACCATTGATCACAAGTGAATGTGGCAGGGAAAGAGGGGGAGAGAGGCACCTAAACTGACCACGATAATCGGGGCTCAGAAGCCATGATTACCGGGGTCAGCACAGACAGGGGATCTTTTTTTTTTTTTTTTTTAGGGTTACAATCACTTTAAATCCCAAAATCACTGATATGCTTTACCCATTTGCATTTAAAAACAGAGGCTTTTGTTTCATATAACTGCAAATATATGTGAAATCCATGCTGCCCTGCCAAAGCACCTATGTAAAGTGTGAACCCTAATTCCATTGTAGAAGTCCCCTTCTTGGGACATGTATTGTATAGCAATGAGTAATTTGGGAGCAGGCATACCTTGGCCGTAGCCCATGCTTCCTTTAAGGAGCTTTAAGGGCACACCAGCCCAACACAGCACAAATAGCAGCTAAAGATTTCTGCCGTCTAACTGCAGAAATACAAGCAAAATAAAAAAATCAACCAGAAAACAAAAATATCAAGTATTGTATATGCAACACAAAACTCTTGTTTTAATGAAAATTGTTAACATAGTTTAGACTGTGTTTTTGACACAAATTATTAAAGCAGTTTAGCCTTTTTTTTAAATTATTAACAGGTAAATGTACTGGAGTACTGGGGGCAGAGCTTTTGGTGCTGACGTCCTCACGCACACATGCTCTTGATTGAGTGGGGTGCTTTGTATTATATGCTGTACACTGACAATCCCCTGTGAGTATAATTTTTTTAAATAAAGCATATGTTTTAAGTGCTAATGCCCTATAGTTCTTCTCTTCTTCTGTATGATGAGTGGTACTTTAATTGAAGCCATTACTGGGGCGAGTTTGCTGTTGGGGTATTTAACATTTTGACCCACCACTCCATGGCAGGGGATTTGACAGTTTCTACCTGAAAGTTATCCGTCTGTTGACAGGCTGTGTCCTGTACCCAGGTGTCGGTGACCTCTTGATTCTGGGGTCAATCTCTCTGGTAAGCAGGTGGAGTTTATTTACGATGGTGGAGCACTGGATCTGTATCTTGGACTGATGGCACTTGTGGTTATACTGGACTATTCACATTATTAATTTGTGTTTATAAGTTGATTTGGTTCACATTTTGTGTTTCACCACTTCTATCACTGAATGGTGTCACTGTATTTGTCATAGTTTGTTTGGCATGATTTAAAGGGACACCTATTTTTATTGTTTTTTTTGGGGTGTTTTGCTATCCTGACACTTTGTAGTGTGCAGCGTCCCTTATTTTACCTGTTTATTACATTGATTTAGTACGATATTATTGTATTCGTTTATTGGTTCTTTTACACCAAGCACAAGGTGCTTTGCTTTTATATGCAAATGTATGGAGTTGTCAGGGAAATGGCCGTGGAAGTATTGGCAATCTTGCCAGAAGAAGAAATGGACACCATAGGTGCATCATGTGACAGATGGATCCCCCTGCTGGCCTATAAAAGACTGCCTCTGTCTGACCCAAGTTGCAGGATTGTCGTCAGCTTCCTGTACCTCTGTGTTACTCCTTGGATCTCCTGTTCTTGACCGGGCTCCTTCCAGACCTGTTGATCTCCTCTCCTGGCTCATCCCCTGGCTTGCTCCTTGACCTTCCTTCTGCTGATTATCCCTGCATGACCCCGGCTTGCTATATGGACTTTGCCTCTGCCTGATTACCCGTGCATGACCCCGGCTTGCTATATGGACTTTGCTCCTGCTTGATTACCAGTTTATGACCTCAGCTTACTTCACGGATTTGCTCTTGCTTCTTGCTATCCTGTGTTTGACCCTCAGCCGGGTGTCCACTGGCCATCCTGTGTTTGACCCTCAGCCGGGTGTCCACTGCTGTCCTCTGAAGCATGGGTTATTCCAAGCACAGCGGGGAGTTCCTGACTGCCTGTACACCACCACACCCTGGCAGTCCTCACAAGTTGACGCTCTTCTGGACCCATCCAGATACTGCCGGCAACCTGTGCTTCTTCGGGCCGTATACCTTCCGTGGCACTTTCAGAGGTATACCGCACCTAGCCACAAGGGGAGCCCCTCTCTGCATATTGGCTTTGGATCAGGTACGTGACAGTACAATCCAGCCATGTCAGAAGCCAACAGAGGTGGCTCTCCACTGGAGGTTCTGTGCCAGCAAGTTACCGCCCTTACCCAGGCAGTTCAAAGACTCCAGGAGGGTTATTTCCAATTGGAAGGGCATCTGCAGCATCTGACAGTTTCTCCTGCTATGGCTGATTACAGTCGACCATCCACCAGCGCTGCTTCAGTTTCCTCTGCACAAGAACGCGCCACTGCGGCTCCTACAGTGATAGTCCCTCCTCCTGAGCCTCCATGTACCTCCATCCGAAATATTCCTTGGTGATCGGAAGAAATTCCGGGCCTTTAAAAATGCATGCATGCTTTACCTAGCCCTTCAGCCAAGAACCTTCTCTATAGAGACTCTGAAAGTTGGGTTCATCATCTCCCTGCTATCTGAATAACCCCAGACCTGGGCTCATAATCTGCTTGAGCAAAAAAGTACTGTACTCAATTCTGTGGACTCCTTCTTAGAAGCAATGACCCAACTTTGTGAGGACCCGCAGCGTACAGCCACTGCTGAGTCCGCCCTGCACACCCTGACCCAAGGGAAATGCACAGCAGAAGACTACACTGTTGATTTTCGTAGATGTCTGCTGACACTGGCTGGAATGAAACAGCCCCCAAGTACCAGTACCGTCTAGGGCACAGGTGGCGCAGGTGTCACGTGGCCCGCACAGCAGCCTCCGGCCACTACCTCTTTTTCACCGCTTAGTTTTTCTCTTCCAGGTATCCCAGGCAACAAGGGAAAACATCCCTTCCTCAGTCCCGCAAGCAGCGCAGCATTCTATTAGCGCATGCGCGGCTGGTCAGTCTCTATGAGAACAAGACTCCCCCTCCGTGCTGTCTCCGCCTCCACCCCCGCCTCCGCTCTGTCTCCACCCCTGCCTCAGCATTGTCTTAGCCTCCAATGCCACTCTGTCTCCGCCTCCGCCCTGTCTCCGCCTCCACCACCGCTCTGTCTCCGCCTCCGCTCTGTCTCCACACCCGCCTCAGGTTTGTCTCAGCCTCCAATGCCACTCTGTCTCTGCCTCCACCCTGTCTCCGCCTCCACCGCCGCTCTGTCTCCACCTCCACCTCGCCTCCGCTCTCTCGCCTCCCCAGTCCCTCCAGCGACACCGGCTTTTTTGCATGCACGGTCAGCCCAGCATAGTGGCAGAAATTGCTGACAGCTGTTTTTTTTTTTTTTTACCATCCAGCAGGCTGCGTTCTGAGGGCTTTTTAAGCACTTGTGTTGATGAAATGTGTGCTGCTTATTTTTAAGTGATGGTGAAAAAAAACATATAGTAAAACTGAGTACTGATACTAAAACACAGAGATCCGCCCACAAAGGGAGGTACCATCTATAGCCCTATAAACAGGAAACTACTAACTAACTTCTCCCTGGGGACCACCGCCCCACTCATCCTTTTGTTTTCATTTCATCACTCACCATTGCTATTTCCCTCTGTGACCCATCTGGGGTGGTGCTTGGGCTGACGGTGTGTCGCCCGGCTTGGCCCCCTCAGCTCTGGGACGTGGTATCATTGGGTGGCCTGACCTGCGGGGCCCCGCCGCCTGTGCGCAAGTATATGTGTGTAAGTTTGATGGGTTAAGTGTACTATGTGGGGGACATACTCTACATTTACCCACCATTTTTTCTTTATTTTTTCCCCTTTTAAATACGACTGTTTTCCATATCCCTAGGTAACCCTTGGTTTTGCTCCTGACGAGTGTCTTTAAGGTCCCGAAACGCGAAGAGCTTACATCTACCCATAGGCGTACCCCACTAATAATCATGTATGAACGTTCCATTTCCATTATTGTTCCCTTTCTGTAACTTTTTTCATTTGACACTTGAATGTGTCATATATCTTTTACTTGTGATTTTAGCTATTTAACTGTTCATGTAATTGTAAATATAAGTCCTTTTTGAAATGTATACTTTGATGAAATATAGAGTAATAATAGTAGCTATGTGCAATTAAAACTATGTGAATATATGACCATTTTGAATACAATAAAACCAGCTTTTTACCTGATTTTTGTGTTTGCCCCTGTGTGCCTCATTTAAAGTCCCGCCCTTTGCTCTCTTTTTTCGTATATATTAAACCGGGATGGAGGAGGGGATTTGAATGCCCCCTATCAAACCTCATGTAATAGGAATTTAAACTTGGATAGTTGGCAAGTATGAGACAGCTGCTTTGGGCCAGGGTAGCTGCCCCTTTTGCCCTGCCTTAAAGACGGCCCTGATTAGGGATGGGGGCACACGGTGGCACTAACAATCATTATGTTTTTTCTTTTTTTCATTTCAATTTTTGATTCCCCTCTATTTGTTTATTTATTTAATTTGTTTTTTGTAAATTGGCCCCTATATCATTAGTTTGATGCCTTATCTTCCAATTGTTCTTGATTTAACTATGCACACTGTGGTTGCGCATGGTTGGTCGGGCCGTCGTTTGTTTTGCTCGTGCCTTCGTTTCATGTCGCGGAGCTGCGATGCGCACTGGGGGCTTCCCCTCCCCCCCGAGGTGACGCGGGGGGAAGGGGTTTCCTCTACTGCGCGTCGACGTCATGCCGCCCTTGCCGGCGGCTTGGCGTCCTCGTGGCGTACTTAATGCCGGCCGGCTAGCTTACCATCTCCAGCGCTCGGGGGGCTTGTCATGACGCTTCTGGTGGAGTGGCTTGGTTTATCTGGCCATCTTCACCATTGCGCCTCCCTTGCCCCCATCTCTCGCTGTTGCATGACGTTGGGAGCTCGTTTGTGGCGGCGCGTCCCGCCTGAGCCTCCCCCTGATTTGGGTCCCCCACTCTGTTTTTTTCCGGTCACCTTCCTCTTTGGCACTTATAGGTATCATGGCATTCTCGCCTCCATTCATTTTGCAGCAGGTAAATTTTCTTTTCATCACCCTAAGCATCTCTTTTTCCTTTTCTTCCCTTTTTTTCTCCCCCAGTCTCTCTTTTCTCTGATCGTTTCTCACTTTCCCTTTGTCTCTGTCCTTCCCTTTCTTTTCACTTTATTTCACTTACCTCATCCTCTTTTAATCAGTTCAACATACATGTCCTTTATCTTTCACAGGCTTCCTTCTCCCTGGGGACCACTGCCCCACTCATCCTTTTGTTTTCATTTCATCACTCACCATTGCTATTTCCCTCTGTGACCCATCTGGGGTGGTGCTTGGGCTGATGGCGTGTCACCCGGCTGGGCCCCCTCAGCTCCGGGACGTAGTATCATTGGCTGGCCTGACCTGCGGGGCCCCGCCGCCTGTGCGCAAGTATATGTGTGTAAGTTTGATGGGTTAAGTGTACTATGTGGGGGACATACTCTACATTTACTCACCATTTTTTCTTTATTTTTTTCCCCTTTTAAATACGACTGTTTTCCATATCCCTAGGTAACCCTTGGTTTTGCTCCTGACGAGTGGCTTTAAGGTCCCGAAACGCGTAGAGCTTACATCTACCCATAGGCGTACCCCACTAATAATCATGTATGAACGTTCCATTTCCATTATTGTTCCCTTTCTGTAACCTTTTTCATTTGACACTTGAATGTGTCATATATCTTTTACTTGTGATTTTAGCTATTTAACTGTTCATGTAATTGTAAATATAAGTCCTTGTTGGAATGTATACTTTGATGAAATATAGAGTAACAATAGTAGCTATGTGCAATTAAAACTATGTGAATATATGACCATTTTGAATACAATAAAACCAGCTTTTTACATGATTTTTGTTTTTGCCCCCGTGTGCCTCATTTAAAGTCCCGCCCTTTGCTCTCTTTTTTCGTATATATTAAACCGGGATGGAGGAGGGGATTTGAACGCCCCCTATCAAACCTCATTTAAAGTCCCAAAATTTCTGTTCTGTTTTTAATTTACTAACTATAGCCCAATACAAAGGGAGGGAGCCGCCTATACGGGGAGGTACCAGAGCTGGGCCAGGTAGGAAGGTAGGAGAGAGTACAGATGTGAGGAAGCTTGGGGCGCAATCCTGACCCCTGCACTGTGTATGTAGCGCAATCCTGACCCCTGCACTGTGTACATGGCGCAATCCTGACCCCTGCACTGTGTACGTAGCGCAATCCTGACCCCTGCACTGTGTACGTAAAGCACCTCTGACCCCCTGCACTCTGTACGTAGTGCACCTCTGACTCCCTGCACTCTGTACGTAGTGTACCTCTGACTCCCTGCACTCTGTACGTAGTGCACCTCTGACTCCCTGCACTCTATATGTAGCGCACCTCTGACCCCCTTCACTCTGTACGTAGCACACCCCTGACTCCCTGCACTCTGTACGTAGCAAACCCCTCACTCCCTGCACTCTGTAGGTAGCGCATTCCTTAAAAACCATGCACTCTGTAGGTAGCGCACCCCTGAATCCCTGCACTCTGTACATAGCACACCCCTGAATTCCTCCACACTGTACATAGCGCACCCCTGAATCCCTGCCCTCTGTACGTAGCACACTGCTGAACCCTGCACGCTGTACGTAGCATAATCCCGACGTAATCCTGAACTCTGCACTCTGTACGTAGTGCAACCCAAATACAACCAGCCCTTTCAGGGCAACCACACTGCTGATGAGGCCCTTGACGAAATTGAGTTTGACACCCCTGGTCTATCTGAAACCCTGAAAGATGAACTGGCCTGGGTTGAGACTCCAGCTACCTTGGAGGATCTGATACAACTGGCTATTAAGCTGGATAGACGCCTGCGGGAACCGCGATCAGAACGATTCCAAAACCTACGACCTACTTGGATGCTGCCCAGGATTCCACAGGTCTCTACTCCCCTACCAGCACCTTCTGCCACCCCAACTGCAGAAGGGGAGCCTATGCAACTGGGTTTAGTCCGTTCCACTCTTACCCCTGAAGAGAAGCAGCGCAGCCAGCAGGCCAACCTCTGCCTTTACTGTGGAGGAATTAGACATTTCCTGCGCAACTGCCCCATAAGACCAAGTAAGTCTTCTCAACCAAGGCCTTTGAACTTTAAGGTATCCGGATCTTCCCCCTCTCATCTTGTTTTTCCTGTCTCCTTACAGGTGGCGGAAGGGGCGATCGTTGACTCAGGGGTCTGCAGCTGCTTCCTGGATTCCTCTCTGGCTAAAAGACTATGCATACCACTTCATGATAAAAAACAGAAACTTGAAGTCCATTTTGCTGATGGTTCTTTGCCTAGTTCCGGACTTATCACTCAAGAAACTAGACCCATTATAACAATTACAGCTTCCGGCCACCAGGAATTCATTTGTTTTGATGTACTACATTCCCCTTTGTTCCCTGTTATCCTAGGACTTCCTTGGCTGCAAGCCCATAACCCCTAGACCCTTTGGGGCAAAAAAGAAATCTCCTTCTCCTCAGTCTATTGTCTACAGCATTGCTTTGCCCCTGGTTCTAGTAGTCCGGCTAACTGTGTTGCCATCCAAACCACATCCAGCTTACATCAAAATGTCCCAGCAGCCTATCAAGATTTCTTGGACATTTTTGACAAGAAAAAGGCTGACGTTCTTCGACCTCATCAGCCCTACGATTGTCCCATAGAATTACTCCGAGGGGCAGAAATTTATTTTGGACGAATTTCCGTCCCTCTTCCTCTCCCACTGGGGCTGGCATCTTTTTCGTTGAAAAGAAGGATGGTTCACTGAGACCTTGCATGGACTATAGGGAGCTTAAAGAGGAGTTCCACCCAGGGGGGCCGTCAAAAAAAAAAAAGTTAAAAGTCAGCAGCTACAAATACTGCAGCTGCTGACTTTTAATTGGACACTCACCTGTCCCTGGGTCCAGCGATGCGGGGGATCAAAGCCCCGCTCGTCCCCCACCTCCGCTCGTCGGCCCCGGCATTTCAACTGTGGGCGCCGGGCTGTGGCTTCACAGCCTGGCGCCCACTGCGCATGCGCGAGCGGCGCCGTGCGCCGTGATTGGCCGCTTAATCACCTGGGACCTGTAATGGGTCCCAGATGATTGACAGGCGGGAGGGAGCAGAGCGGAGCCCTTCCTGTGCCGAGGGGGAAGTGATGTCACCAGCCCAGGCAAAGGAACAGGCAGACTACGAGGGACTACCTAGCAACAGGCATTTAGAGGTAAGTGAAAAAAAAAATATCCAAATGTTTTTTTGTTTTGTTTTTTAGAATTTTTCCAGGTATTTTTGTTTTTTGGGTGGAACCCCACTTTAACAAGGTCACCATAAAGAAAAGGTATCCGCTCCCCCTCATTCCTGAACTGTTCCAAAAGTTTCGATCCGCGCAGGGAGCCTATAATCTTGTTCGAATACGCGAGGGAGACAAGTGGAAGACGGCATTTAGAACCCAATTTGGACACTTTCAATATCTCCTTATGCCGTTCGGCCTGTGCAATGCCCCAACTACATTTCAATACTTGGTAAACTATATCTTCCGAGAATTCCTGGACAACTTCATTATTGTTTACCTTGATGGCATTCTAATTTTTTCTGCCACTTTAGAACCTTATTGTACTCATGTAAAAAGGGTATTGCCTACTCTGAGGGAGCATGGACTATACGTTAAAGCTGAGAAATGCGATTTTGAAAAATCATCTATTCAGTTTTTGGGACTTATCATCTCCACTGATAGGATTGCCATGGATCCCCCCCAGAAAATAAAGGCAATCTTAGAATGGCCAGCCCCTTTGGACAAGAAAAGCATCCAGCGATTCATTGGCTTTGCTAATTTTTATCAGAGATTTGTGTAGGGCTTTTCTGCAATTATCTCACCCATCACAAGTTAACTCGCCAACAGGTACGATTCCAATGGTCCCAAGAGGCTCAAATAGCTTTTGACAAACTTAAGAAGCTGTTCATCTCTGAACCAGTCCTACAGCATCTAGACCCAGCCTTGCCTTACATGCTAGAAGTTGATGCCTCAGAGATAGCCACAGGTGCAATTTTATCCCAGAGTCAGGGACCTAAAGCCCTAACGCATCCTGTAGATTTCGCCTCTCGAAAGATGAGTCCACCAGAGAGGATTTATGACGTGGGTGACCGTGAGTTGCTGGCTATTAAATTTGCTCTGGAGGAATGGAGATATTTACTGGAGGGGGCCGCACACCCAATTTTGATTTTTACGGACCACAAGAATTTGGAGTATCTCAGAACAGCTAAAAGGCTAAGATCCTGACAAGCCCTTTGGGTACTGTTCTTCTCCAGATTTAATTTCCATATTTCATACCGACCAGCCTCCAAGAATGGGAAAAAGAACGCACTTTCCCGGATGTTACCTGATACCCCTGAAATAACGGAACCTGGCACCATCCTGTCTGCAAATTTTTTTTTTACTGATCTTGCCTGACTTGAGAACAGCAATTAGGCATCTACCCACTGTACAGAGCCAGAGGTGTCTTCTCTAAGAAACCAGGAAGGTTTGCTTTGGTACCAAGATAACATTTTTGTTCCACAGCAAGTCAGACTTCAGGTCTTGAGGACTTTTCATGATCATAAACTTGCTGGACATTTCAGAATACAAAAAACCTCTGAACTAGTCCAACGCTCTTTTTGGTGGCCCAGTCTGAGTCAAGACTGCAGGAAGTATGTAAACTCTTGTAATATCTGCCAATGGAACAACGGGTCCAATGCCAAATCTTGGGGTCTAAATGCCTTTTCCAGAACAATCCTGGAGAAAGATTTCTATGGACTTTATTGTAGACTTACCACCCTCAGAAGGGTTCACTACCATCTTGGTAGTAGTTGATTGCCTCTCTAAAATGGCCCACTTCCTGTCCATGATGGGCACACCCTCTGCGGTAGATACCGCCAACATATTTATTAAGGAAATCATCAGGCAGCACGGATTACCAGACAATATTGTGTCAGACAGAGGAGAACAATTCACATCTAGGTTATGGAGAGATCTTTCTAAATCCTTATCCATTGAGGTATGTCTATCATCTGCCTATCACCCTCAGAGCAATGGTCAGACTGAAAGAACAAACCAGACTTTGGAGCAATATCTGCAGTGTTTCTGTACCTGCTCTCAAGATGACTGGGTCTCTCTCTTCCCTTGTGCAGAATTTGCTTATAATAACTCCCTGCGTGCTGCCACTAACCAATCTCTATTCTGGGCTAACTATGGGTTTCATCCCTCTTTCCTATCTAATACCATACCAGAGGCATCAGTCCCCGCAGTCCAGGATCGGGTACATTTTATTCAAGTGACTTCAGGAGGCAGTGCAGGAGGCTCAGGAAAGCAACAAGAAATTCCATGACAAAAGAAAGAGTGGAAGTCCTGCTTTTCAGGCAGGAGAAAAGGTGAGGTTATCGGCCATTAATCTTAAACTCTCTTGCACTTCTTGGAAGCATGGACCAAAATTCAAGAGGATAATTAATCCAGTAGCCTTTGAACTGGCATTATCAGACTCCTATAGAATCCACCCAGTATTCCACGTTTCTCTTCTCAAACCAGCGGTTCCCAGCCCCTTTCCTGAAAAGGAAGAATTGCCACCACCTCCAGTGTTGGTGGAAGGCGAAGCAGAATTTGAAGTGGAAGCCATTATGGAT
Source organism: Lithobates septentrionalis (assembly GCA_037952835.1). NCBI lineage: Eukaryota > Metazoa > Chordata > Amphibia > Anura > Ranidae > Lithobates > Lithobates septentrionalis. The sequence goes on along the minus strand of JBBDGP010003449.1, from coordinate 89,787 downwards.
TGCAGGAAGAGAGGTACGCAAGTCCAGTACCTAATTAAATGGAAGGGTTACCCCCCGGAAGATAATTCTTGGGATCCTTCTTGCAATATACATGCTCCAAGAGTGTTACAAGACTTTAACAGGAGACACACGGAGAAAGTGGCCCGTTTGGGCATCCGGAGGCTGCCCCTTGGGGGGGGGGGGGCACTGTCAGGGAAATGGCTGTGGAAGTATTGGCAATTTTGCCAGTAGAAGAAATGGGCGCCATCATGTGACAGATGGCTTATAAAAGACTGCCTCTGTCTGACCCAAGTTGCTGGATTGTCAACAGTTTCCTGTATTCCTGAACCTCTGTGTTATTCCTTGGATCTCCTGTTCTTGACCCGGTTCGTTCCAGACCTGTTGACCTCCTCTGCTGGCTCATCCCCTGGCTTGTTCCTTGACCTTCCTTCTGCTGATTATCCGTGCATGACCCTGGCTTGCTATATGGACTTTTCCTCTGCCTGATTACCTGTGCATGACCCCGGCTTGCTATATGGACTTTGCCTCTGCCTGATTACCTGTGCATGACCCTGGCTTGCTATATGGACTTTGCTCCTGCTTGATTACCAGTTTATGACCTCAGCTTACTTCACGGATCTGCTCTTGCTTCTTGCCATCCTGTGTTTGACACTCAGCCGGGTGTCCACTGGCCATCCTGTGTTTGACCCTCAGCCGGGTGTCCACTGCTGTCCTCTGATGCACGGTTTATTCCAAGCACAGCGGGGAGTTCCTGGCAGTCCTCACAAGTTGACGCTCTTCTGGACCCATCCAGATTCTGTGCTTCTTCGGGCCGTATACCTTCTGTGGCACTTTCAGAGGTATACCGCACCTAGCCGCAAGGAGAGCCCCTCTCTGCATATTGGCTTCCGATCAGGTACGTGACAGGAGTACTTTTTATATTGTACTTTTCACTTGTGTTTCTTTCAGCTGGAAGTGTAGGGTCCAGGGGACAGCTCAGGTCGGAGCCGCTGTTCCAACGATTGGATGTTAGTACAGCGATCTCCCCTGCTGAGCTACAGTGCCTTGCAAAAGTATTCGGCCCCCTTGAACTTTTCAACCTTTTGCCACATTTCAGGCTTCAAACATAAAGATATAAAATTTTAATTTTTTGTGAAGAATCACCAACAAGTGGGACACAATTGTGAAGTGGAACGAAATCTATTGGATATTTTAAACTTTTTTAGCAAATAAAAAACTGAAAAGTGGTGCGTGCAAAATTATTCGGCCCCTTTACTTTCAGTGCAGAAAACTCACTCCAGAAGTTCAGCGAGGATCTCTGAATGATCCAATGTTGTCCTAAATGACTGATGGTGATAAATAGAATTCACCTGTGTGTAATCAAGTCTCTGTATAAATGCACCTGCTCTGTGATAGTCTCAGGGTTCTGTTGAAAGCGCAGAGAGCATCATGAAGACCAAGGAACACACCAGGCAGGTCCGTAATACTGTTGTGGAGAAGTTTAAAGCTGCATTTGGATACAAAAAGATTTTCCAAGCTTTAAACATCCCAAGGAGCACTGTGCAAGCGATCATTTTGAAATGGAAGGAGTATCAGACCACTGCAAATCTACCAAGACCTGGCTGTCCCTCTAAACTTTCAGCTCAGACAAGGAGAAGACTGATCAGAGATGCAGCCAAGAGGCCCATGATCACTCTGGATGAACTGCAGAGAACTACAGCTGAGGTGGGAGAGTCTGTCCATAGGACAACAATCAGTCGTACACTGCACAAATCTGGCCTTTATGGAAGAGTGGCAAGAAGAAAGCCATTTCTCAAAGATATCCATAAAAAGTCTTGTCTAAAGTTTGCCACAAGCCACCTGGGAGACACACCAAACATGTGGAAGAAGGTGCTCTGGTCCGATGAAACCAAAATCAAACTTTTTGGCCAATGCAAAACGATATGTTTGGCGTAAAAGCAACACAGCTCATCACACTCAACACACCATCCCCACCGTGAAACATGGTGGTGGCAGCATCATGGTTTGGGCCTGCTTTTCTTCAGCAGGGACAGGGAAGATGGTTAAAATTGAGGGGAAGATGGATGCAGCCAAATACAGGACCATTCTGGATGAAAACCTGTTGGAGTCTGCAAAAGACTTGAAACTGGGACGGAGATTTATCTTCCAACAAGACAATGATCCCAAACATACAGCAAAATCTACAAAGGAATGGTTCACAAATAAACGTATCCAGGTGTTAGAATGGCCAAGTCAAAGTCCAGACCTGAATCCAATCGAGAATCTGTGGAAAGAGCTGAAAACTGCTGTTCACAAACGCTCTCCATCCAACCTCACTGAGCTCGAGCTGTTTTGCAAGGAAGAATGGGCAAGAATTTCAGTCTCTCGATGTGCAAAACTGATAGAGACATACCCCAAGCGACTTGCAGCTGTAATCGCAGCAAAAGGTGGCTCTACAAAGTATTAACGCAAGGGGGCCGAATAATTTTGCACGCCCCACTTTTCATTTTTTTATTAGTTAAAAAAGTTTCAAAAATACAAAAGATTTCGTTCCACTTCACAATTGTGTCCCACTTGTTGGTGATTCTTCACAAAAAATAAAAATTTTATATCTTTATGTTTGAAGCCTGAAATGTGGCAAAAGGTTGAAAAGTTCAAGGGGGCCGAATACTTTCACAAGGCACTGTATTCTGTTCTGACAGGGGAATGCCCCCCACCCTCACCAGAACACTCCAGTCAGCGCTCTCAGCCACTGATCGGCGGACCTTTTCTTGGTCATGAGCCTTCGACAGGAGCTGGCTGAACGTCCAGCTTCTGTCAGACCAGCTGTCGTACACACGGGCCAAATTTTGGCCGGTTACCATTGAACTGGCCGATGTCGACCAGGTGCTGTCCGACATTCAGCCAGTGCATGCTAGACTTAAGGCTTTTCTACTCTGGACAGGGTCACACAGTGAAGATTGCTGGATCAAGGAAGAAAGTTAGAATTTCTTCAAGTGTGAGCATGCCCTAAAGGACAACTTGTATCAAAAGTACCTGAATTTGACTCGTTTCAGCCTCTTGCAGTCCCCAGGAGCATAAACGCTTATGTTTTACACTGTGTGTTTAGCTGTTTGCCTAGAGTTCAGCTTTAAAACTGACTTGAAAATCAGGCATATTGACAACAATGCTTTTAGAGGGTAGGTGATAAAGTGTTTCTATTTGACGAAACAAGTCAAATATTGTGCAAATCTCTCCCCAGAAAAGCCTACTTCATACAAGGAAATACCACACCTGCTCCTACCCTTTTCACTGTTTACCCAACAACTGGGTAAATAAGTCATCCATCTTCTCAAACCATTGTCATCCAAAACAGACCATGCAAATGTGACTGTCCTGTCATAGAGATGAGCATTTATCTTTGTTTGTTATGGGAACTGTGGATCTGCCTCTTGGCAACCCAGTACTGTTCATTGAGATAATGTTTAAGACCTTTGTATGGAAAAGAGCCAGAGACAGTGGAGGAGCAGGCTTTTCAGTTCAGCAATGATGGGTAAACGCTATTGTGTGAAGCACTGGAAAAAAACACTGCTTGCGTAGTCAGACAACAAGCTTTATATGGTGGTTTATTGGGCTACATACATTCAGGAAAGTAAAGCTGGCCAGATCACAATTCAGCTGGTTCAGCATGACAGTTGTTCCATATTTTTTCAGTGGACACCAGACAGTTAAATCACCTGCTTTTCTATACCTCTCTTGCTGAGTTTCTGAGTCTGCATACCTGCTGTCATCATTGTGAGAGGTTTCCCCTCTCTCCATTGGATTTAGTTATTTTATATTATTGAGAGTGCAATGGGAAATCCTGGAGAACCGAAATGTTCCATGTGGACAGGAACAAGTGGCCTTTTTGATGGGTTTGTCCTTTACTGATTGTCATACTGAGATTTATAGACTCTCTGATTTGTAGCTCACACTGCACATTGAGAAAGCCCACTTAATATTGGACTAAAAGTCAATTAGTGCCTATGTTTTGGAGCAGTGTTTATTTTTATTATACAGGATTTATATAGCGCCAACAGTTTGCGAAGCACTTTACAATATAAAGGGAGACAATACAGCAACAATACATTTCAATACAAGAGGGTTAGGGGGGGCCTGCTCCTGTGAGCTTACAATCTAATACGGAAGAACTGGTGGAACAAAGGGTAATAACTGTGAGAGATGAACTGATGGGAGAAATAGAAGATTAGGTTATTAGCTGAAGGCTGGATAGGTTTCCCCGAAAAGATGAGTTTTCAGGGATCATCTAAAAGTGGCCAGAGTAGGAGATAGCCAGACAGATTGAGGTAGGGAGTTCCAGAGGATGAGAGAGGCTCTGGAAAGGTCCTGGAGATGAGCATGAGAGGATTAAAAAAAGCTGGAGAGCAGGAGGTCTCGGGAGGAGCAGAGAGGACAGTTTGGGTGATATTTGGAGACTAGATTGGTGATGTAGCTCGGGCAGAGTTGTAAATGGCTTTGTATGTTATTATTTTTTTGAATCAAAAGGTTTTTATTGTAAAATGATATGCATAACAGTTATACAACAATACATTTCTTTGTATGTCATTGTTAAAGTTTTGAATTTTATTTGGTCAAGGGGAAGCCAGTGGAGGGATTGGCAGAAAGGGGTGGCGGACACCGAACGGTTGGTAAAGTGGATGAGTCTGGCAGCGGCATTCATGATAGACTTAAGAGTGGAGAGCCTGCAAAGAGGTAGGCAAATGAGAAGAGATTTACAAAAGTCAAGGCGAGAGATAGTGAATTTTTTGCTTAGTGGTTTCAGTGGTTAAAAAAGGGGCGTATTTTGGAGATGTTACAGAGGTGAAATCTACAAGATTTGGACAGCGATTGGATTTGGGGCTGAAAGGACAGTTCAGAGTCCAGAGCATTGTGTGTATAAGGCAGCAGTGTGATCCAGGGGGAAGAGGCCAGAGAGCCAGTGCATTGTGTGTATAAGGCATGTAAAAGTCATGTTAGTGGTCTGCGGTCTGCGGAATTCAAAATTGTGAGTTTAGTGGTCCATGTGGTCCAAAAGGTTGGCGACCACTGATGTAGATGGATGTAGGGGAGCCACTACACACATCATGAGGCCTTACGCACAGTGGTTCCAGGTCAGTTCCCTAGGACCGGTTCTGTTCCAAAGCGAGCTCTAAGACCCCTTTTACACTGGGGCGGTTTGCAGGCGCTATTGCGCTAAAAATAGCGCCTGCAAACCGACCCGAAACAGCTGCTGCTGTGTCTCCAGTGTGAAAGCCCGGGAGCTTTCACACTGGAGCGGTGCGCTAGCAGGACGGGAAAAAAAGTCCTGCTAGCAGCATCTTCGGTGTATACACCGCTCCTGCCCATTGAAATCAATGGGGCAGCGCGGCTATACCGCCGGCAAAACGAGTCTGCAGAGGCGCTTTGATGTGGTTTTTAACCCTTTCTCGGCCACTAGCGGGGGGTAAAACTGCCCCGCTAGTGGCCGAATACCGCCGCTAAAACGACGGTAAAGCGCCGCTAATAATAGCGGTGCTTTACCGCCGATGCACCTCCCGCCCCAGTGTGAAAGGGGCCTTAAATAGGGGAACAACCACTTGGCAGGATGCATCACATTCCAGATCACCCCACCTATGGGACATCCATCACCCAACCACCACTGCTAGTACTCCCGAACTGGCTGCTCCTCCTTTCCATTCCACCCAATACCCTGAAGGTATACACTTCATTCCCAAGAATGAATTGCAGATGCACACTATTCATCAGGAATCAGACCAGACACTGTACTTTACCCAGTAACTTCTGACTTGTAATTTGGTATCCTTCACAAACAGTTCTTACTAATTTCCAACAGACAAAGCACAAATTGGTACAACATCCATTATGCATCCATTATACATAGTTCCCTTTTTATTTACGTGCTGTGGTGCTACAATCTTACCAGTGCAGTGGTGCCCCTAAAAGATAATTATCAACAAAGTCCAGTCCTCTGACCCACACGGGGGACTCGCTAAGGAGGGGCACTCCACTGTAGAACAGCAATCACATCTCAGCATGTATGGTCACACTCCCCAGGGCAATTTCGCTTTCCACATGCTTTGAGACATACTATAAATAGCAGCTAGACTCAAAATCAGTTTAGTGAATCAGATCAGGCAGCGACTGCGATTGGTTGCCAGAGGTTACAGTGTATCATTACCGCTCACTGACTGGCTGCTAGAGGTTACAGCACACATTATGGCTCACTTTTTATTTTTCAGAGGTTTCAGCACATGACTTCTGTCTGTTGATTGGTTGCTAGAGATTACTGTACATCAATACTGCTCACTTATTGATTGCTAGAGGTTACTGCACATTATTACTGCTCACTGATTGATTCCTAGCGGTTACTGCATATCCTTACCGCTCAATGATTGGTTGCAAGAGGTTAGTACACAGCATTACTGCTCACTGATTGGTTGCTAAAGGTTACAGCACATCATCTCCTCACTGCCTGCACACCATGGACTGGGGAGGTGAGGGGACCCATTAATAGACAGAAAACTCCTTGGAATCCTAGGACTCCTGAGATCAGTGGCAATGCTGGGGGGGGGGGGTCAGTGGCAATGCTGGGGGGTTGATGGGATCAGTGGCAGTGGTGGGGGGGGGGGGGGGGGTGGAATTAGTTAGGAGGCACACTGTGACAAATTCTAAATCATGTAGAGTGAAGCTGGAAATCTTTGGCAAGTATATAGTGGGGGATTCTACCAATGTAATGGGGAATTTACAATGACCACCAATGTGAGGGGGGATTAACACTGACCACCATGTAACGGGGGATTTATGCCACCCACCAATAGAAAAGAGGGATTTCTACACTGACACCAATGTAATAAGAGGATTTACACCAATCACCATTGTACGGGGGGATATACAATGACCTCCATGTAAGGGGGAATTCACACTGACAACCATTGTCGAGGAGATTTGTACTGACCACCAATGTAAGGTGACACTTTTACACCGACCACCAATGTTAGGTGGGATTTACACTGACCACCAATACCAATATAAAGGGGGATTTACACTGACCACCAGTGTAAGGGCAGTTCTGCACTTATCACCAATGTAAAGGGAAATGTACACTGATCATCAATGTCATGAAGAATTTACACCAATGTAATGGGGGATTTTATACCAACAGCCAATAAAGAGGGATATCTACACTGACCACTAATGTGAGAGGGATTTACACTCACCACCAAATTAAAGGGGGCTTCTACACAGTGGCATTGTTATGGGTGTGCGGCCTGCACCCAGGTGACACCCGCTAGAGGGTGACACCCGGCTCAGACTGGCACCGGCGCTGCATTGAGAGGGCTGCCACGGCTCCCTCCTTCCCTTCCGGGATCACCTCTCCCCTGCTCCATGCGATGTGCGGGGAGAGTCGGGGAGGAGGGTGTGAGGCAGAGATAGACTGGGTGCCCGGGGTCCAATCGTTCCCACACACACCGGCCGCAATCAGATCTCTGTCCCCGCTGCACTCACTGCCGCTCTTTGTTTTGGGTTAGAGAGGACTTGTACTAGAAGTAGGAAGGGGGGCAGATTTGAAGTTTGACCCCCTCCCCCCAGCGCAATTCCTCTCCCTTCCCAAAGCATCCCCTAGCACATATCCTTTAACCCCCCAAATCAAAGATCCCATCCCGGCTCCATCCACCCCCCCAATCCCATCCCGGCTCCATCCACCCCCCCGATCCCATCCAGCTCCACCCACCCCCCGATCCCATACCCACTCATCCATACCCCCCGATCCTGATCCCATCCCGGCTCCATCCATCCCCCCTGATCCCATCCCGGCTCCATCCATTCCCCCGATCCCATCTTGGCTCCATCCATTCCCCCCGATCCCATTCCCGCTCCATCCATTACCCCGATCCCACCCCAGCTTCATCCATTCCCCTGATCCCTTCACAGTTCCACAGAGCCCCCAATCCCATACCCGCTCCAGCCATCCCCCCTGATCCCATCCCGGCTCCATCCATCCCCCGATCCCATCCCGGCTCCATCCATCCCACTGATCCTATCCCCGCTCCATCCAACCCCCTGATCCTCCACCCATTCATCCCCCCTGATCCCATCCCCCCGATCCCATCCCCACTCCATCCATCCCCCCTGATCCTATCCCCGCTCCATCCATCGCCCCCAATCCCATCCCGGCTCCATCCACCCCTCGATCCCATCCAGCTCCACCCACCCCCGATCCCATACCCACTCATCCATACCCCCTGATCCTGATCCCATCCCGGCTTCATCCATCCCCCTGATCCCATCCCGGCTCCATCCATTCCCCCGATCCCATCTTGGCTCCATCCATTCCCCCCGATCCCATTCCCGCTCCATCCATTCCCCCGATCCCACCCCAGCTTCATCCATTCCCCTGATCCCTTCACAGCTCCACAGAGCCCCCAATCCCATACCGCTCCAGCCATCCCCCCTGATCCCATCCCGGCTCCATCCATCCCCCGATCCCATCCCGGCTCCATCCATCCCACTGATCCTATCCCCGCTCCATCCAACCCCCTGATCCTCCACCCATTCATCCCCCCTGATCCCATCCCCCCGATCCCATCCCCACTCCATCCATCTCCTCTGATCCTATCCCCGCTCCATCCATCGCCCCTGATTCTATCCCTGCTCCATCCATCCCCCTGATCCTATCCCTGCTCCATCCACCCCCTCTGATCCCATCCCGGCTCCATCCATCTCCTGATTCCATCCCGGCTCCATCCATCTCCTGATTCCATCCCGGCTCCATCCATCCCTTGATTCCATCCTGGCTTCATCCATCCCTCGCTCCCATCCCGGCTCCATCCATCCCCTGATCCTATCCCATCTCCTTTTATTCCCCTGATCCCATTCCAGCTCTATCCACCACCCCGATCCAATCCCGACTCCATCCATCCCCCAATCCCATCCCAGCTCCATCCATTGTGGTAGGTTAAGAGGAGAGAGCTGCACCAACGCACTAGCCTGCTTAGTGCCAGGGGGTGGGGGTGGGGTGACACCATGTATTACCGCAAAAGGGTAACACCAACCCTAGTGACGCCACTGCTTCTACATGGACCACCAATGTAAGGGAGGATTCGGAACTTGCAAACCACAAATGCAAGTTTAGATTTTTTTAACGATTACCAATATAAAGTGACGTTTCTACACTGGCCACCAATGTAATGGGAATTTACACTGACCACTAATGTAATAGGAGCATTCACAGTAACCACCAATGTAAAGAGGGATTTACAGTGACCACCAATGTAAGGGGAGCCTTCACACTGGCCACTAGTGTGAATGAAAGGATTGTACACCAAGCCCCAATGTAATGAGAAGATATACACTGACCACCAATGTAACTGAGACATTAAGTCCTCATGTACACTGCTGCTGGTAAACGGACGTTCAGAGGCAGTTGGACGATTTTGTCAGCTGCCCCTGAACTCATCCAATGTTAGCTTATGTGTACATGTACACAGGGTCATTTAATGTTGTTTTTAGGCAGTTGTATTTAGAGGCTTTTCTTTGAAGGCAAAACAATTCTGTTATATTCTTTGTAACATTTAAACAAAGATGGTGTTCCTTCATTTTTATATTTCTTAAAAGCCCTTTTTTATTTTTTATAGCAATTTTAACTTTGGCAATGAGCCACGCAGGTTTTATTTTTAGCCTTTTAAACTTATTGTCCATGGGGTTTGTTGCTTACAGCTAACATTAAATTAAATCATGTTATGGTCACTGCTACCCAGATGCTCTTTTCTAAGAATATTGGTAATAAGCTCTGCGTGGTTTGAGATTGCCAGGTTCAGCAGAGCGTCATTCCTAGTTGGGGCTTCAATAAACTGGACCATAAAGTTGTCTTGTACTAGGTTTATACATTTCTGCCCTTTAACTGTCCCAGCAGTGCCATTACTCCAGTCAATTTCCGTTTTTGTTTATTATCACTGTCCCAGCTCTTGCAGCCCTTTATATCTGTGCAAGGAGCTGAGTCTCCACCTCCTCGCTAACACTAACAAACTCCAATGAAAACCTTTGGAGTACGCACACCCATGTACAGTTCAACCCATAATGCTTCAGACTCACCACACTCTCCATCAGCTAGGTCCTCTTTCACACTCGCTTTGAGATCACTTCTCACATAGACACAGACACCACCACCCCTCTGTTTTACCCTGTCTTTCCAAATAGCCAGGAATATTAATAGCCCAGTCATGAGACAAATGAAACCAAGATTCAGCAATACCAATTAGATCATAGTTCTCCTCGTGCACCAGAGCTTCCAACTCACCTATTTTTCTTGGCAGACTTCTGGCATTGGTAAACAAACACTTTAATTCATTGTCACATTTTGTAAACGTATGTTGCATATTTTTTACTTTGGTAAAAACTCACCATTTCCAGTGGTTGATTGTAACATAGGAACCTTCATATCAGCTGCCATAGCCCTCCCCCCATCTATCCCCATTCCACCCACTAATAGGGGCTGACCTCAGTCTGCCCCATTATAATCAAATTCACCCTCCTCCCACAATCCTAGTTTAAATACTCCTCCAGCCTTCCCATAAACCTCTTCTCCCAGCACAGAAGACCCCCTTCCATTTAGGTGCAAACCATCTTTAGCATATAGGTTGCACCCCAATGAAAAGTCAGCCCAGTGCTCTAAAAACCCAAATCCCTCCTTACAAAAGGTCTTAAGCCATGCATTCAGCTCTCTAATTACCCCCTGCCTTTCCTGTGTTGTGCATGGCATAGGCAATATTTCAGAGAATATCACCTTGGAGGTCCTTCTCTTCAACTTGCAGCCTAGTTCGTTAACAACTTCAGCCCCTTCCTGACCAGAGCACTTTTTACAATTTGGCACTGCGTCGCTTTAACTGCTAATTGCGCAGCCATGCAATGCTGTACTGAACAAAATTTGTGTCCTTTTGTTCCCACAAATAGAGCTTTCTTTTGATGGTATTTGATCACCTCTGCGGTTTTTATTTTTTGCGCTATAAACGGAAAAAGACCGAAAATTTTGAAAAAAAATGATATTTTCTACTTTTTGTTATTAAAAAAATCCAAAAACTCAATTTTAGTCATACATTTAGTCCAAAATGTATTCAGCCACATGTCTTTGGTAAAAAAAATGTCAATAAGTGTATATTTATTGGTTTGTGCAAAAGTTATAGCGTCTAAAAACTAGGGTACATTTTCTGGAATTTACACAGCTTTTAGTTTATGACGGCCTAAAATGGCAGGGCAGTAAAGTGGAAAGTAGACACCCCAAGGAAATTGCTGAGAGGCATGTTGAGCCTATTGAATATAAATTTTTTTTGTCCCAAGTGATTGAATAATGACAAAAAAAAAAAAATGGACAAAAAGTTGTCACTAAATGATATATTGCTCACACAGGCCATGGGCATATGTGGAATTGCACCCCAAAATACATTTAGCTGCTTCTCTTGAGTATGGGGATACCCCATGTGTGGGACTTTTTGGGAGCCTAGCCGCATACGGGGCCCCGAAAACCAAGCACCGCCTTCAGGATTTCAAAGGGCGTAAATTTTTGACTTCACTCCTCACTACCTATCACAGTTTTGAAGGCCATAAAATGCCAGGACAGTTCACCCCACCCCCCCCCAATGACCCCATTTTGGAAAGTAGACACCCCAAGCTATTTGCTGAGAGGCATGTTGAGTCCATGAAATATTTTATATTTTGCCACAAGTTGCGGGAAAATGACAAACTTTTTTTTTTCTTTTTTTTTTTTTGCACAAAGTTGTCACTAAATGATATATTGCTCAAACATGCCATGAGCATATGTGGAATTACACCCCAAAATACATTCTGCTGATTCTCCTGAGTATGGGGATACCACGTGTGGGACTTTTTGGGAGCCTAGCTGCGTACGGGGCCCCGAAATCCAATCACTGCCTTCAGGATTTCTAAGGGCGTAAATTTTTGATTTCACTCCTCACTACCTATCACAGTTTCGAAGGCCATAAAATGCCAAGATGGCACAAAACCTCCCCCTAAATGACCCCATTTTGGAAAGTAGACACCCCAAGCTATTTGCTGAGAGGCATTGTGAGTATTTTGCAGCTCTCATTTGTTTTTGAAAATGAAGAAAGAAAAGAAAAATGTATTTTTTTTTTCTTTTTTCAATTTTCAAAACTTTGTGACAAAAAGCGAGGTCTGCAAAATACTCACCATACCTCTCAGCAAATAGCTTGGGGTGTCTACTTTCCAAAATGGGGTCAATTGGGGGGGTTTGTGTCATCTGGGCATTCCATGGCCTCCGAAACTATGATAGGCAGTGAGGAGTGAAATCAAAAATTTACACCCTTAGAAACCCTGAAGGCGGTGCTTGGTTTTTAAGGTCCCGTATGCGGCTAGGCTCTCAAAAAGTCTCACACATGTGGTATCCCTGTACTCAGGAGAAGCAACAGAATGTATTTTGGGGTGTAATTTCACATATTCCCATGGCATGTTTGAGCAATATATCATTTAGTGACAACTTTGTACAAAAAAAAAAAATGTGTCTTTTTCCCGCAACTTGTGTCACAATATAAAATATTCCATGGATTCGACATGCCTCTCAGCAAATAGCTTGGGGTGTCTACTTTCCAAAATTGGGTCATTTGGGGGGGATTTTGAACTGTCCTGGCATTTTATGCACAACATTTAGAAGCTTATGTCACACATCACCCACTCTTCTAACCACTTGAAGACAAAGCCCTTTCTGACACTATTTGTTTACATGAAAAAATATTTTTTTTTGCAAGAAAATTACTTTGAACCCCCAAACATAATATATATTTTTTTAAAGCAAAGGCCCTACAGATTAAAATGGTGGGTGTTTCATTTTTTTTTTCACACAGTATTTGCGCAGCGATTTTTCAAACGCATTTTTTGGGCAAAAAACACACTTTTTTAAATTTTAATGCACTAAAACACACTATATTGCCCAAATGTTTTATGATATAAAAAAAGATGATCTTAGGCCGAGTACATGGATACCAAACATGACATGCTTTAAAATTGCGCACAAACGTGCAGTGGCGACAAACTACATACATTTTTAAAAGCCTTTAAAAGCCTTTACAGGTTACCACTTTAGCTTTACAGAGGAGGTCTACTGCTAAAACTACTGCCCTCGATCTGACCTTCACGGTGATACCTCACATGCAGGGTGCAATTGCTGTTTACATTTGACGCCAGACCAATGCTTGCGTTCGCGAGAGCAGGGGGGGGGGGGGGGGCAGGGGCAGGGGTGAATTTTTTTTTCTTTATTATTTTTTTGCTTTTTATCTTATTTTTAAACTGTTCCTTTAATTTTTTTATTTTTTTTAATCATTTTTATTGTTATGTCAGGGAATGTAAATATCCCCTATGATAGCAATAGGTAGTGACAGGCAGGGGCGGACTGACCATTCTGGCTCTCGGGCACTGCCCGAGGGCCCCATGCCACTAAGGGGCCCTATCAGGGTTGCCAGCCTCAATGAAACCAGGGACAGTATGTAAAAATCTGTGTTTTTTTAAAAATCCCAAGATTATAGCTGCCCTGCCTCTCCAGTACCTTTTCAGTGTGTGTATGTGTATTCTGTGTGTGTATACTGTGTGTGTATATTGTGTGTATACTGTATGTGTGTGTGTGTGTATACTGTGTGGCCCCATAATCTATTGCCTGGGGGCCCCATAATCTCCTATTGCCTGGGGGCCCCATAATCTCCTATTGCCCGGGGGCCCCATAATCTTCTCCTATTGCCCGGGGGCCCAATAATCTCCTATTGCCCGGGGGCCCCATGAGCTGTCAGTCCACCCCTGGTGACAGGTACTCTTTTTTGGAAAAAAATGGGGTCTATTAGACCCTAGATCTCTCCTCTGCCCTCAAAGCATCTGACCACACCAAGATCAGTGTGATAAAATGCTTTCCCAATTTCCCAATGGCGCTGTTTACATCCGGCGAAATCTAAGTCATGAAATGCTCGTAGCTTCCGGTTTCTTAGGCCATAGAGATGTTTGGAGCCACTCTGGTCTCTGATCAGCTCTATGGTCAGCTGGCTGAATCACTGGCTGCATTTTCAGGTTCCCTGTTGGGACAGGAGAGCCAGAGAAAAACATGGAAGAAGGTGGGGGGGGCATTCCCTCCCACTGCTTGTAAAAGCAGTCTAGAGGCTAATTAGCCGCTAGGATTGCTTTTACATGAAAGCCGACCACTGGCTGAAAAGAATGATACCAAGATGATACCTAAACCTGCAGGCATCATTCTGGTATAACCACTCAAAGTCCAGCAACATACCAGTATGTTGCTGGTCCTTGTTGGGCATATATTGTAATCTATTTTTTCATGCAGCCTGTGGGCTGAACGAAAAAAAGAGATTGATTGGTGGGTATGCCCACCATTAGAATACCTCCCTTCATGCACCCACTTCTAATGATGGGCAAACATGCACCATTTATATATGCCGAAGCATGGGGGCATCCGCCCCAAAAGTTAGGAGCAAATCGCTCCTTCGCCCCAGCTGCCCCCATGCTTCGGCATATATCACCTCCGACAGCGCTGGAGTCACGGCTTTATGTATCGTGGGAGCAAACGCTGTTGCTGTCAAGATAAATAAATCCGCGCTGCAGCTGAATGGCGTACCTGAAGACAAAAAAATGGTTAACAATAAAACACAGTAAACAGTAAAGTATAAAAAATTGCATACCTTAAAAGCATACATGATAAAACATAATAACAATAAAACATTGCAGAATAGAATACAGTAAAAAAGAGTAGAACAATAGAGAGAGAATAGAGAGAGCGAGAACAATAAAACGACACTTATTTTTGTTTTTTTTATTTTATATATTTTTTTGTGTTTTTTTTTTTTTTTTACACCTTTTTTTGTAACTGTAACTTTTATAACTGTAATCGGTTCCAGGTTCGGGTCTCTCAAAATGCCATGGCATCTTAGGAGACCCTGTGAAAGTGTGCCTAGTCTGTGCAATGCTGTACCCTACGCTAATACTCAACTAGTGTATGGTAGCGTTCAAAACATTCACCAATGCAAAGACCAGGATTGTCAGGACAGGAGGGACAATAATAGCGGGTGTCACGCCTATATCCGCGCTTTCTGCAGACACAACATCTTTTTTGGGGGGGTTCGTTGGGTAGGGGTACCCGGGAGGACATAAAGAAAATGCCTCTCATGCAGCCGACTGCATTTGGTTGGGGATGTGAATGGGGGAAGTAGGGGTGCTGCAGAAGTGGTGGGTTCCCAATTAGGATTGGCGAATGCAGCAGAAAGGGCATTATGGATACGACGGGCTTGTGTTTGTCTTCATCCTGGTGGCAGCGGGACACTACTTGTGCTTGCCACCTCACCAGCTTGAACTGCACTTATGGGACTCGCCACATCACCAAGTGTTACTGCAGTGCTGGTTTGACTACGACCGGGGTGTACTAGGCCGCTGGTGCTTGCCAGTTCACCAAAACGCTACCAAAAAAACTGTTAGCGATCGCAGGGATCAGGCCTGACTCTGCGAGCGCTGCAGTTGTGCGTTTAGTAATTTGTAAGTGACAGTGATCGATGGATACTGCGATTGGGTGGGCTGGGCTGGGCCTGGTGGAGGGGCAAAACGCAGGTGCTAGCAGGTATCTGGGCTGATCCTGCTAACACTGCGTTTTTGGGAACCCTAAACTGCTGGGGACGCTAATATAGATCTGATCAGATTAGATATTGATCCATTCAGATACTATACCACTAAGGGAGGTGTATGGTGCGTGCGTGGATGTTAGCAGTACTGGCACTAATCTGACGCTGCCTGGGGCAACGCAGACCCTATCTGACCCTAAAACCTAACTTATATCACCGCCGGGTGATCAGGGGGCTAAACCTTTCTTAGGTAATAAACGGCGGGTGCCCTGACACTATAAAAAATAAACTCACTAACCAGCGTCACCCGTAACAGTTATAAGGTGATCACTGGTGAAAGGGTTAACTACGGGGCAATCAAGGGGTTAAAACCTTTATTAGGTAGTATATGGGGGTCCCTGCCGCTATAAAACGCTGACGGCGAACCTAACTACTTATCTCCCTAACTGGCGTCACCAGTGACACTAATACAGCGATCAGAAAAACGATTGCTTAGTGACACTGGTGACGGGGTGTGATCAAGGGGTTAAAACTTTATTAAGGGGGGTTAGGGGGGTACCCTAGACCTAACGGGGGCTACCACTAACTGCCCTAAATGTCACAAACTGACACCAATGCAGTAATCAGAAGAAAAAAAAACTGCTATTGGTGTCACTGTGACGGGGGGGGGGGGGGGGGTGTGGTGATTAGGGGGTGATCGGGGGGTAAAAATTGTGCCTAGTGTGTTTTACTGTAAGTGTAGTGTTTGTGTCTTCTCTCCTCGGCGCCGGAACGGAAAATACCGACCCGAGGAGAGATGACATCACTTCCTCTGCCGTTGCTTACTATACAGCAGCAGAGGAAGATTCTCATTCGTTGGGAGCGATGCGCCCCCCCGCCCGCGGGATGCAGATCAAGTACCAGGTACTTGATTTTGCCTGCCCTGCCATTCTGCCGCAGTATATCTGCGTTAGGCGGTCGACAAGTGGTAAATTGATTCTTAAGGAGCCTCCACCTTCCATATATTCTGTCATTGGTTCCAACGTGGACCAAGACAACTGCGTCATGCCCAGTCCCTCCCAGTATTTCATCAACCCGGTCCACCACATGCCAAACCCTGGCACCAGGGAGACAGAAAACCATTTGGTTGAGGCGATCCTGGCGACAAATTATTCTGCCAGTCCTTCTGATTATAGAATCCCCTATTGCCACCAACTGTCTGGGCCTACCTGCACTCCCCTCACCACCCCTACTAGATGGGCTGCTCTCCCGGCTTTAAGGGGGAGTAGTGACATCTAGGGCTGCCACCTCTGAGCTTGATACCCCCACATCTTCACCCAACTTGCCGAATCTGTTAGGGTGCTCAAACCCAGGGCTGGTCTTCCTTTTCTGTGAGCCCTTACCACTCCCTCTAACTGTACTAACCCATCTTCCTACCTGATAATCTTGACTTACCCCTCCACCCTCCACCCTCCCCATTAACCCCACTAACCACCTGCTCAGTGAGCAGAGGACCCCTTTCAAGGTTGTCAGTTCTGCCCAGTGTTGCAATTTGCTCCTCCAGATCTCTCTGTGAGTTTCCAGAAGGGCAACCCACTCACATCTGTCACAGCGGTATCCATCCTGGAGCTGTTGCTCCATTGTTGTATACATGTGGCACACTGTGCACTGCACAAAACCTTCAATCTTGCTAGCACACATTTTCCCAGTTACAATAATAATATTACTAACAGGAAATTTCAGATGTTACTTACAGGTTTGATGACTCCTGTTAAAACCTCCTATTTTCAACTCTGGTTTTTAACTCACCACTTAATCCAGTTCCACTTGGTCTAAGTTCCAGCAAGCAAAAAGGTGGCAAGCTCAAAGATGAGCAGGCTCAAAATGAGTTCTACAGAAAGTTATATAGGGCCTGAAGCCCCTGTGACCAATTAACCACTCCCCTTAACCGCTTCAGATCCGGGCCATTGCCAAATGACGGCAACAGCGCGGATCTAAATTGCCGGGACGACGTCTACTGACGTCGTCCCGTGCACGGCGCGCTCGGTGATCAGCGAGTCTATGAGACTCGCCTGATCACAGATCAGAGTAAGGGGTTGGTCCCGACCCCTACCACATGATCAGCTGTCAGCCAATGACAGCTGATCATGTGATGTAAACAGAGCCGGTAATCGGCTATTTTTCCTCCTCGCGCTGACAGCGCGAGGAGGGAAAAAAGAAACCCGATCACCGGCGGCCGTGATCGGGACATCAGTCCCGATCACGGCGATCTTCTAACACAAGGCAATAGGCAGCAGTGCTGCCTACCAGTGCCCACCAGCGTCACCCATCAGTGCCCACAGTGCCATCAATCAGCGCCACCCATCAGTGCCCACAGTGCTACCCATCAGTGCCCACAGTGCCACCCATCAGTGCCCACAGTGCCACCCATCAGTACCACCCATCAGTGCCACCCATCAGCACCCACATCAGTGCCACCCATCAGCACCCACATCAGTGCAACCTATCAGTGCCCATCAGTGTCACCTACCAGTGCCCATAAGTGCCCATCAGTGCCGCCCATCAGTGCCCCCCATCAGTGCCCCCATCAGTGCCCCCCCATCAGTGCCGCCCATCAGTGGTACCTATCAGTGCCCATCCGTGCCACCCATCCGTGCCACCCATCCGTACCACCCATCTGTGCCACCCATCCGTGGCCATCAGTGCGGCCTTATCTGTCCCCATCAGTGCCACCTTATCTGTCCCCATCAGTGCCGCCTTAACTGTGCCTATCAGTGCCGCCTTAACTGTGCCCATCAGTGCCGCCTTATCTGTGCCTATCCGTGCCCATCAGTGCAGCCTATCAGTGCCCACCAGTGCCGCCTCATCAGCGCATATCAATGAAGGAAAAAAATTACCTGTTTGCAAAATTTTATAACAAACTATTAAACATGATTTTTTTTTTTTTCAACAATTTCCATCTTTTTTTGTTTGTTTAGCAAAAAATAAAAATCCCAGCTGTGATTAAATACCACCAAAAGAAAGCTCTATTTGTGGGAAAAAATGATAAAAATTTCATTTGGGTACAGTGTTGTATGACCGCGCAATTGTCATTCAAAGTGCGACAGCGCTGAAAGCTCAAAATTGGTCTGGGCAGGAGGGGGGTTTAAGTGCCCAGTAAGCAAGTGGTTAATTAGTAGTTTGAAGGAAGGAAAGAAAAAAAAAGCTGTTTAAAAAGTGACAGAAAAGGTATTAAGAAAGCTGCAAGGAAAGACCCCAAAAAGAACCTAAAAATGCAAACACAGCAATCAAAAACGCTCCACTCAAAGTTTTCACTCTTCAGCTTCCAACCAGCAAATCTGTAACAGGTATGGCAACATCATTCCCATATTCTAAAGTAGTTGAAACCTATATACAACATCATTACCTTTATTGTTCCGATGTAGTATTTTATATGCAACAATTGCTCTCTTCCTGAAGAAGCAGGCGGTTGCTCCACGAAACGCGTTGAAGAAAGTGTTTAATATGCTACATTATATCTAAAATTGTATTATGGATTAAATCTCTCTTTGATGGTCGTACCATGGAAAATTTGTACTTATATGTTGCACACATGTACCCCTTTTCTCACCCAGTATGTAGGGAATTGTAATGTTTATATGACAAATTCTTAAATATGCACTAATAAAAATGTAATACTTTTTTAAGATAAATAAGGTGTGGTATCATTAAAATCCCATTCGTTTTCCCAATTGAAATGTAGGGGGCGCAGCTCCCCCCTAGATACAGCCATGCAGCATTTTCATGCCTGGAGCTATTGGGAGTCCCTGCATTCACATAGTTGCCGACATTGTAAAAAAAAATGGATAGGCACATTTTTTGTCTGTAGGTGGAGTCTTATTATAATTAGGGGCAGGGCTTTCGTTTTCAGGCGTGGTGTAACGGGGAAAGGAAAATGCGCTGCAGCGAAAAATGGCCTTGGCTTAAACTTAATATTGGGGGTGGCTTAAGGGGGTGTGGCTCAAAGGGGGTGTGGTTTGAGTCTGTGATGAACGAGGGATGGAGGGAGAAAGAAAGAATTAGGGAGAGAAGGAGAGAGAAGGAAGGAAAGAAAGCAGGATGGAGGGACAGCAAGCCCAGATCCTACACCACAATAGCTATATGTGTATTCCAGAAATTTTAACAATCAGCAGATAAAGATACTCCAAACACCTGGTGTTAGCGCTTCAATTACCCCGGGCGCCATGGCTGGTAGAGTGTCAGGATGATTGAAGCGCATTATTTCTATTATTACATTGTAATATAAAATTAAATAGTTCAACTCACCATAATGCAGAATCAGTGGGAGCCCTGAGCGTGTCACTTGTCACATCGCCTGCCATCTGATGCCCCCAGCAGAGTCCTTCCTTAGACCAGGCATTCCCAGCAGAGTCCCGCCTTACATCAGGTGCCCCCAGCAGAGTCCCACCTTACATCAGGTGCCCCCCAGCGGAGTCCCGCCTTACATCAGGTGCCCTCAGCGGAGTCCCGCCTTACATCAGGTGCCCCAGCGGAGTCCCTCCTTACAGCAGGCATTCCCAGCGGAGTCCCTCCTTACATCATGTCCTCCAATGCAATACTCCCAACGCACACGTACCTGCACAAACAGTTGTATCTTAAATTGGGTGCTGAAAGGACCAACGGCTGGAACCGACTGCAATCATGAGAAGGAAGTGTCACCAGCACACCAGGATCTCCAAAATTGGGTCCAAAATTTTAATCACATAGTATCAAAAAAATAAATAGAAGCAACGTTTCGGAGCCACGCAGGACCCCTTCATCAGGTATGTGACAAATTGTGATACAAACAGTCCACCATTTAAAGAACCACTCACCAATCAGTGCAAAGAGGAAATAATCCCCAGCCCACCCCCTGACATCCAATGACATCATATCCCATCCATTAACCTGTGTGTTTGCTTCCTATTTACATAAAACAGCCATCAGGCTGTCATAACCACTTTGGCCAAAGTGGATCAGTGTACTAATATACTGTTCATACTAAAATGAATCCTATTTGCAGAGAACTAACCTGCAATTGCAGCCTCTTTAAACATGTCTGTTCCTTTCCTTAATTGTGTACTTCCACCTGGCCATTTACTACAATTGCTAGGTGACCATTGGGGGCTTGCATTTCTACTCCAATCCAGCGACACACTATGCACACACATGCGCCCTAGGGGATCAATGCGTCAAAGCAGACAGCGGCGGTCTGCAATTGGATAGGGAGCACTCTGGGGCTAAGTGAAAAAAAAAAATGAAAAAAACGAGTCTGAAGGTGAAAGTGAGTCATGGCTGCTGCACCTCGAAGATATGGAAAGTGAAAAAAAGCGTAAAATTTAAATAAAATATAAAAATAAAGGAAAAGAGAAAAGAATAAAAACACGAAAAGAAAAATATAAAAGTTATAAGAGGGGAAAAAAAAATATATTATATATATATATATATATATATATATATATATATATATATATATATATATATATATATATATATATATGAAATAAAATGAAATAAAATAGAATAAAATAAGTAATTAAAAATGAGAAAAATGAAAAAACAAAAAATAAAAAATGAAAAGAGAAAAAAATTCCCTGTGCCAGCTACCATGATAGACAAAAAAGCAGAATAGCTGCAAAATAGATGTGCAATTAAAGTATAGAATAAAAGATTAAAATAGTTGATACATTACAAACATAAGCTACATCACAATCCAAATGATCTGTCTTCAAGAAAACACAAATAGGATAGAGTGATATTAAGGCCCCCTGGCTGGACTGTGCCCAGGGTATATGTCCAGTATGCCTCACAGTGAAGGAGGAGACAATCACGGTCTCCCCCCCTCACTGGTACTTGTGTACTTGATGCTTCCTAGCAACAAAGTGTATTGCTACAGGTTTGTTTAAATCGGGGTTTCACCTTTCAGGGCCCTCTCCAGCGCTACTCTTATATCACTCCTATGTTTCTGGAATCATCGTTTAAAAGGGCCAACTGTTTTCCCTACATACACCAATGAGCAGGGACATTTCAAAATGTAGACACAAAACTCTGTGTTGCTGTCACGGACAAATACTCACCGAGGCCGAGATGCCGAGAGCGGCTCGCCCTTACGACCACGCGCACCCAGACCCCCGAAATGGGTACAGGAGGCTGAGGGCACGCGGAGGCACGGGCTTCCAGAAGGATAGTAGGTTCAGAAGCTGGAAGCGGGTGTCCTGGGATCCGCAGGGAGCAGGGCTGAAAACACAAGCAGAGGTTAGGGAACAAGCAGATAATAATCAGGGTATCACAAGATCCAGCAGCGCGGTGGTTAAGCAGGCCAGGGTTCGGTGCACAGATCTGGCAGGTATAATCAAGATAGTCCAGCAGAGTAGTAGTTAAACAGGCCAGGGGTTTGGTACACAGATCAGGCAGGTTATTGATAGGATTGTCCAGCAGAGTAGTGGTTAAACAGGCCAGGGTTCGGTACACAGATCAGGCAAAAGTACAAGGGACAATCCGGGAGAGTAGTGGTTAACAGTCCAGCAGAGGTTCGGTACACAGATCAGGCAAAAGTACAAGGGACAATCCGGGAGAGTAGTGGTTAACAGTCCAGCAGAGGTTCGGTACACAGATCAGGCAAAAGTACAAGGTAATACAGGCTCAGGGAACAGGGAGAGCTGACGACAAACCAGCAACCCGACTGGGTGCTGGAGCCGTCAGATATAGCCCCCCTGCCCGGCGAGCGCGTCAGTGTGACGCGCTACCGGGGCACCCGCACGGGCTACGGAGCGCACACGGGGACCGCCGTGCACCCGCGCGCGCCGCACCATCAGGCCGCGGACGGGTGCGCGGCGAAGCACTCGTCCCGTGCGCATGCGCACCGGAGCCCGGCGAGCGGAGACGCTCCCTGGCTCCTGACAGTTGCAGTTCATATATCCTTGTATGCGATATTGTCTGCCAT
Organism: Lithobates septentrionalis; assembly: GCA_037952835.1. Classification (NCBI taxonomy): domain Eukaryota; kingdom Metazoa; phylum Chordata; class Amphibia; order Anura; family Ranidae; genus Lithobates; species Lithobates septentrionalis. The sequence continues at coordinate 67,218 of JBBDGP010003449.1, read as the reverse complement.
TATGTGGGTGGGTGAAATGTTCACCACATATCATAGAGTTGCAAACGTTACAATTATAACATTGGTAACAACCGCTTTTTTGTGAGATTCTAACCTTTGGCTTAACATATTTAGATCTCGGGTCTGGCTGTACCAATATGTTGCGCAAGGACCTACTTCGTTTGTGGACTAGTAATGGTGGATTCTTGATACTTGTGGTCAACGTACCGTCAGCTCTCAAAATGTTAATGTTGCGTGTGGTCGCCTGCTTAATAGGATCTGATTCCTGGTTAGAACCATATATGAACAAAGTCCTATCAGCTGTTTTATTAGTTTTAACTGAATTTGAAGTGGCTGTGCTAAGCGCTTTGTCAAGTGTCGTGATAGGATACCTTCGCTCAATGAATTTCCCGTACATGGCCTCTAGTTGTGCATTCCTCTCACTTTCATTAGAGCAGATACGCATTACACTTTTAAACTGAGAAATGGTTAGGCTATCATGGAGATGTTTTAGGTGTGCACTCTAAAAGTGTAACAATGTGTTCCTGTCAGTTGGTTTTGCAAATAATGATGTATGTAATGTACCCTGCTCATTGGTAATTCTGACATCCAGATAGGTAATACTATCCTGGGAAATTTCTGTATTGAATATTATGCCCGGAAATATCCTATTCAAATGCCCCACAAACTCATGAAGAATGCAAACTTCACCATCCCAGATTAAAAAAATATCGTCAATGTATCTTAACCAACACTTGACGTGCTGAGGAAAAAGAGCCATAGAATAAATGTGATGTTCCTCCATATATCCAACGAACAGGTTCGCAGATGAAGGGGCTGCTGAACTGCCCATTGCTGCATCACGGATTTGGGCAAACTTTGTTCCTTCAAACGAGAAAAAATTACTCTCCAGAACAAACTGTAAACCTTCGATAAGAAATTCATCTGGGGGATTATGGACTATCAGTTTGGATAAGTAATATCTCACCGTCATCAAGCCAGCTTCGTTTGCTAAGCTTGTGTACAAGGACGAAATGTCCATGGTCGCCAATTTCCAATTTCATCATCCTACGTCCCTGATGTACGATGATACATTTTTTACCAGGGGCTGAAGATAAAAGTCAATCAACTAGGCCAAGGACGGCGTAATCGATCCTGTTCCTGAAACTATTGGCCTAAACTTCAAGGGTGTTGTTCCCTTGTGAACCTTTGGTAGCCCATATATAACGGGCAGTCTAGGATGCTCATCCATCAGGAATTCAGCTGTCTCTTTAGAGATCCAATCGTTTGAGAGACCAATATTAATAAGGGAAAACAGGGCATTGATTGTGCTTTGTGTAGGATCCCTATCAAGTTGTATATAGCTTACAGTATCTGCTAGCATCAGCAGCATGCCATCCCTATAGTCCGTGTAATTCATTGCCACAATGTCCCCGCCTTTGTCAGCGGGTTTAAGAATGAGATTTTTATCCTCCCTCAATGATTTCAAAGCCTTATATTCTGACGGACTCAAGTTGTTTTTTTTTTTCATAGTGGAGGCACTCGAGCAAACATCATGCTTCAGAATACGAATGTAACTCTCTATAGACCGATATTGGCCAGGAAGCATGAGTTTACTTTTCATCTTAAATGCTTGGCCCTTAGACCCAGTTACAATTCCTGCTTGCGTACGGAAAAATTGTTTTATCTTTAGAGCCCTTTAAAACTTGAATAATTCTATTTGACAGTTAAATTGATCAAATTTTGCTGTAGGACAAAATGAAAGACCTTTGAATAGTATCACAATTTGTCACATGCCTGATGAAGGGGTCCTGCGTGGCTCAGAAACGTTGCTTCTATTTATTTTTTTGATACTATGTGATTAAAATTTTGGACCCAACTTTGGAGATCCTGGTGTGCTGGTGACATTTCCTTCTCATCCTTACATCAGGTGCCCCAGTGGAGTCCCTCCTTACATCAGGTGCCCCCAGCAGAGTCCCTCCTTACATAAGTTGTCCTAAGGCAGTGGAGTCCCTCCTTACATCAGTTGTCCCCAGGCAGTGGAGTCCCTCCTTACATCAGGTGTCCCCAGCCAGTGGAGTCCCTCCTTACATCAGGTGTCCCCAGCCAGTGGAGTCCCTCCTTAGATCAGGTGTCCCCAACCAGTGGAGTCCCTCCTTACATCAGGTGTCCCCAGGCAGTGGAGTCCCTCTTACATCAGGTGTTCCCAGGCAGCGGAGTCCCTCCTTACATCAGTGTCCCCAGTGGAGTCCCTCCTTACATCAGGTGCCCCAGTGGAGTCTCTCCGTACATCAGGTGCCCCCAGCAGAGTCCCTCCTTACATCAGGTGACCCCAGACAGCGGAGTCCTTCTTACATCAGGTGTCCCCAGGCAGTGGCGTCTGACCTTACATCAGGTGTCCCCAGGCAGTGGAGTCCCTCCTTACATCAGGTTTTCCCAGGCAGTGGATTACCTCCTTACATCAGGTGTCCCCAGGCAGTGGAGTCCCTCCTTACATCAGTGTCCCCAGGCAGTGGAGTCCCTCCTTACATCAGTGTCCCCAGACAGTGGAGTCCCTCCTAACATCAGTGTGCCCAATGGAGTCCCTCCTTACATCAGGTGTCCCCAGGCAGTGGAGTCCCTCTTACATCAGGTGTCCCCAGGCAGTGGAGTCCCTCTTACATCAGTGTCCCCAGTGGAGTCCCTCTTACATCAGGTGTCCCCAGGCAGTGGAGTCCCTCTTACATCAGGTGTCTCCAGGCAACAGAGTCCCTCCTTACATCAAGTGTCCCCAGGCTGCAGAGTCCCTCTTTACATCAGTGTTGCCAGTGGAGTTCCTCCTTACATCAGTGTCCCCAGTGGAGTCCCTCCTTACATCAGGTGCCCCAGTGTAGTCTCTCCTTACATCAGTTGTCCCCAGGCAATCGAGCCCCTCCTTACATCAGGTGTCCCCAGACAGCGGAGTCCCTCTTACATCAGGTGTCCCCAGGCAGTGGCGTCCCTCCTTACAACAGGTGTCCCCAGGCAGTGGAGTCCTTTCTTACATCAGGTGTCCCCAGGCAGTGGCGTCCCTCCTTACATCAGGTGTCCCCAGGCAGTGGAGTCCCTCCTTACATCAGTGTCCCCAGTGGAATCCCTCCTTACATCAGGTGTCCCCAGGCAGTGGAGTCCCTCTTACATCAGGTGTCCACAGGCAGCGGAGTCCTTCTTACATCAGGTGTCCGCAGGCAGTGGAGTCCCTATTACATCAGATGTCCCCAGGCAGTGGCATCCCTCCTTACATCAGGTGTCCCCAGGCAATGGAGTCCCTCCTTACATCAGTGTCCTCGGGGGAGTCCCTTGGCTCTGCCTCTCATCAGCGGCAGGCCAAAAGTCGGAGGGTTGGCGGCAGCTCCATTTAGGTCTCTTTCCCATGTGTTCAGTGGAGAGGGGAGGGCCTCCGATCCGTGCAGCTAACCGGCTTCAGTGTACAAGAGAATTGTGTACTTGTACACTGAAGAGAGAAGCTGATTGGCTGCATGGATCATGGCCCCTCCCCTCTCCACTGAACACAAGGAGAAAGAAACTTGCTAGCTGAAGGGGACTTGCAGTGGCGGCAGTGGCCATATTTTCGGAGCCAGAGCTGCGGTCTTTGCCAAAAACAGTCCCGATTCCCAGGACAAAAGCAAAATCCTGGGATTTTCATCGGGATGGACTCAGATCAGGACTAGAGTCCCATTTTTTCGGGATTGTCCCGGGAATATCGGGACTGTTGGCAAGTATTCATTCACTGCTGCCGGTGCTATTACAAATGTAGCGGCCCCAGCAGACGTGCCTGTGCCTGGCTTCTCATTGTTGGCCGCCATGGTTGATATGCTTGAACTGCATCACCGGTGTCCCTGCATACGTCCATGTGCCTAACTTATTCCCGTCTACCACTGTGCCTTCTATACTTACACAGTATTCCTCCAGACATGCCCGCGCTGCATGCTAAACTCTCAAGGGCCACATATGGCCTACGGGTTTGACACCCCTGATATACAGCATCTCCACTGGCCCTTTGTATATTAGATAGGCATGCTGACATTGTGCCAAGCTGGCCCAATGAAAGTATGGAAAAAATATCATTCCTGTGATTCGGCTTTAGGACAGTGGGCATGGTTGAGTAGTTTAGCAAAAGACACTGGGCATGGCTGATACCACTCAGTATATCAGTCTACAATAGAGCTGCCTATTGTCAGCCCACAATAGAAAATTAGCAGTTAAGTGCACTTCTGGCAGATCATCAGGTATTTTCCATACTTAAAGGCTCTTTAAGGGGGTAAAACCCAAGAAAATGTGTATTTATTGCAGAAATTATCTGCATATGTGTTTTGTTTTGTTTATTTTGCCTTGACATGCATGTTAATGAGTAGAATTAATGATTTAGCAAGGTGAATGTTCACTTGGCAAAGTGTGTGTTAACCTATTCACATGCCAGCAAAAAGTCTATTTTTTTATTTTTATTTTCATATGATTGGGTATGCAAAGTGTACACAAGTTCTCCTTATTTGCTAACAATTTTTGTATCTTTTTAATTTTTATTTTCTCATACATTCTATTAATCAACACAAAATGAAGGTGTATTTAGAGTATGTAATATTTTACTGTACTTATATGAGCAGCTCTGTTAGTATCTCTAACTGGATGGAGCCACTAGGTGGCATAATACACTGTCGTGATGAACGTCCTTTTTTTTAATGTACAGTCACTATGTAATTATGTAATTAGGGTTTAACAGGAATCCGTCAGAATAGAAACACTGCCAAAGCTGAATTGTTTTGAAGATGCATGTTCATTCTTCTGTTGGTAGTCAGAGACCTGGAACAAGCATGTGCATATTAACTGTCAAGACACCTAATATGAACATGGACTCAAATAGGCTCCTTGCACATGGGGCCTCCTAGCTACTGTGCGTCCCTCTCGGAGTTTTAGTGCACCTAAAACGGACAGACGCAGTGTCCAGCCCCGCTGCCTGCAGCCTATGGCAGGCTGTGATTAGACTTTGGCAGGCTGCAGGCAGCAGGATTGCATACCTCCCAAATTTTTGAGATGGGGACGAGGGACACCTATTTAGCTAAAGTATAGTACACGCCCCCTGCCACACCCACTTAAAGGACAATTAGCCAAAAAAATGCTTAGTTAAAACGGAGCTCCGCCTAAATTTTTTTTTTTAAAAGTCAGCAGCTACAAATACTGCAGCTGCTGACTTTTAAAACATGGACACTTACCTGTCCAGGGCACCCGCGATGTCGGCACCCGAGGCCGAACCGTCTCTCGGTCCTCGGGTGCTGTCGCCTCCATCTTCGGTAAGGGAATCAGGAAGTGAAGTCGTGCGGCTTCACTTTCCGGTTCCCTACTGCGCATGCGCGAGTCGCGCAGCGCAATACGGCTGGTCCCTGCTGTCTCTGGGACTCGTGTGTTTCCCAGCAGACAGCGGGGGGGGGGGGGGGGACAGGAAGTGGCGTAAATAACCGCCGAAATGAGGGACAGTTGGGAGCTATGGGATTGGACACTTCACCTGACCCACCTACGCACACACGGGACGTTTTTACAACCTCTCCTGAACGATTTAACTTAACAGATAGTAACCCACGTTTAAAACGTCCGTTTTGCCACATTTACAAGCGTTTGAAAAAAAAAAGCCAAAAATGAAAAACACCTGTAAACGAAATGTGGCTAAACGCCGCGTTTGGCGTCTGAAACGTCAGAAACTTTGGCGTCTGAACTAATTTTTTTGCCTTCAAAGAAAAGCTTATAAACGCAACTGCCTAAAAACGACATTAAACAAACCTGTGTACATATACACATAAGATAACATTGGATGAGTTCAGGGGCAGTTGAAAAAAGCATCCAACTGCCTCTGAATGTCCGTTTACCAGCACACCAGGAGTAATGCACGGCAGCTGGATAGCCCTGTGCGCCAGGGGCCTTAGGCCTCATATACACTGCTGCTGGTAAACGGACGCTTAGGAGCAGTTGGGCATTTTTTTCAACTGCTCCTGAACTCTCCTCTATGTTATCTTATCAGTACATGTACAGTCGTGTATAGTCGTTTCTAGACAGTTGAGTTTAGAGGCCTTTTTTGGAAAGCAAAAAAATTAGTTCAGATGCTGAGTTTAGAGGCATTTCAAGCGCCAAACGCTTCTAAACACAGTAACTCACGTTTAGCCACGTTTCATTTACAGGCATTTTTCATTTTTGGCTATTTAAAAAAAAAAAAAAAAAAGATTCTAAATGCAAACGTGGCAAAACACCGCTAAACGCGCCATATAAACGTGGCAAAGCGGACATCTTAAATGTTAGTTACTATCTGTCAAGTTAAATCGTTCAGGAGAGGTTGTAAAAATGTCCCGTGTACATTAAGCCTTAATAGTGAAGGATATCTGCATAGACCCTGCACCTAAATGTAAACCTTTCCATTGACCCAAACATGTAAACGTAGCACTACATTCATAAACCTTACCATTATTTGTGTAAAAATTAATAACTTCCCCCAAAAGACACAACAGTGATGTTACAATGCACACAGAACAAGCCTAGGTTGTATGTAATTTTCTTAAAGTGGTTGTAAAGGTTCATTTTTTTTTTAAAATAACAAACATGTTATACCTACCTGCTCTGTGTAAGGGTTTTGCACAGAGAAGCCCCCAATCCCCTTCTTGTGGGGTGCCCCAGTGGCGCTCCTGGCTCCTCCTCTTCATCGGGTGCCCCCACGAAGAGCCGCTTTCTTTGGGGACACCTGTGCGGGCACGCTCACCTCCATTGACACAGACTGCAGGACTTGGCCCTGCCCCCCGCTCCCATGTCACTGGATTCGATTGACAGCAGTGGGAGTAAATGGCTTCTACTGCTATCAATCTAACCAACGAGGACAGAGACAGCGGCTGGTGGCGCTGGAATTGTGCACATCACTGGAACGGATGGGCTCAGGTAAGAAAAAGGGGGGCTGTGGGGACAGCTGCAGCACAGAAGGTTTTTCACCTTAATGCATAGAATGCATTAGGTGAAAAACCTGGAGACTTTACAACCCCTTTAAGGGCCGTGCATACGGGCCGAATATCAGGCAATGTTGGCCGGTTCAATAGAATCCGGCTGACATTCGGCCCGTGTGTACTGCAGCCATGCCATCAGAAGCCGGCCAAACTTCCGGCTTCTGTTGAAGGGGCATGAACGAAAAAGATCTGCCGATCAGCACCTGAGAGCACTGACCGGTGTGTTTTAGCGGGGGGGGGGGGGTACTCCATCCCCCTGTCAGAACATAATAGCTCACTGGGGGAGATCACTATACTAACATTGGGCAGTTAGTACAGGGTCTCCTCCAGAGCTCTTTTGTTTGTTTTTTCATTCAGCCCGCTGGGTTAAATGAAGAAAAAAAAAATAGAAAAAACTAATAGTGCGTACCAGGCTTTAGTTTTGGTTTGACAAATAATCTGATAACCCTATCAAGTTTTTTTTTTTTTGTTCTTATCTCTGTCTGGCAGGGGTGATTTCCTTTCTCTTCCTTTCCTGGGGATGCACCAGAAAATGAGAGAAAATCTCTGCAATGTGAATGGAATTTCCTTCTTATGCCCCGTACACACGGTCGGACTTTGTTCGGACATTCCGACAACAAAATCCTAGGATTTTTTCCGATCATTCTGAACGCGGTGACGTAAAACACGTACGTCGGGACTATAAATGGGGCAGTGGCCAATAGCTTTCATCTCTTTATTTATTCTGAGCATGCGTGGCACTTTGTGCGTCGGATTTGTGTACACACGATCGGAATTTCCGACAACGGATTTTGTTGTCGGAAAATTTTATATCCTGCTCTCAAACTTTGTGTGTCGGAAAATCCGATGGAAAATGTGTGATGGAGCCTACACACGGTAGGAATTTCCGACAACAAGGTCCTATCACACATTTTCCGTCGGAAAATCCGACCGTGTGTACGGGGCATTAGACTGGTCACCAGCACAAATGTCCAGATAGAAAATGTACCCTTTTTGTATTTCCCCTCACTTTCTTTCCCTAGTGGAGACCCACATAAAAACCTAACAATTGGTCCAACCTTCCCCTAATCTATTCAAAGCAAAACAAAAAATTTCCTTTACATAGACTTTAAAGAGTAACTCCACCTTTATTGAGAAAAAACACCCTCTGGGTGATTAATGTACATTGCAGGGATTTTAACCAACTTTGTTGCAGATTCCCACCTTTTGTTATTCTGAAAAAAATAGCTTTTTGTTTGTCTTTGTCCATGTGGAAAGTAAATGTGAATAGAAGTTATTTCATAATTATCAATCAGCTGCTGCACGTGCAGGGCTCTAACGAGGAAAGTGTCAGGGTCTGCATCCCTTTAGATGTGATTTCCCTTTGAGAGTATCTCACCAAAAACTACATTTTTGTTGCAGAGGATGCTTAAAATCTGAATCGTATCTTAGTGCAGGCTTTTCTGAGAAAATCAGTGAGCCAATCACACAGGAAATTAATTATGTGTACAGAACGCCTCCAGGTTGTCATATTACATTGTACAGAAAATTACAGCGCTGCAGATTAAAAAGGAAAGGTAATTTTAACTACCTCAATACTGGGCACTTTCACCCCTTGCTGCCCAGGCCATTTTTCAGCTTTCAGCGATGTCACAGTTTGAATGACAATTGTGTGGTCATGCTACACTTTAACTATGTGAAATTTGTATCCTTTTCTTCACACAAATAGAGCTTTCTTTTGGTAGTATTTAATCACTGCTGGGTTTTTAATTTTTTACAAAAAAAGACTGAAAATTAAAAAAAAACAAAAACTTATGGACACTGATTAGGTGGCACTGATGAGGAGGCACTAATATGCCGCACTTATGGGCACTGATAGGTGGCCCTAATATGTGGCACTGATAGGCGGCACTGACGGACACTGATAGGTGGAATGGATAGGCGGCACTGATGGGCAGCACGGATGGGCAGAATGGATAGGTGTTACTGATGCACACTGAAAGCCAGCACTGACTGGCATCACTAATGGGCACTGGTGAGCACTGATTGCTGGCACTTCTGGTGCTTTACTGTAATCAGGGCACTGATGGTCAGTGTCCTGATTACATCTCTTGTTGTCCCCTGCGAGGAGATGCCGTTGATCGTCTCTCCTCCCCACACACTCTGTCAGTGTGAGGTGATGAGAGCGGATTACCGGCACTTCTGTATTTACATGTGAGCAGCTGTGATTGGACACAGCCGATCACATGGTTAAAAAGCCGCATCAGCGGCTCTTTAGAGAGATCGGGGTTGCGTCGTGTCCTAGCAAATCGGTGCATCTGTGATCGCTGCGTTGCAAGCCTCCCGGGGGCGTGTAGGAGCGGCTGTGTCATGGTTGGGTTTAAACAGATCCCCTTAGTGCTGCAAGGATGTTTCCTGTACTGCCACTCTCATTAAATTCTTACACGTTTAATCTTGCTGTGCCTTGAGTTAAAAAATGTCATTACAAAATTAATATAATCTTCTCCTATATACAGAAAAAAAAACTGTGTGACTGGTGTAGAGTTCCACTAATATTTCCCCTGGTCGATGCCTTTCCACCAGTCTATCTCAGGGTGAACTTTAGCTGTTTCAACAGCCTGTCCCATGTTCGACTCCAGCCTTTACATCAGCTGTACTAGGGTTAACTTAAATTGTTCCTAAAGTCTATCCTGCTAGCAATTCTGGCCTTTCCACCATCCTGTCCAGTGGTCAAGAGACTGGTGCAAATGCCAGAGTGGACTGTGGCACGTGGTGGAAATGCCAGAGTCCAACTTGGGACACCTGGGTGGAAAGACTGGAGTCAACTACAGAAAATGCAGATGGAAAGACCAAAGATGCCAGTGGGAAATGCCATTGAAATGCCATAGTAATTACAATCAGTTATTTGCCTTAAATAAATGGCATTATTTCTTTTTTTTTGTCGTATGGATCAGCTGTTTTTTTTTACAAACAGATTATATTATCAGAAAAATATGTCAAATTAAATTCACAAATATCAGCACTAGATTTTTTTGTCAAAAATTTCTATATTCCGGTACTGCAAGGTATATGCTATAGAAAGAATGGAAGCGTTTGAGGTGGAAATAAAACGATTCATATGATAATGTATCCATTCATGAGAAATAAAGGCTGTCAGAGGTCAAATAAGTATTTTAATGTGTAAAAAAATATCAATTTCACACCAATGTTGGATATTTATACATGACTTGAATACCTTAATGAGAAAATGATGATATGACAGAAAAAAACGTTTGAACTAAAATAGCTCGCACAGCTTACAGCAAACTGACCCTAATTTTTCTTTTTGCTGACAAATCTATAGTGATTAGTGAGTTTCTGAAGGAAGATTTCTCTCAGTCTGGTTTATAGAAACCTATAAGATTCAAACCTGTGCTGGAAAATGATCCGATTATGAAGGTTTAAAATGTTCCTGTGGCAAAAACTAAATTACATATATGATGCAGCTTGTCAGAAGCGTCAACATAGATTTGCTTACCTGTTGATCCCGCTAGTAGATCCATTATTATTTCACATTCTGTAACAGACAAAGCTGATCCAGCAAAAAGGCAAAAGACCTTAAGTCCTAGCAATTTTTACTTTGTGTTGTCTTTTCTCCTTTATAGTTTCTGCCTCCTTTGCCTTTGGGTTTGTAGGACACTGGTCCCGGTGTCCTCCCTCATTGGACTGACCCTTGGAATGTATTGGTGAATTATATAATGCGCTAAGGCACATGTTTACCATATATTGTTTTTTTATTATGTAACTGATGTATGTTTATTGTTGTTTTCAGTTTTTAATAGTACCCCCCTATTGCTCCTAAAGAAGCCGGGCTATCCACAAAACGCATAGAGGCACACAGCCCATGATTGGAAGCTTCCCCTGCCAGCATGGAAGTGTTTCCAAGTTCTCTTTCATGATTCCTTTGGCTTTGATTAGAGTTTGAGTTTTGGCCCTTATGGGTGACGTACTAAAGGAAGGCACTGCTGATATTCAAGCACTTAAAATGTTATATTGTCCACAGAATGCTTAGTGGACCCTGCACAGGCTAACAAGGTGAATGAATGGTGATGAATTAGATGCCACTGACTAGTAAGGTGCAGGCTGGGGAAAGGTTCGTCCAGACCCAAAGCAAGTTTTAGAAGTAGGAAGAGATAGCCCAGTCGCCGCATAACTTGCCTGGTCCAAATGGTTAGTAGATAAAAGCAGCCTCAGTTAGATTAATTTAAGCCATGCCCCCAACATGTTTCCACTTGCCCCCTGGGCCTTAATCATGGAGGGAATCGAGCTAAGGCTGATTTTGTGAATAAAGTCTAGTTACATTTTAACATTGATCTGAGTTTGTCCTGGCACCTGACAAATCCATCTTTTTCTCTACTTGGTCTTGCTTCTTTTCCCAGGCTTTTAGTCCTTTATTTTTATCTGGTGATCACCAAGTACCACTCCTCCTGTGTTAGGGGGGCTACATTCACTTCTCCACTGCATCTATGGAGGAGCAATGTAGCCACCCCTGGACAGCAGCATTGTAATCAGTGAAGGTGGTGTTGGATTGACTAGTAGATTTAAGCTGGTTTAAGCTGGCCATAGACGGTTCGAATCTCAGCCGGTTCAGCAGGGATCTACTGAGATTTGAACCATGTATCGATTAATCAGCTCTGGTACAACCAGCCTGTCGGATTTTACATGCAATTATTTCTAGTGGCTATTATAGCCACTAGCAGTAATCATTGTGTTCTCCAGGTGGGGACGGCTTTCCCTGCCTGACTTTTGGAAATTAGGTTTATCTCCGCTTTAAAACGACCCTGTTTCTTTTCCTGTTCAGTTTCTTTAAAGGGGCAGGTACAATTAGTGCATGGATGTGGTTGGGGGCCCATTAGAAATAAATGGGCACACACCCCAAAGTGCATAAAGGTGTTGCTGCAACATGCTTTGGCTGTGCAATAAAATGCAAACATTCAGGTGTGAAGCTGGTCTAAGTTGAACTTTTATGATGAAAAATAATGCTATTTTTTATACTTTTTAATATTGTCTCTCCATTGTTTATTTGAATATATGATTGATTAGAAATTAAATATGCATTCTGTTTAATCAGCTTGCAAACATTGTTTTGCACACACAATAATTTTCATTGAACTCATGATCTGTTTATATCTTGGGTTGGTCATCATAAAGAGCAGGAAAAGGAGTAAATAATGCTGCCAATCCGAAATTCCTCAGTGACAAACTGCATGAAAAGAATTTGTCCACTTATAAGGTCAAGGTTGTTGAAAGAAAAAATGTTCTATAATGGCAGAGTGTTTTTAAAGAACCTCTGGGTAGATACAAATTTGGACAACCTGCAAAAGGTCTACCTTTTCGGCAGTGATGATCTGGTGGTATGTTTTCAGCCAAAACATTCCAAAGTTACTATTGATCATATTTAAGGGAAGCTGTCACATTGGCTGTTACTAGTCTTAGGGTCACATCCAGTGCTCTTGCCTGCCATTGCCCAGCTACCGGTACTAGTAGAAGGTTTGGTGATGGAAGACTAACCTGCAGGATACTGCAGAGGTGTTCGCTGCTCCAGAACTAGCACTGCTTCTATGACTTGGGTAAAGATGGGCATTGGCACGAGATGGAAGATTTGGTTTTGAAACATAACTGCCATTTTACCCATCAACAAGTGGTAAATTGTCTCAGAAGAACTGGATTAAAACCGTCAATGTAGTTTTACTATAGCTGCTGAATAGCTCAGCAGGTGGCTCTGCTTCCTAAATTTGTGGTTGTCAGCATTCTTTCTTCTGAATTTCAATGTGATTGTGAAGGGGCAAAGGTCCCAGCAAAGTGTAAACTTGCTATTTCTATAGTTCTCAGTAAGGAAAGGTGTACAGAAGAGATTCACGTGATCAAGGTCATATTTAGATGTCAGGCACACCTGAATAATGATGTGGTTTTGTACATATTTTGATCCCCTGTGTCCTGTGATTATTTTGCCAGTGCTAGAACATGCTATTATAAACCTGCTGCTTGCCTGATATGCAGGGCTACTTTGCAACTGCACTGACTACCAAATAAGAGAGAGAGAAGAGACTATTTTGTGTTCCTAAACAATAAAGAGTCTCGCGACTCTTCTTGACATCCCTGCTCCTCCTACAATTCTATTGCTAAACTCAGCTACATCAGTGGTCATCAACCCTGTCCTCAGGGCCCACTAACAGGCCAGGTTTGCAAGATAACTGAAATACATCACTGGTGAAATCATTTGCTGCTTAGGCCCCTTTCACACTGGGGCGGTAGGGGGCGTCGGCGGTAAAACAGCGCTATTTTTGCGCTGTTTTACCGCGGTATTCGGCCGCTAGCGGTGCGGTTTTAACCCCCCGCTGGCGGCCGAAAAAGGGTTAAAACCCCTTGTATAGCGCGGCTATAGCCGCGGTATTACCGCGGTATAGCCGCGCTGTCCCATTGATTTCAATGGGCAGGAGCGGTTTAGGAGCGGTGAATACACCGCTCCTTCCCCACTCCAAAGATGCGGCTAGCAGGAGATTTTTTTCTTCTCCTGCCAGCGCACCGCTTCAGTGTGAAAGCCCTCGGGCTTTCACACTGAACAAACAGCGGAGGCTGTTTAGGGGCGGTTTGCAGGCGCTATTTTTAGCGCAATAACGCCTGCAAACCGCCCCAGTGTGAAAGGGGTCTTAGTGATTGCAGTATTCTAGTCTGCATCTCCCCAAGGTAATACATAAAACCTAGCCTGTTAGTGGGCCCTGAGGACAGGGTTGATTACCACTGAGCTACACGGACCAGAAGAAAGAGGTTATTGCAATTTATACTTTCCAAAACTTGGTGCTGCTCCCTCTAACTTTGGAAATGTCCCATTAGTGCCATTTTAGTAACTAAAGCTCTACATATGATAAAAAAAATGGAATTTCCATTTAGAAGCAATGCTAAAACACAAAAAAAAAAAAAAAAAAATCTGCCTGCAGAGATTTACAAAAAGCTCAGATCAATTTTAACTGAGTGGATTTACTGACATTGTGACAATTAAAGTATATATAGGAATCCCTCTACTGTTAGTTGTTAATATCACAGTGTTATGTATAATTATGTAAATTAGCACTTCTTGTCTCTGGGGGCTGGCTTTAAAAACCCCAGGAGAAAGTGAAGAGAGAGAGAGGAGTTGACGCCACATGTTCACACACGGGAGCTGCATTATCTCAATACTGTATTTTATCCAGACCAGAAGCAGAGACTGTTAGGCAATTGTTCCTGTGTTTTGGCTATTTAACTGTAGCTGCCCATAACTTGATCTGAATCCTAGTGACAGACAAGTCTCTGGCCTATTGTTATTATCTCACATTCTGAGCCCATCCTCGATCAAGCGCTGTGCATGGGAACTGCGTCTCTCGGCATCTGCCTGCTCTTTCCTCGCTGGGCAGATTGATAGCAGCAGGAGCTATTGGCTCCTGCTGCTGTCAATTAAATTATGTGAAGAGAGAGCAGGGTGCAGGGTGGAGCTGCACTGTCTGTGTCTATGGATGTGGCATGCTATGGGGGCACTCTCTGAAGAGGAGGAGCCAGGAGTGCCAATGGGGGACCCCAGAACAGGAGGATGGGGGCTGCTCTGACCAAAACCATTGCATAGAGCAAGTATTACATGTTTATTTTTTAATTAAGCTTTATTTTATTTTTTTATTTTTATTTTTTAATCACTTTAGCCCTGTCTGTTCTGGTCTTGGATTCTATAGCTAGTTTTAGCTTAGGGCTCAATAGTCAACAAAGACTAAAACCAGGTGGGGCATCCAAAGGTCCCCTCACACAGTCCCTGTCCTGAATAGAGGCACCGCCAACTTAAAGTGGGGTTCCACCCAAAAAAACAAAAATACCTGAAAAATTTAAAAACAAAAAACAAAAAAACATTTGGATATTTTTTTTTTCACTTACCTCTAAATGCCTGTTGCTAGGTGGTCCCTCGTAGTCTGCTTCTTCCTTTGCCTGGGCTGGTGACATCACTTCCCCCTCGGCACAGGAAGGGCTCGGCTCTGCTCCCTCCCTCCTGTCAATCATCTGGGACCCATTACAGGTCCCAGGTGATTGAGCGGCCAATCACGGCGCGCGGCGCCGCTCGCGCATGCGCAGTGGGTGCCAGGCTGTGAAGCCACAGCCCGGCGCCCACAGTTGCGGACGGGGGGACGAGCGGGGCTTCGATCCACCGCATCGCTGGACCCAGGGACAGGTAAGCGTTCAATTAAAAGTCAGCAGCTGCAGTATTTGTAGCTGCTGACTTTAAATTTTTTTTTTTTTTTAATGGAGCCTCTGGGAGGAACCCCTCTTTAAGTATCAAACCCACTCTTCTACTTAGCGAAGGTTCTGGTTCTCTTATTTACCTACAGGTTTAACGCCATATCCTGTTTGGGTAGGGCCAATTCTCATCACCCCCCCAGAAAAGGGCTACACAATGTATATGTAAATATGCAAATCAAAAATATATTTTACTCTATGTTTGGCATCATGCATCAATGTATACAGTTTTCTTAAAGCAGAGTTCCACCCGACCCTTTAAAAATGAAAAGTCACATATTGCAGCTGCTGCTGACCGAAAGGTGCCAAATATAGCACCGGAGGGGGGGAGAAATCAGATAAGCGGAAGTTCCACTTTTGGGTGGAACTCCACTTTAAGCAATCATCTTTTGTAAACTTCTTGCAAAGTTCCTTACTTTGAAATCCTGACATGAACTGTTCATGTTGCAGGTTGACAAGACTAAAGCTGGCCATAGGTGGATTGAAATTGATCTGGTTCACAGGGACCAGCCGAATTTCGATCCATCTTGGCTGTTCCCATTAGTGAGAAGTTGATCTAACTTCGACTTCTCAAAAACTGGCCTGTTAAAACGTTTTCTTTTGATCAGTGTCTGCAGGGCTGATCAGTGCATTTTGATCTCAAGTCCCACTGTCAGAATATCATATTGTAGCGGGGAGGATCCCCCCCTGTCCACCTTGCTTGTGTGGATGGGGGAACCTGTTAAGTTTGATCTGCTGGCTGATCAAAAAAAAAAATACTGATAACTGTATGGCCAGTTTAACCTCTTGGTGCCGAGCGCATGCAAATATGCGGGCTCTCGGTGGGTGGGCCTTTGTGCCGAGCAGACGCATATTTGCATGCATTAGAGCTGCGCCAAAAGCGCACGCCCTGTGCCCACCCGGCACAGTTACCAGCAGCTGACGGAAAGCTGACGATCACCATTTGCGATCGGGAGCTTTACAATCATGTGATCAGCATGACAGCCAATCACGGTGGTCATATGATCATAAGCCTCACCTCTAGATTCCTTAAAGGGCAAGCATGTTTTGCTGTACTTCTCCTGTGGATCACAGGAGTGCAGTTCGTTCTGCACTCCTGTGACCCGCTTTTAGCAGACAGCGGGATGAAGCCCGCTGTCGGCTGACATCACAGAGCCCTTCCACATGCCTGCATCGGCACCCAGCTCAGTCTCTCAGCGAGCCACTGAGCGCCTGAGCTGGCCGCTCCTGGGCCCCTCCACAGCCCACCAGTTCTCTGCCCAGGGAGCTCTGAGAACTGAGCGATCAGCAGTGTTTCATAGCTTGGTTTTCAGCCTTAGAGCCGACGGGGGACAATTGTAGCATCAGACTGATGCTGCATCCACCTAGGTAATTAGGATTCTAAAATAAAAAATAAACCCATACTTCCTTTTAAGTCAGTGCCTTGAATTAACAGCAGCGTTATCATCCTTCTGCGTACGCACCTGTTGTTAGTTGACTGTTGGTCTGCTTATCTGATAGACCTAATAAGCAGCCCAACGGCATGCTGAAGAAAGCATGATGCCCAAAATGCTGAAAAAAGATTTTAGGTTTACATACCATATTACAGGTAACATTCTTGGAGTGTCTTTTAATGAAATAATACTGAAATAAAATGGGTATCTGGCCTAAAAAAGTGATTATGTGCAATGTGTAGAGACCCATAGCAACTAATAAGAAATAATCTTTTACTGCTCTGACTATCTTAAACTAATACATGGTTGAGGGTTATTGCTTACAACGCACTGCCCTTTTACCTTTCTAGATAAACCCATAAAACTAGCAGAATACTTGAAATAATTATACAGATCAGATATTGACCTACATAAAACAGCTGTCACACTCTATTTGTGTAGCATTCAGCATGACAATCCAACATTCTGGAAAGGATTTCTGTTATTCAGTCAAAAACTTGTGAAACTGTAGAAATGATCCTGTAGACTGTAAACATTCAACAGTTACAAAAAAGAAGCAAAGAAAAAGGTTAAATAATAGATGTTTTCTCATACAGTATAATGGACCAACGTGATCCATTTTATACATTAACTTAAATTGAAAAACCTCTAACAACGATACCTAAGTGTAGAGATTCTGGAAAGCCCTCCATAGAGATGTAGGGGAGTTGGGGTTCTTGCTTGTGGTGACTTGCCTGTGACCTGTTAGTAAGGACTTCTTAAGAATGAGAGGGCTCCTGTTTTTGTAAGTGGGCGTTAGGGGTGGAGGGTCTAATATCTTTAAGCTGGTTGCATAGGACAATCGCTAACACTGACCATACATTAGTAGAATTTGGTTTAAGGAATTTCCTTTTAAGAATGTACATTCGTTTTTGTAATATTTAGTGGGTCAAATTTATATTTTTTCGGCCAGTGACAAGAAAATTTGAAAGTAGGATTGTTCTGTTTCAAATGCCACTTTATGCATTGACATTCCTCCTTAGACCATTTCTGTTTGGCCAGTAATGGTCATCTGCTGACATGGAAAGTGTAAAGTGGTTATTCCTGCGATACCATGTACAATAAGACGGAGCAAATGGAAAAGCTGCCTGCACCAAATAGGGTCCAACGTTCAAATTCTTCAACGATAAAGGCCTGGAACTATTGAGTTTCCTACTAGAAAGGAAACAAAGAAAAAATAAAAGAATAGATCAGAATATTGCTAAAATAAAGGAGGAATTGGAAACACATAAAGAAACGACAGTTTAAAACTTTAACAACACAGCTTAATAAATGGATAGCTTATCAACATATTCCACACCAGAGAAAACAGTGAGGGTTTACTCACAGCAGATAAACGAACAACCTGGGTCAAATATCCAGAATATAGGATACCAGGACCCTAGAGAAGGAAATGGAGCCAAGACCCCAAGACACCAGGGTTATAATGAGAGATACGCTAATTACCATCCACACACTCCCCATCGAGCTGACAGAAGACCCCAGCACAACAACCAGACACCACAAAATGGTGGAAGAAAACCATACTATTGGAAGAACAACAGGAAGCCCCAGAATGAGAACAATTGGTAGAAACCGCCCTACGATCAGAGAGACTACAGAGGACCACCACAAGAATATAGAGACCAGAGGAGACCCGCATATGAGTATAGGGATAATAGGGCACCACCATATGAACAACATGGGCCAAGAGGCAGGAGCCCTGCCCAGGAATATGGATATGGGGAAAGAAGAGGTCCACAACAGAGAAATTATCGCCAGAACGAACGTAGTCCAATACCCACCTATAACTACTACACCCCGTTAATGAATCAAGATGAAGAAGAGAGACAAGGCAGACAATTCCCCTCACAATATGCAGACCAGGATTACAATAGGTCTTTTTTAGACAGGGGCAGGGAGAATCATCCACCGAGAAATTTAGACGAGACAAGAAACTCCAGAAAAAGTCCAGAAAGAAGAGGGGAAAGAGATCCGGCAAGAGAGAGCAAAAGAAAAAGGGAATAAAAGGAGAGGGCATCTTTAACTTAAGTGGTCAGCAACTCACACACAAAGAGATTGGGGTTCTGGACAAGGGTCTGAAGTACGCACCTACTAAGAATCTCGATAAATTCCAGACCTCTATTGGGATCCAGAAATTTGTGAGAAAATTAAACATCCAGAAATCCCAAGTGTAGTAGGCCTCTTCATGACCCAGTGGGAGGAAGAAAATGTTTTTAATAACAGACCTGGCAAATTGGTGATATATAAAAAGATACATCGATGATATTTTTATATTATAGAAAGGAGATCTTGATCAGCTGACCCTATTTTTTGAAAGACTAAATATGAATGATAGGAACATAAAACTGTCCTGGGACATTAGTGAGAATAAAGTAACTCTTCTGGACTTGGAGATTATACAAGAAAGTTCTAAACTCAGGTCACTTTAAAAATGTCGACAGGAATAGCTATCTCTCAGTAGAGAGTTGTCATCACATAAATTGGCTCTTTAATGTCCCGAAAGGTCAACTTATGCGGCTAAGACGAAACTGCACGAATTTACTTTTCTAGACCAGGCAGAAAAGATAGGACTCAGATTTACCACGAAAGGCTACGATCAGTTTATTGAAAAGAAGATAGTAGAGGTGACAGAAATTAACCGGAATGAACTAATTGAAGAAAAGACTAAACAGAAACAGCCAATGGAGGTAGCACCTTTAATTCTGGACTTTAGTGTACAATATAAGAAAATAGAAAGGATCATTAAACGCCATTGGCATATATTCCTAGCGGAAAAACAACTGCAAGACACTTTACCTATGAACCCTAGATTCATATACAAAAGAGCACCAACTATCCGGGACAAAGTGGTGAAGAATGTAATAGATCCACCTAAGAGGACCTGCACTTTTTTTGCTGGAAAAGGCTTCTATCCCTGTAAGAGATGCTTTGCATGTCTAAGAACCAGACGTCCAAATGAAAAGAAATTTCATTTTACATCTACAAGTACGGGAGATACATATGAGGTCAAAAATTTAATTTGCTGCAATACAGAAGGGGCTGTGTATGCCCTCGAGTGCAGCTGCGGCCTACAATACATTGGCCGCACTAAAAGACCCCTTAAAGTGCGGATTAAGGAGCACATTCAAAATATTATAAATGGATACGATAAACATAGTGTATCTAAACACTTTCTGTTATGCCACAGTAAGGACCCCACCTACCTGAAATTTTGGGGAATAGAACCATATATTAGACACTGCCGGGGGGGGGCATAAGGTGAGGACCCTCAGCCAGTTGGAATCCAAATGGATATTCACAGATACATTCTCGCCCAGGGGCCTGAATATTGAATTCAACCTCAACTGTTTTCTTAGTGATTTTTAATATTTTAATATTTTTAGAATTCAACCTCAACTGTTTTCTTAGTGGTTTTTTAATACTTGGCTATTTGTCCCTTAGTGTTCTATTCCACCCGCACATAAAATTGAAACATGCTCCTCAGTGTTCTATTCTATCTGCATACATACTGTATTTTTATATCGCCCCCCCATGTTGCCTTTATCTTATGCACCTTATATGCGCCTTATAGTAAGTGATATGGACTCTTGTCTACTGTTCTCACTTTATGATAGATTATTTTAATTTTAATTCTTATCTTATTGTCAAACGTTGGTTCTCTCATTTTTATACCTGCAATTTATGCTCATGTCAGTGCCGAGGTCTATCCCATCCGTTCGGTTTTGATAGTGTTTTTATCAATTAATAAATATCTCTAATTAATATTTTTTACTTATATTCACTTTGTAATTTTCACGCTGCCCGCGGCCTTGTTTTTAAATAGTTTTTTTGGGAGTACTTAATATGAATCTCATGATGGCTTTTTTATATCTATCTCCTCCTTATTGCTGACAGTTCGTTGCTGTCTTTATGTCCTGGCCGTGCCCATATGATGTTAGCATTTGTCTGACGGCATCCAGCACCGACCGTATTCTCATTTACGGCCGTGCTATATAGTTGATAACCAAGAAAATGGCCACGCCCATGATCCTTCTGGAAAATGGCCACTATGCTATTTCCCCATTGAACTATAAGAAAATGGCCGCACATTAGTAACCATGCTAGAACTATTTAAAGACATTAGTTGTGCCTCCGTGCATCCCCTGATGAAGTCACATGTTGTGTGACATCACACGTAGGGACGGGACAGGCACTCTAAGCTGACTGAGGTTTACGAGCTCCCTGCTCGTTGGAGATAAGTCATTTTTGCTCTGCTATATGTGAGTACCCTATGCTGTTTTAATAAAAACGTACTATGGTCAAACAATACTACACTATTTGGTACCCCCTTCTTTTTATTTACGCCCCCTGCACTTACTGAGGGACCAAGTTCTCTGGAGAACGGATCCGGGTCCAAGAATAGAAAGAGAGGCAGCTATTACCAGCACTGTTTTTATGCTGATACCTCATTACCTTAAGGTAAGGGGCCATTACCTATCAGTGTGTGATCTTTGCACGAAGAGGAGTCACTACCTTTCCTTTATTCAAGCGCTTTACCTTATTACCTGCACATCAGAACGTTCATTCACCTTGCGAAGGAATACTTCCATCTGTTTGTATTCACCAATTATTGCATTTGCTCACTATGGACTGATTGGAACTTTTTGTTACTTAGATATTTTTTTGCACTAGGCACCTTGTCATTGTGGTGCGTTTGCTGTGTGCATGCCACCCACAGCATCGCATTGTTTACACTGTATGCTTGCACCTTGCACAGGAAGTCTTTTCCTTGCAGAGTTTTGGACGTTTATTGTATTGCACCGTATTTTTAGCCTATTTATTAAGTACACTCGTTAGTGCTATTTATGCATTTGTGATTGCACTCTGCACTTTACTTCTATTTTACTATTGTATATTTTTATATCTAATCATGTCACATAATATTTCTTCATTTAGTCACTGTTAGTGGTTTGTTACTTATCCCTTTGGGATTGTTTTGCTCTCAGTGCTTTATTTTATTTACACTGCTACTGTTAGCAACATTATTTCTTTCTGCTGGATTCGCGCAGCACCACCCCCCTATTGCATCTGCTGACATAAGCTGCCTGTGGTCAGTGCTAACTCTTCAATAAGACACCAAAGTTAAACCCAACACAATTTTACTTCAGCTAATTGCAGTTCAGAGGATGTTTTCTAGTTTTTTGAAGTGTAAGATGGCTTTCCTCAGCCCTGTCTATCACATACCTGGTGACCACAGGAAAGTTGTGGAGGCCCTTCTTGCATCTCCTGCCTAACACGTCTGAAGGTGAAGACAGAGTGTGAGGGCACAGAGTGGCACGAGTGCCAGAGTAGCTGGCTCCGCTCTTAGGTGGATAAGGCTGGAATTGCAGTCCTAAGAACAGGATACTGAAGCAGCTTGACACCAGTACAGGAGATGGTAGCAGAGCTGGTAAGCAGGTAGCAACCAGCGGCAGCCGGGCAACAAGGAACCGCGTCAGCAGGCAGAGCGAGTCCAGGAAGCAGGCCAAGGTCAGGAACAGCCAGGCAGTGCAGTACAGCATCAGCAGGCAAAGAGTTCAGTAAAACAGGCCGAGGGTCAGATGAGCAAGGTTAATGCAGGAGCAAAAAATAAGTCCAGGAAAAAGCTGGGTCATACGCAAGCAAGCAGGTTGAATGGATCGGGTCACAGGAATACAGGTACAAGCTGAAGACCATTCAGCAACTGCTCATGGTGACAGGCCAGTGTAAATAGGCCACTGGGACTATTCACGGGTGTACGAATGCGCGCATGAATGAGAGCACGATGAACTGGAATAGTACATCTATTGCCTCTTTTTCTTAGAAGTATTAGCATGTGAGCAATGCACACGCACACAAATATAAGCATAAGCCCACACTGTTTTTTCTGGTGCTGGGAATCTGGTTTACCTTACACGGTCTCTGTAAATAATTAACACTGACTGAGGCTTGGTTCAAACTAGAACATGTGGCAAACCCGCAATTCATGTGCGTTTCCCGCACCACTTTCAAAACGCACAGCAGTATTCCTGTGCGATTCATAATGTGAACTGAGACTGAGGAAACATGGAAAATGTGGGGAGGATCTAGCTAGGATTAAACTAACTAGCACTAAAGAGAAGAGGAGGACAGAGGAAATCACAATGGTAAGCATGTTGTAGTGGTCCAAAACCACCACTAAATGTCAGCATACTACAACACAATAATAGTCTTATCTAATACAGTGCTAGTCATAAAAAATACATGAATATGGGGAAGAACAAGGATGAAAACTTTTTCTTGAATGAACAGATTTGTAACAGTGAACAGTAACAGTGAACCAGCTGCCTCTGGTTTCAGGCTAATCTATAAGGCACAGAATAGCATAATTGACATGTCACTTGTTTTTATCCCATACTGGGAAGTATAAAGCTGTTAGATTTATTTGCTAATGGTGAAGCTTTGATGGCCCTGGTTGGGCTTTTACACAAGTCAATTTGCAGAAGATTTGTCAAAATAAACTGTTGAAACATATATGGGAAAGTAGTAGAGCGTATCCTTCCCTCAGCAGCTCAGAGAGGCCACAAACAATGAGGCAGAGGCAACTAGGCAAATGATCTGCAGCCAGGGGAGAGACCCTCCACAGTGAGTACTGGCATGAAGGCAGCCAGGCAAGAGCCTAATAGTACACAGCTTGACCAGAAGACCCAGCAACAGGAGGGAGACCCTCACTTGCACAGAAAAATGTGCTACCATTCAGGAGATGAATGGGGTACCATTAATTCTAATGGAACCCCTTCGCATTGGGAATCACACTGCACTTACCATTTCTTTGTGGGCGGTTTCCCTGTTTTTTTTACAGCAATGGATTAAAATGAATGGGCTGCCGTGCCCACACAAAACGAGTCTTGCAGAGTCATACAAGTGTGAACCTAGCTTTATGTGGAGGGGGAGATTTTTGCCAGCGATCTATTCTCCAGCTGCCTCACTAAACAGGTGTGATGGCAGTATCAAGAGCAAGGGCTGTGATAGCTACTGGAGGCAGGATTCTGCTGTGTCCTCCCTCCAATAGCAGCCTGTGAGTAGAAGAGAGCAGGAAGTGGGCACCCACTGATAAAAGGCCTCCCCCACTAGGGGGGCGAGGGCACACTCCTCTTCTTTCTGCTCCCCTTGTCATGTAATATGTCACATGACCAGAGAAGGAAAGGAGAAGCTTGCCTTCATTCCTGGGCAGGTGCCAAATTGAAAAGGAAGTCTGAGTTTGTCTTTATGGAGTGTGTGTGTGTGTGTGTGTGTGTGTGTGTGTGTGTGTGTGTGTGTGTGTGTGTGTGTGTGTGTGTGTGTAGGGGAAAGGGCAACTCCCCATCAAAGCATAAAAGAGTCTCATTGCCCCCTTCCTCCTTCAGAGCTTTGCAGCTCCCTTGCCTCTGTTAGCACCACACAGGGTACACCAACAACTTCTGTTAGTGCTGTTCTCTCCCTCTTAACATGAACAGGGACATTTGCCTAATTTTGCAGTCATTTTTTAGGGAGGCAGAGCAAAGAATTCCTGCATGATAGTCATACCAACATTCCATGGTACCAGAAGTAACCAGTGGATGGTCCACCCAACCATGAATGAATGAATGAATGAATGATTTGTAGAGCGCTGCAAATGCGAACTGAATCGCCTCAAGGCGCTAGAAATGCGTTCTTTGTTGCCAGCTCTTAGAAAAGGAAGGTCTTTAGTTTTTTCCTGAAGGCCTGATGGTTTTCTTCCATGCGGATGTGGGTCGGAAGAGCGTTCCATAGTCGAGATCCTTGGACTGCGAATCTTCGTTCTCCCTTTGCTTTGTAGCGATATTTGGGCATGATGAGGAGGTTTTGGTTAGCTGATCGAAGGCTGCGATTGGGTGTATAGTGTTTCATTTTCTCCTGAAGATATAGCGGAGCGTTTCCTTGTATGCATTTGTGGGTGAGGCAGAGGGTCTTGAATTTGATCCGATTCTTTACGGTTAGCCAGTGTAGGCACTTTAGGGATGGTGAAATAGATTCCCAGGGTTTTTTTCCTGTTAACAGTCTTGCCGCCGTGTTTTGAATGAATTGTAAGCGCGCAAGCTGATATTGGGGTAGTCCCAAGTATAGCGAATTTGCGTAGTCGAGTCGGGAATTGATGATTGTTCCCACAACTGCCGCTTTGTCTTCTTCTGGGATGAAGGGGATGAGTCTGCGTAGGAGGCGGAGGAGATGGTGGGAACCGCTCACCACTGATCCTATTTGTGCATCCATTGTCATTCCTGAGTCAAAGATGACTCCGAGACTCTTGGCTTTGAGGCTTGGAGCAATGGTCTGTCCTAGGATGGTGGGAAGTGTCCACGGGGTTTTGGAATTTTTGTTGGCATGTAGGAGAAGAAGTTCTGTTTTTGCGCCGTTAAGTTTGAGGGAGCTGAAGGTCATCCAGTCATCAATTGAACTGAGGCATTCTTCTAATTGTTGATGATGTTTTTTTTGTCCGGTGATGCGAAAGTAGAGTTGGGTGTCGTCAGCGTATGAGTGGAAGCAGAGATCGGTTTTCCTGATGATATTGAGAAGTGGGCGGATGTATATGTTGAATAGTACTGGTGATAGGGGTAAGCCCTGAGGAACTCCGCAGGAGATTGCCCGGGTTTCCGAGGTGAATGTTCCTAGCTTCACTATGTGAGAGCGATTCTCTAGGAAGGATGCAAACCATTTTCGAGCCGGACCTGTGGCTCCTGCCACTTCTGAGAGGCGGACAAGTAAAGTATTGTGGTCCACTGTATCAAATGCTGCGCTGAGGTCCAACAATACCAAGAGACTGGATTCTCCGTCATCTGCTGCTTCAAGGGCGTCGTCCCATATTTTGAGGAGTGCTGTTTCTGTGCCATGGCCCGGGCGGAAGCCTGATTGCAGAGGGTCCAGGAGTTGGTGTGTGTCCAGGTGGCGTTGTAGCTGCTGTACTACTGCTTTCTCCATAATCTTGGAGATGGTGTTGAGGCTTGTTATCGGTCTGCGGCAGTTAGGGTCATTAGGGTCAAGATTGGGTTTCTTCAGCAGAGGTTTGACGATCAGCATCTGATCTTAGGTGAAGGAACCCTGCAGAGCTCCCTCTACCCTCAGCCTATCAGTGCCCCTCTTTCATCCCACTGACACAGATTGCAGATGAGTCCTCCATTAACTGACATCACCTGTAGTGTTTCCTTCCATTGACACCACTGACATAGTGGCATTTTTTTACTTCAAGTGACAATGCCAAGACAGGCATTTTTCCTTCCAGTGACACCACTGAGACAAGGGCATTTTTACTTTGACACCATCGATGCACAGAAATTTTTCCTTCTAGTGCACCATGACACAGGGATGCCCCCCCCCCCCTTTTTTTTTTCTTTCCAGTGATACCATTTACACAGGCGCATTTTTTCCTTTCAGTGACACCATCAACTTAGGGGCATTTTTCCTTCCAGTGACACCACCAGCTCAGGGACATTATTTTCCTACAGTGACACCACCAACACAGGGGCACTTTTTTTCTCAGTGACATCATCAGTACAAGGACATTGTTTTCTTCCAGTGACACCACCAACACATGGGACTTATTGACTTGCAGCAACACCAACACAAGGGCATTTTTTCCTTCCAGTGACACCCCCAGCACAGGGATATTGTGTTCTACCAGTGACACCACCAGTACACAGGCATTGGTTTCTTCCAGTGACACTACCAACAAAGGGGCATTATTTCTTTCAGTGACACCATTACACAGATATTTTATTCTTCCAGTGACAACACAGATGCAAACAAATTTTAATTCCAGTGACACCACCAACACAAAGACAAGTTGCCCTCACACTGATGTCAGGTAATTTCTTCCTTCACCACTGTGATGCCCCGTACACACGGTCGGACTTTGTTCGGACATTCCGACAACAAAATCCTAGGATTGTTTCCGATGGATGTTGGCTCAAACTTGTCTGGCGGTATCTACTGCTTCCCTTTAGAGAGGAGAAAGGGAGAAAGGATGGTCAGGAGGCTATATTGCTGCCCCGATTACTTTTTTTTTTATTGCTGAACTGCAGGAACATGTGGCCTACAGCTGTGGTATGGCCCCTTTCACATACACAGAAGAGGTAGTGCCACCTGTCAAATGTGACATGTAGTTTTGACATTGCTGCACGGTGATGCAAAGCATTGGGGTCATGGAAAACCGATGATTACTTACCGATAACAGTGTTTTTACGAAACCTTCCAGGACAGCAACACATGAGAGGTGATAGGCTCTTCCCTACAGGAAACAAAATCAAGTTACATCTGTTTTTAAGGCCCCACCTTACCCCTTGTCCCTCAGTAGTTAAGTAATACTCCCAACCGATTCACAAGGGTTATTCCAACATTTAGGTACTTACCACCCAGTGTGTACATACTCCTCCACCCTAAAACAGGGTGGACAGTAGGCCTGCCGTCCTGGAAGGTTTCGTAGAAACACCGTTATTGGTAAGTAAACGTCGGTTTTCTCACCTCACCTTCCAGGACGGCAACACATGAGAGGATAATAAAGAAATCCACAGGCCTACCTTAGGGTGGGACCACTGCCTGTAACACTTTTAAACCGAAGGCTAGGTCTTGCTGCGATAGGACCTCCACTCGGTAGTGCTTCAGGAAGGTGTCTTGACTGTACCAGATGGCTGCACTACGAATTTGCTCCCAGGAAGTTGCTAGGGCTTTAGTTGAGTGTGCTTTCAACTTTTCTGGTGCAGGTAATGCCTGAGCTTTCGTCAGCTATAGTAATGGTTTGCCTTATCCACCTAGAGATTGAAGATTTTGAAGCTTGCAGTCCCTTTATAGGTCCAGACAAGAGGATTAAAAGATGATTAGATCGCCTAAATTCTTTTACTCTCTGTAGATGAGTAAGAAGGCATCTCCTGACGTCTAAACAATTACATTTCTTTTTCCCCCTCATGCTTAGGGTTCTTGCAAAAGGATGTAAGGTTATTGCCTGAGTCCTACGGAAGGCTGAAGACACCTTAGGCAGATAGAATCATCCTCAGGGAATATCCATTATATCTGGTAGGATCAGCAAAAAGGGTTCTTTAATGGAAAGACCCTGTAAGTCCCCTGCCCTCCCAGCAGTAGTAATTGCTAGGAGAAAGTCTAGTTTTATGGTCAAAAACTTCAATGAAACTTCTTCTAAAGGTTCAAAAGTGTGACTAGATAATGCCTCTAGAACCCTCTTTAGGTCCCAAGGTGGAAACCTATCCTTCTTGACAGCGGTAGCCCTATTCCTGGCTACCAAAAATCTTTTAATTAAAAATGTTTCTTCGCTATTCTAGAGTCAAGAAAAACCGAAAGAGCTGCCACTTGTACTCGAAGAGTGTTGACAACCATACCCTTCTCTACCCCATCCTGGAGGAATTCCAGGATTACTAGAATAGAAGTGGAAACTATTTGTTTTTCACTTACACCAAGAACAAAAAAAATTTCCAAACCTTAAAGTAAATTTTTCTTGTCACTGGCTTCCTGCTCAAGAGGAGAGTGTCTATCACTCTATCTGAGCAACCTTTGCTCTTAAGGATCTGGCGCTCACTAACCAGGCCATCGGATGAAAGAATCCCAGTCTGGGGTGCAGCACTTGACCCTACGAGAGAAGTTCATGAATGTCCGGGAGCTTCCAGGGAGGAGCTACTTAAAGTGCCCTCAAGGTCCCAAACCAAGCCCTTCTTGGCCACCATGGGGCAACTAGGACACAGCCTGAAACCTAGCTGAGTTTCTGATTGATTCGCAGAATCAGTGCCAGAGGGGGGAAAGCGTAAGCCAACTGGAAGGTCCAGTTCTGTGCTAGAGCATCCAAGCCCTCTGACTCTCTTCCTGAGAGAGAGAAAATAACTTCTTTACCTTCCTGTTCTTTTGATTGGCAAAGAGGTCTATCTCTGGGCAGCCAAACTTTTGGACTAATACTCTAAACACTTTTGGGTTCAGTTCCCATTCTCCCTGTCTGACAGGTTGGTGACTGAGGAAGTCTGCTTCCTGGCTGTCTGTGCCCCTTATGTGGACCACTGACAAGGAAACTACCCTGTACTCGGCCCAGGTCAGGATCTCCTTTGCTAAGGCTAGAAGGATTTGGGACCTAGTTTCCCCCTGATGGTTCAGATAAGCTACGGTCGTAGCATTGTCTGAACAGACCAGGGCTTCTTTTCCTATGACCGTCTTTTTGAAGGCTTTTAGGGCTTCACCCGCCGTTCTGAGTTCCCTGAGATTGGAAGAGGGACTCGCCATTTCCTTCTGCCAGGAGCCCTGAGGTTTGGCTTTTTCTAGGTGGGCTCCCCATCCCCAGCACTTGCGTCTGTGGTAACTTTTAGTGGATCCCACTGACCCCAGGATCGGCCTTTTTCCAAATTGCCTGGGACTGACCACCACACTAAGAAGGATCTTACCTGGCGGGTAACGATTCGATTTTCAAATTCATTCTTTTTGTCACAAAAGGAAAGATGGAAGGATTGCAGATCCCTTGAGTGCAGTTATGCCCAGGCGACAGCTGGAATGCTGGCTGACATGAGACCCAGGACCCCGAGGATCTATCTCCTGGAGCACACAGGTGCTCCTATCAGTCTTTTGACGGCTGTGACGACATTTTCCACCTTTTCCCTTGGCAGGAAAAGTTTTTGAGCCTAAGAGTCTACCCGGAAACCCAGGTAGGTCTTGACCTTCGCTGGTTCCAGGGAAGATTTTTCCAAGTTTACCAAACAGCTCAGTCTTCTCAAGACAGAGATCACCTTCTGGGTATCTGTTTCCACCTCACTGGTATCACTGCTATCCCCTGGGAGGTGGAGATGGGCCACTGCCTCTACTAGAATCTTCGTGAAGATTCTTGGACTTGCCACTAGCCAAAAAGGAAGTGCCTTGAACTGCCAGTAGAAAACTCCTTCCTGGGTTACTACCGCAAATCTCAGGAAAGCCTCGTGTTCTGGGAAAAATCAGAACATGTAGATAGGCATCCCTGAGATCCAGGGTGGTCAAAGACATCCTTCAGTAGGTTTTTCCGCACTGAGTAAATACTCTCCATGGAAAACCTTTTGTAATCTAGGAATTTGTTTAAGTTCCTAAGATTTATAAAAAGGTGCTACTTCCCTGAAGGCTTGGGTATCACAAAAATGTGGGAGTAAAAGCCTTGGTAAAGCTGGCTTTTTGGGACCGGAACTACCACCTGTTCTACTAGTTCCTGAATCTGTCTTATAGGGCTTTCTTTTTTTATGCATCCTTGGGAAGATGCGTTAACGTGATCATAGGTGGGGGCTCTGATGAGAATTCTAGGCGGTAGCCTTCCCTGATCAAACTGATGACGCAAGGACTGTCTGAAATCTCCTCCCACTGGAGGAATGAAATGAAATGCCCCCTACCCTGTTTCTGGCGTCACTTGGGATCTTTTGTGTTTTGGCCTGGAGAGGAAAAGAGCAAATTACCTTTTTACCTGCCTCTGTTGGGTTCCTTCTTGGACCTTTGTTGATTTTGTATCGAGGGGCCTCGAAAAAAATTCTCATACTTTTCCTGTTTGGGTTTGACAGGAAATTTCTTCCCTTTTTCTAAGGACCTAGAGAAAGCATCATCAAGGCCTGAGCCAAAACAACAAAGATCCAAACCACACAGTTTGGCCTTAGAGGAAAGATCACCTTCCTAGGCTTTAACCCAAATGGCCCTCCTGGCCGAGTTAACCAGTACTCCTGTTTTTGCAGAGGCCTTAATGGAATCCACCGCCGCGTCAGCTAGGAATACAACAGCCTTCCCAATCACGGAAAGGGAATCTAGAATATCCTGAGACTTATATTCTTGGGAGAAGTGTCTACTAAGCTTCTCTATCCAGAAGTCTATTTCTGGCAACGCAGGTTGCTGCTAATGCAGGGGCCATAGCCAAGGAATTGGTCTCCCAGGCTTTTTTCAGCAGGGATTCAGACTTTCAGTCCATTGCGTCCCGGATGTTCCCAGAGTCCTCAAAGGAGGGGTCAGACTTTGTCACCTGGGAGAGGGCGGCGTCCAACTTGGGGACCTTCAAAAATTTCTCTGCTTCCTCCTCCTTGAAGGGGAACCTTCTCTTCCAGGTTTTAGGACTGACCAAACTCCTTTCAGGAAATTTCCATTCCTGAAGAACCACGCCTTTTAGAGATTGGTGTAGGGGAAATACCCTAAGCCTGGCTTTTAACCAACCCCCTGTACATCTTATCCTGTGCACAGGTTTCCTTAACTGGTTCAGGGATTTCTTCAGTGCCATAGATAGCCTGGAGGAGTTCCTCTAAGCCGAAGGTGTGACTACTTTACTTGATGTCTTCTACATCACTATCCGGACCCAAGCCAGCCTCCTCATCTGAAGAGAGCTGAGAATTCACCTGGCTTTCTGCTTCCTCTATCTCATCCTTTTCCCTGGGATGAGCCGGGGGAAGCCCCTGAGAGAAGAGATACTTGGTCCTGGCTTGGACAGTAAACTCTCCTGTGATGAGGGACCCTCTTTGAGGGTGGGTTAATCTAAACCTACTACTAGGGGTGTGTGAGTAGAGGTGCGGAAATATTGTATAGTGGCCAACATTTTCTCTTATACAGACTTCAGAAAATCTTTCATTAATCCTGAGGTCTCTTTCCCAGCCAGTTTGTTAATACACCTATAACAAAAAGGCTTGGTGTGGGATTTTGACAATCTTTCCCCGCAATTACCACACTTTTTACTGGCACTGGTGCTATTGGATGACTAAGGTGGTTTGTCAGAGACCTCCTGTGCTCTGCTTGAGGGAATCTGCAAGACAAGAGGGAACAAGTCATAGTCACGCCTCCTGTCCCCTGTATCATGGCTGCAGGCCCCTTTCCTGGAGGAGAAGGCATGGGGGATTACCAGGGATCTTCTAATCTTGTGTTGACCCCCAAGTAGGTAAGAAAACGGCACTTACCCAGTCCCGACTTGCTCTTGCCTGCAGCCACCTGTGCTGTCTTTCCATCCTCCTTGTCCATGAGGTGGGCTAAGACAGACTTTTAGCTCCTTACAGCTCACCGAGCCCTGCTGTGAGCAGTAATGCTTCAGTCTCCGCAGCCATGCGGGTCCGGCATCTGCTCCACGCTTTAAACCCATTCCTGGGTCGCGTCTGGGCTTGCTCTACCTCTTCTTGCTTTGACAGGAAGTTTCAGCCTGAGAGTGAAGCTTGGAGTGCGCCGAGTCCTCCCCTTGGTGCTTAGATCTCTTGGACTCCGGCAAAATGGCGCCCGCTTCACCAGGGGAAGACCAGGAGACCCGAGCTGCTGAGGGGCGTGGGATTGAAGTGCCCGGACCGCCTGCACAAATGCAGTTTTGGGGGAGACCTGCGAGAAGCTCCAAAAGGCAGCAGGCAAGTGCAGCCCTCACCAGGATTCCTCCACATGGCTCGCAGGGGTACCATCCGCCTCTTTTTTTCTCTGACCAGAAGACTAAAAAAAAAACGTTTCGCTGTGGGAGAAACACAATCAATACGAGGGACAAGGGGTAAGGTGGGGCCTTATAAACAGTTGTGATTTGAGTGTGTTTCCTGTAGGAAGGAGCTTATCTCTCATGTGTTGCCGTCCTGGAAGGTGAGGTGAGAAATGTGTATCCATTCCAGCAGCACCATATCTGCATATGGGTGGGTGGTTGGGGGCAGCAAAAAAAATGTGAATCAGCCGCCTGTTTTTACTGCCCGCTGGCTGCAAGGGTGTGAAAGAAGCCTTAGCTCCATATGTTATTGCGGGACAGTGTGTGCATGGCTATTTAAAACACTTTAATTTGCTGCAGTGGGCCACAACCATTGGAACCATTTAAGCACATGCTGCAGCCACTACATACAGTTCAGCAAGGTGCCACTATTAAACCCACCCCCTGCACAAATGAAGAGTCTCAGAATAGCTGCACTCCTTGGAATCCTTTATTGAATATCATAAAAACAGACACCCTTGGGATCACCCCACTCCTCCAGGAAGGAGCTGTCTGGCATCTTTTCCCTGGGCACTGAATAACCTTGCCCTGGCATGTTAATGATGGCCATACACAGTGCAATAAAAAAAATAAATAAATAAATAAATAAATAAAAAAAGCGCAAGGATTGCCTCATTTGACATATCAATCAAATTGGACATTGATCGAGCGAGACAAAAATGGAATAGAGTGATGGTTTTGCTCTACAGAAGTTGATCAATGGTGGTTTTTCATGTTTTTGTGAATCACTTACAGTTGATGTAAAAACTTCAAATATGGCAAAAAAATTTTTTTTTATCAACTATAACCAAAGACTTGGATCAATCGCATGTTTCATCATCTGTGGGCGTGCCATTTTTGTCTCACTTCAAAGATATCTCATTCAAATGCTTTGTCAAATCAGAAAGCGATCGTTCAGTTTTATGGCCACCATTAGGTACCATTCACCGATCAAGCATAACTTTACGGCCACCCGTCTAATATTGAGTGGCTCCCACCAGGAAGACAGAGTTAGGTACCTGGTAACTCTCTAAGAAGTCTTCCAGGGCAGCAACCGAGATGGGCGCCTCCTTCCTGCAACAGGAAACACATTAGTCCACCATTATAAATTTGTTATGCCGCGTACACACGAGCGGACTTTACTGCAGACATTGCCCGGCGGACGGGATTTCGACGGACAATTCGATCGTGTGTGGGCTCCAGCGGACTTTGTTTTCTCAAAAGTTGGACGGACTTAGATTTGAAACATGTTTTAAATCTATCCGTCGAACTCGAGTCCAGTCGAAAAGTCCACTCGTCTGTATGCTAGTTCGACGGACAAAAAGCCACGCTAGGGCAGCTATTGGTTACTGGCTATGAACTTCCTTGTTTTAGTCCGGTCGCACGTCATCACGTACGAATTCGATGGACTTTGGTGGATTGTGTGTAGGCAAGTCCGTTCATTCGGAAAGTCCGTCATAAAGTCCGTCAAAAAGTCCGCCGGGGACAGCAGGGGCGTGTCCAGATGTAGAGAAGGCAGGACGCGTTACTGAGGAGCTCCGCGATCCTGATTAAATCCATCACCATCCTGCTAAATACACAACCTGGGGAGCCACAAAACCTATCCCAGCTACCCCCGGACATCCTCTGCACCAGCCCTTGGGAAAATTGTGGAGCTCGGCCGGCCGATTGAGCGTATACGGGCCGCGACCGGCTCCACACAGCAGCAGCCAGCCGCCATCTTGAGGCCTGATAGGCCTCCAACATCCCCGAGCTAAAGTGCTGCAATCGGAGGAGCAACGGACGGCTGCTCCACCAGCATCCGTGGCGGCAGTCCCTGGGAGGTGTCTGCGGTGGGAGGAAGGCCGGATGACCGCCGGAGGATTCGTTTCCGGGCACCGCGGCCGGCCGCCGTTTTGAGGCCTACAAAGCCTCCAGCATCCCCGGCCTTGATTACCGCGATCGGCGGAGCGGGAGGCGGCCGCTACATCCGCATCTGCAGAGGTGGTCCCAGGGAGGCTGTTCGATCTGTGTGGAGACCCCGAGGCCGCAGGAGACTCCTACATGGACTGGTGCTGAGGCCTGCTACCATCTTCCAGGCCTATGGTGCTTGAAGCATCCCCCACATACAGGTACCGTGTCCCAACAGTGCTGTGCTGCCTTCCCCAAATTACCATTCCTGCAGAACTTGTGCCCTGCTACAAGAGCGAGCCATAGACACCGAGAACCGCCTCCGGCGCAACAACATTCGCATCCTT
This sequence comes from Lithobates septentrionalis, assembly GCA_037952835.1. NCBI lineage: Eukaryota > Metazoa > Chordata > Amphibia > Anura > Ranidae > Lithobates > Lithobates septentrionalis. The sequence continues at coordinate 32,837 of JBBDGP010003449.1, read as the reverse complement.
GGTTTGCCTGAGAGAGCGGAGGGTTCCAAGCCAGCTGAATTCACCGAGCAGTTATTATCCACCTTGTTTAATCTGGGGGATTTGCCGCCCACTTTTGTAGTGGAAAGAGCTCACAGGGTCCCGCCACTTCCTGCAAGACCGGGGGCCCCTCCACGTCCCTTCCTGTTACGCTTGCTGAACTACCGTGATCGAGACCGCATTCTGGCGGCGGCCCGAACCATGCCGGAAATCAAATATGAGAACACCAGGCTATCTTTCTTTCCTGATTTCTCTCAGGAGGTGCAGCAGCGCCGCAAATCTTTTACAGATGTCAGACGTCGACTCCGAGAGAAGGGAATACGTTTTGGCCTTCTATACCCCAGCAGATTGAGGATCACGGATGGCGACAACACCCGCTTCTTCGATACCCCTGAGGCCGCAGCGGCATGGTTAGACACCCGTTAGTGTCATAATGAAAATTGGGCCGGTGTTGAATATACGATCTGCTGGGTTCAGATAAATACTTCAAATTCCTATAATGATCCTCCTTCTACCCCATGTTGACTCCCAAAGCAATTCATTATCGGCTACCGCATCTTTCTGCACTACGGCACCACGTCATCATCCTCACCTTCTACTATACATCTGTTACTGATGGAACTGAAACTAGTTCCTCCTGTCCGAGGAGCTCCAGTAAATACCATGCAGACTTTTTGTCATTGACTCCTAAACGATGATCCGTCCCTAATTTTTTCGCCTTGACACCCCCCCCCCCTCGCTCAGGTTCAGACGAGGACATTTGCCAGTTACGGCGACCCCCCCTCACCTTGGTCCAGGACGTGACCATACGAGTCAAGTTCCAAGGGTCTCTGGACTGGCACGATAGTGTAGTGCACTGAGTTTTAGGTTGCCACTACAGTTATAAGGTTTTTTGTTTAGGGGTAAAACTATCCCCATCCTTCTCCCTCGTTTCGGAAGAGAGATGGGGCATAGTAGGAAAGGCACCTTGTGCTTGGGTTTGTTTAAAAATGTTCTAAAGATTTTTTTTTTCTTTTTTTCTCTTTTGGTGCACAATATTGGATAAATCTAAATGCTGCTATTACATGGTGTGCTGTGTCAAGGATTTTGCTGTTCATGGTTCGCTCTCCCATTCATCCTAGTTGGTTCTCACCTTTTAATGTAGATGGCTAATCCCCGTGCCAATTCCCTTACGGTCCTTTCCTGGAATGTCAGGGGCCTTGGATCAAAATTCAAGCGAGCCCTCCTTTTCCAGTACCTAAAGTCCCACTCCCCCCAACTCATTCTTCTTCAAGAGATCCATCTAATGGGCAGCAAAATCCTGACATTGAAAAAACCGTGGATACAGAGAGCTATACATGCCACATACTCTACGTATGCAAGAGGGGTGTCGATTCTTATACACAAGAACTTCCCATGTGTGATTGAAGAGGTGTGCACGGACCCACAGGGTAAATTTGTCATTGTTGTATTTACACTTTGGTCTCACAGGTATATTGTCATTAATATGTATATCCCTCCGCCTTTCTCACCTGTAATACTATACGCGGTTATGGAAAAGATTGCCCCCTTTTGCCCTGGGAAGATTTTAATTATGGGAGACTTTAATGCTATCATGTCCCCGGATCTAGATAGACCTGCCCCACCAAAGCATCATTGCACAGATCTCTCTGGTTGGGCTCAGGCAGTAGCTCTAGAAGAGATTTGGAGGTGGAAGCACCCTACAACCAGAGCCTATTCGTGTTTCTCAGCATCCCACAAAACTGCATCACGTATAGACCTGGCCTTTTCTAATCCCCCATTGTTGGCGGATGTGCTGGAGGCATCTTATTTGCCAAGTGGACTGTCTGATCACAGCCCATTGGTGGTGACGCTTCGCTCTCCTGCATCCCGGAGTGCGGCACTGTGGAGACTGGGGGCTCATTGGGTCTCCCATCCGGACCTAGCTGAGAGTATACCCCCCCTCTTAACTGATTTCTGGGAGCGGAACACTGGGTCCTCCTCTCCTGAAATCACTTGGGATGCGTTTAAAGCATATACAAGGGGACAATACATCTCATCTATTGCCCATATTAAAAAGAAACAATTAAAGGAGACCCAACTACTGCAACAGTCGGTGACAAATCATACCTCTACTTATAGCTCGGACCCCACACCATCTCATTTTGACTCACTTATGGCAGCTCAGAGAGAACTGAATCTTCACTTGACAGAGGTTACACGACTTGAAACTCATAGGGGCAGACAAAGAACCTTTGAACAAGGTGACAAAAATGGTCGCCTGCTGGCCCTATTGGCGCAGAATGACCAACCACTTACGCTTGTCTCCACTCTGCAGACTGCTGATGGGGACATGGTGACTTCACCCTCTGAGGTTTTACAAACGTTTACTGCTTTTTATGAAAAGTTGTATACCTCCACCCTGCCCTCTGACTTTCAGCCTGTGCGGCTACGGGACCTGTTAGATCCCTTGGCGCTGGGCTGGCTGTCAGATCAGGAGCGTGAGACACTATTTAGGCCATTTACGGCCCTAGAAGTTCTAAATGCCATCCAATCCTTCCCAACTGGTAAGGCGCCGGGGCCAGATGGCCTTCCAATTGACTTTTATAAGTCGCATGGAGACCTTCTGGCACCCCTGTTGGCCCAGTTATATAATATATGCCTGAAGGATGGCAGACTACCCGACTCCATGTATCTTGCATATCTGACTTTAATACACAAACCCTCTAAAGACCCAACCTCCTGCGCCTCGTACCGACCAATTGCATTGCTAAATAACGACTTTAAAATTTTGACCAAACTACTTGCTCTACGACTATATCCCCTATTGCCTTCAGTCATTGATTCGGACCAAACTGGCTTTATGCCCCGTAGATCCACGGATGTCAACCTCAGAAGGTTATATACCAACATACATGCCCAACATCACAACACGGGTTCGAGAACTATAGCCTCACTTGACATAGAAAAGGCTTTTGACACCGTAGAGTGGCCTTTTCTTTGGGAGACATTGCGTAGAATGGGGTTCCCCTTGTTGTTTATTCAATGGCTCCAGGTATTGTACAAATGCCCCACTTCATCGGTGAGACTGGGGGGTGGACTGTCAGCCCCTTTTAGGCTCACCAGAGGAACCCGGCAGGGCTGTCCTCTCTCTCCAGCTTTATTTGCCTTAGCTATTGAACCAGTGGCGGAGGCGCTCTGTACGTCCCCGCATATTAAAGGTCTTCGTATTGGCTTGCTGGAGGAGAGGCTGGCCCTGTACGCGGATGACATGCTACTGTTCCTCAATGATGCTGGCCCGTCCTTACAGGGTGTTTTGAACGTGTTAGACACTTTTGCGGGAGTCACCGGGCTAAAGGTCAACTGGTCCAAATCATACTTTTTCCGATAGATCAGGCGGCCAAAACTACTTCCTCCCCAGACTGTGCATTAAAATGGGTGGAAACTTTTAAGTACCTGGGGGTCCACATATCCACACAAGCATCAGATTTCATCTCACTTAACCTTACCCCTATACTCTTGGACACTAAGACAAAACTTAAAACGTGGAGTAATTTACCTCTGTCAGTCTGGGGACGAATAAATCTCCTTAAAATGAAAATTATCCCCAAATTCACGTATTTGTTCCGCCACTCCCCTCAGTGGATACCTAAATCGTTGTTTAATACAATGAATCAATTGTTCTCATCCTTTATCTGGGGCTCCTCGCCACCCAGGTATCGGCTGTCGACTTTGATGCGGCCGACAACGCAGGGTGGTATGGCATTTCCTGATTGCTACAAATATTTTCTGGCTACCCAACTGGTGACAGTGGCCTGGTGGCTGCACCCTGACAAAACTAACTCTTCCACAGCCCTAGAGGCCACGATAGTGGGCTCTTTTGAAGCTTTGCAATTCCTGATATTCAGAGGCCCTCGAGCCCCATATCATTTGACACCCTCTATGCATACCACCCTGCGGGCTTGGCGGGCAGGTCTAGATATAGAAAAATACAAATCAACCGAGATCTCTCGTAACGCCCCAATCTGGCTGAACCCTACTTTGCCACACATTTACACATTTCCAGACCCCTTTGCTTGGACTAAGTATGGTATAAAAATTATCTCTCACATAGTGTCACAAATGTCATTATCTCCCCTTTCACACCTTTCGTCCATGTATAACATACCTCATCATTACCAATTTCGCTATCTCCAATTGTCACATGCTTTTGCTGCGCAGTTTCCACGCGCTTCCTGCATCGTTGTCCAGTCGGGACTGGAGAAGACACTTAGAACTAAATGTGCAGAGAAACCTACCTCACAGCTTTATGAGCATTTGGTATATGTGTCTCTCCCACCTTTAGATAAGCTCTGGTCTCGCTGGCAGCTTGATATACCCTCGCTGGACAATGATGATTGGGATGATGTTTGGGATTTCCCTTTCCGCTCCTTAGTTTCTATGCGGGATAGGCTGATCCAATTTAAAATAGTGCATAGAGCGTACTTTACTCCACATAGACTCCATAAAATGAACCCTACCTGTCCATCGGAGTGTTGGAGATGTGGAATCTCCCCAGGAGATTTCTCTCATATTTTCTGGCATTGCCCTAAAATTCAGCAATATTGGAGTGAGGTACTCAACATGGTAAATAGAGTCGCATCAACTACACTACCACATGCCATGGAAGTCTGTCTATTGGGGTTAATTGAAACACTTGTACCAACAATGGCAAAACGCACATTGGTAGGGCTATTGCTATTCTATGCCCGGAAAAACATTGCCATGCAATGGAAGAAGCCCACCCCCCCTTCATTGACACAATGGAAAAGTCTGGTCAATAATAACCTTCCTTTATATAGAGACACATACTTCAATAGAGGGTGCCCGATGAAGTACGATAGAGTCTGGCGTACATGGTTAAAGGATGTGGAAACAGCTGGTTGAGTCCTCAATAATATGATGGGGGTTGCGGGGGGGGGGGAGTAGTGAGAATTTATTGGCTACGATTGGAGAGAGGACTTGACGTCTCAAGTGACCTCTAAATAGGTACAAGAAGAAGCGAGCCATAGGTTAACTCATCATGCGATAAATAACACAAATTATAATATCTTCTCATGTGATGTGTGGGATACTTTATATAGGCACCACAGTTTTTTTTTTTTTTTTCTTTTCTTTTAGTTTTTAAGTTGTATATGTATTGTTTGTCTTGAAAATGCAATAAAAAAAATTTATAAAAAAAAAAAAAAAAAGTCCGCCGGGCAAAGTCTGCCGTAAAGTCCGCTCGTGTGTACGCGGCATTAGTCTCACCTGTGTGCCTCAGTAGTATTAAAGCACCAAAGCAACTCTCAGTAAGCCAATGTTGGTACGATCACTTAGGGTGGGAACTAGTGCTGCCCTGGAAGACTTCTTAGAGAGTTACCAGGTACCGAACTCTGTTTTCGCCAATCGTCTTCCAGGGCAGCATACAAGAGGATGTATCAAGCAATACCTACCAGGGTGGGGATAAGGCCTGGAGCACCTTGTGACCAATGTCTGGTCTGGACAGCTGGTCGATTCGATAGTGCCTTGCAAAGGTGCTGAAGCTCCACCATGTCTCTGACCTGCAGATCTGCTCTGGTGTTGCCCCTACCTTCTCTGCGATTGAAGGCTGCCCAGGCTCTGGTTGAGTGGGCTTTGCCCCCACTTGGGGGGCAAGGTTTTGTGCCCAATAGGCTGTCTGTATGGCAAGCTTTATCCATCTGGCAATCGTGCTTCTCGATGCCCGCTTTCCCTTATTGACTCCTGCATGGAGGACAAATGACATGGTAGTTCTTTGCCAGCCCTTTGTCTCTCGAGATAAGCTATGAGTATTACCTCTAGCTTGTTGTAGGCGTCTCTTTTCTGCTATCCATTGACTTAGGAAGAGATGGCATAACCACACTCTGCGTCCTATGGAAGGTTGAAAAGACTTTTGGTAGAAAAACTTGATTTGGCGAGAGGACTATTTTAGCTGTCTGGATCAGGCAGTAGGGTTCCATCATGTAAAAAACCTTGACTTTCACCCACGCTCCTGGCCGATGCTAGGGCCACCAAGAGTGTGGTTTTTAGTGTAAGATTTTTATCTAAACACTCCCTTCGTGGATCGGTTCGAATGGCGGAGAGAGGAATCCTCTGAGCACCGTAGAGAGGTCCAATGTCGGAGTTCTGCCGACTTTAGCGGGCCTGGCTCTGTTTAATTAGATCAGGAATCTCTTTATGAGCGGGTCCTCTGCTAATCTGGTGTCCAGACAGGGGGAGAGTGCTACCACTTGTGCCTTCAGTGTGCTCCGAGAGAGGATCTCGTCTGCTCCCTCCTGCAGGAAATCCAGAATCACCAGGATGATTTCTCTGTCGGAATCCTGTTAGTTCCTGTACTAAGAGACAAACTCCCTTTTTACTTTCTCATAAGTGGCTCTAGTTACGGGTTTTCTGCTGGCTAGAATGGTGTCGATCACTCTGTACGACAGTTATTTCTTTTGCAGTCCCACCATCTCAGTAACCAAGCTGAAAGCTTCACGAGTTTGTGATTCGGGTGGTTGACTGGCCCTCTTGATATGAGGTCTAGCTGTATCAGGTGCGCCTGGAGATAGATTCTTCCTGGGGCCAGTGAGGTGCTATAAGAATCACTGCTGCCCTCTCTCCCCTGATTTTTTGGCTCACCTTTGGTATTAGAGCGGTTGGAGGAAATGCATAACACAGCTGGTGTGCTCAGCTTTGATTGAATGTGTCCACTCCGATGCTGCCATCTGTGGGATCCAGCGAGAAGAACCTTGGCAGTTTTGCGTTCGTCTTTGAAGCACACAGATCTACCTTGGGCACTTCCCCAGGTTTGCATGATCCACAAGAAGGTTGCTTGATTTAGAGACCACTCTGTCTGTTTTATGGTCTTTCGACTTAGAAAATGACCAGTTACACTTACTGGTAACCAGGGCCGGTACAAGGCAGGGGCGGAAGTGGCGGATCAATTTGTGGGAGGGAGGGGGCGCAGGTGAAGTGCTGGCAGTGTGCTTCACAGTACACACTAGCTGGCGCCCCTCGCTGTACTGTAATCGCCTGTACCTTACTGCTGTAATGTGCCAAGTGCGCTCCTGCACCTGACACAAGCCTACACAGTCCGCACCAGCTTAACCTGTCAGAGCTGCCCTTTCACTCCCCCTATGAAGGTGCTTTGTAGTCCCATTGGCGTGACATCACTCATGGCCGGAGGCGGTATAGGAGGAGTAGAGAGCTGCTGCCGAAGCTGCGGAAGGAGCCGCAGAGGAACCAGCAGTTCAGAAACAAACGTGTGTATCGCCAGCCCTCTCCGACCTGTCAGGTAACACATAGCCAGTAGAGGAAGTTTTCTGCAGAGCTCTATTCCTCTACTGGCTTTTCTGTGTTAGCTCTGGGCACTCACTGCTGCTGCCCTGGAGCCCTTGTGCACGCTTCTGCCACCAGCACTGTAAGCCACAGCTGAAGTGACTCCAGAGGCAGCTTGTCCCCGCTTGCTGCTGCTACTGAGACATTGTAGCATGGAGCCGAGGAGCATCGGCTCTGTGCTACAGCAGGCGGAGCTCTCTGTACTCTGAATAAGAAAAAAAAAGCCTGCACATACCATAGAGACTGGTGGCTGTCGGAAGAGGTGAGGGATTGCCAAAGACTGAAGTTGAGCAGAGAGGACAGGAGTGCACTGTAAAGGTGTGGGGGATGGGGGAATATGTGCTGAGAGAAGAGCGGGTAGCGTCTGGTAATCGGCTTTTTGCTCAGTAAAAGGGTCTCTATTACTTTCTCAGAGCACTCCTTCCTGCACAGGCTCTCCCTCTCAAGAGCCAAGCCGTCAATTTGAAAAATCCCGGGTTCGGGTGGCAAAGTGGACCCTGAAGCAGAAGGTCCTGACGCTCTGGAAGGTGCTGCGGGGAGGTCACCGACCAATTTCCCGGGGTGGGAAACCAGGTTCTTTTGGGCCACCAGGGAGCGATCAGGATCAGACTGCCCCTAGACCGACTCAGCTTCTGCCAAGCTGAAATCCCACTCTTGTGCTAACACGTTCACCCCCTCCTCTCTGGACAGGGAGAAGAACCTTTTGACTCTCCTGTTTGCCCTGCGGGCGAAGAGGTCCATCTCTGGGGTGACCAACTGTTGACACACAAGCGAGAATACCTTGGGATTTAACTCCCATTATCCCTGGTGAATGGTCTGTCGACTGAGGAAATCCGCTTCTACATTAAAAATCCCCCTTGGGGGGGGGGCGTGTCCAAGATGGCGCTGGGAGCGGACGTCTAGTACCAGAGCTCCCGCTCCGGATTTTTATCCTACTGCTATCCTGGTGTGGAACCTGTTAGAAACCTCCAGCTTTACCTCCCGACTGTCTCCCTGTGACCCGGGGAATGCGCAGGAATAAAAAAGGGACACAAAAGACCCGGAATCCAGCGCCTGTCCCCACACCACCAAAGCGTAGGCCTTCTCCTCCTGAGACCTGCCACATGGAGACGCAGACTCTCCCGCCGGATGGCGTAATTCAGGCTGGCTCGCCTGCGTTCGATGCACTGATGCAGGCGATCTCTACCTGTCAGTCCACCCTTACCATGAAGATCGATCATGTCCAAGAGGAGACTGCCCTCATACGCCGAGACATGGACGGCTTCAGAGAGCGGGTGGCTGACGCGGAGCGGCGGATTTCCAGCACCGAAGACATACAGAGGGAACACCATGAGGACATACAGGTCCTCAAATCCAAGGTGAGGGCTCTGGAGTTTAGGGCTGAGGATGCCGAGAACAGAAACAGAAGGAACAACCTCCGTGTTCTCGGCCTCCCAGAAGGTGCGGAGGGCACTGATCCGGTTTCGTTCATGGAGCAATTGCTGCCAACTCTCCTACCGAAAGCGCGGTTCTCCCCCCATTTCTCCATTGAGCGTGCCCACCGCATGCCTGCTAACAGAGGCCCGCAGGGAGCCCCGCCGCGCACTTTTATTTTTAAGCTCCTTCATTACCGAGATAGGGACACGGTCCTCCGTTCTGCCCGACTGCAAGGGGAGCTAAAATATGAGAATGTGAAGCTGCTCATCTTCCCGGACTACTCTGTAGAGACACAGAGACAACGCAAGTCCTTCGATCACGTCCGTGCAATGCTGAGAGAAAAAGGAGTTAAATATAGCATGCTATTCCCTGCTCGACTGCGGGTGCAGGACGGAGAGAAAGTGCACTTCTTCACGTCTCCTAGGGATGCAGCTGCATGGGCCGACACAATCCGCAAGTAACCATTGCCTGAGACCCTGTGAGTATGCCTCTGGAAGCAATATAAGGGACTTTAGTGCGGAGGAGAAGCGTGGTCCCTGAACTAAGTTAATGCCCCTTTCTTGTATTAATGCCCAATGGAACTGTTTTGTCAACCCACTACTGCCATTTTAATTATTACTTTTTTTATTTTAAAAACGGGGTCAATCCCGCCAACCCCACTTTCACCTCTTGTAATCCTGACCCCTCTGCTGTGCTCGGAAGGACTGGGTGTCTTAAGTGGCTCAGCTCCCTGCCACACATTACTACTAAAACCCCCTATCCAATAATATTACTACTGTGGATGGGAAGCTGACTATTGCAGTGGCCTTTATACTCCCATGGATGTGGACTTTGGGACTTATACTTACCGATGGGGATCAACTTGGTTCCATTGTCTTTCCACCTCCCCCCCCCTCCCCTCCCCCCCCTCTTCCACCCCCCTCCCCTTCCCCTCTGTCCCCCCCCTTCCCCTTCCCTCCTGTCCCCCCCCTTCCCCCCTCCGATTGGTGCCTTCTATACCTCCTAATGTTTTATATTTTAGGTTTTTTCTCTATTACCTAGCATCCCTTCCATTCTCTAGACTGCACCTGGTAAGGATATTTGCTAATCAGCAACTACAAGTATTGCGCCCCCGGGACTCCGGGAGATCCACACTCTTACTACTGTTCCGGATCTTAAAGACACTTTTTGCTTATCTGCTCTGTTGAGGTTAGCAGCCTCTTGTTCACTACCCTCATGATCAGTCTCCGGACTGACGGAAGTTTTGGGAGACAAGCCTGCCCTCGTGTTGGGGGGTCGGGTGGGGTGGGGGGGAGTTTGGGGGTTACGAGCCGTGTTTTTGGCTCCCGGGTTTATTTTAACATATGTTTTTTGACAGTACTCTCTTTGTTACATGTATTTGCACTGATGTCAGACCCTGATTCACTCCTGATATGTCGGCTGACTGTCTCTAGTGAAACAGGAATCTTATATAGGGCCTATCCTAACCTGATATTATTAAGCTGTGAACATGGCTAGCCTTAAAATCCTCTCCTGGAACACACGAGGTTTGAACTCACCACTTAAACGTTCTCTAGTTTTTCAATTTATAAAACGCCACAACCCTCAGGTTTGTGTGTTACAGGAGACGCATCTGATTGGTAGTAAAACCCTTAGTCTTAAGAAACCATGGGTGGGACACCACTACCACTCTACCTACTCTAACTTTGCCAGAGGGGTCAGTATTTTAGTCCTGAAGACCCTCCCCTTTAAACTCCTTGATTTAATTCTTGATCCTGATGGTAGATTTGTGCTCATACACGCCTTGATCTATGACTTGCCCTGGGTCCTGGTGGGTCTGTATCTGCCCCCCCCTGCCTCTTTCAAACTCCTCAACCTAATAGCGACCAAGCTGGCTCAATTTCCCCCAGATAATGTTATACTGATGGGAGACTTCAACCTAGTCCCGGACTCTGACCTGGACAGGTGTACGATGAGGGGCACTACCCGTCAGGGACTGGCGGGCTGGGCAGACACGTACGGCCTGGTGGATGTGTGGAGATGGAGGAATCCCCAGGCAAAGGCTTTTACCTGTCACTCAGCCACATATAGGACCTTCTCCCGCATTGATTTGGCCTATGTTGCAGCCCCTGTCCTCCCCAGAGTCCGAGACATTAGTATCTTATCTAGGGGGATATCAGACCACGCCCCATTGCTGTTGTCCCTGGACTTGGCGATGCTCCCATCGGATAAGCTCTGGAGGTTATCCAGATTTTGGATATCCGATGGGGATGTCGAATCGCAGTTCCATGCCACTTTGCAACAATTTTGGGAGGTTAACCCGGGAACTGCCTCCGATAACAATGTGTGGGAAGCTTTTAAAGCATCGTCAAGGGGCCAATATCAAGCAGTCATTGCCAGAGTGAGAAAGCAACGCAGAGCAGAACTTTCGGGGCTGGAGGCTGAGGCGGTTAGACAGGAGGCCCTGTATGTTAGAACCCGTGACCCACAGGACTATAGGGCTCTCCAAGCCCTTACCCGACAGGTTCTTTTACTACGCACATCCCTGACACAAAAGAAACTGTTACACCAATCCCAACGCATATTCGAGCAGGGGGAAAAGACAGGTCGTCTTCTGGCCTGGCTCTCTAGGGAGCAATCGGGAGTGACGTCAATAGCACAGATTCGAGACCAGGAGGGTGTCCTCCATTCTTCCCCTCAGGACATTAATAAGTGTTTTGCCACCTACTACCAACAACTTTACAGTACTCGAGTCACATACGACCAACAAGACCTTACTCAATATCTTGACGAGATTGACATCCCTGTCCTCACGTCAACCTCCGCCAACCAATTAGATGCCCCAATTCAGCTGGAAGAGATACAAAAGGCCCTTAAGATGATGCAGACAGGTAAAACTCTGGGACCAGACGGATTCCCGGTGGAATTCTACAAAGCCTATGTTGATGAGCTTGCTCCTAGACTCCTGACTGTATTGACCTCAGCTTCAAAAGCGGGGGTACTTCCGCCCTCGATGTGCGAGGCGGTTATAGTACTTGTTCCCAAGCCGGGAAAAGACCAGACCTTATGCTCGTCCTACCGCCCCATTTCCCTCCTCAATGTGGACGCAAAAGTCCTGGCAAAAATCCTCGCCAACCGCCTTAATAAAGTCATTACTGCCCTGGTCCACCCGGACCAAACGGGATTTATGCCTGGGCGCGGTACAGACATAAATATCCGCAGGCTGCACACACACATAGCGCTGGCCGCTTCCGGGAGCCCGGGAGTGGTGGCCTCACTCGACGCAGAGAAGGCTTTCGACTCGGTCGAGTGGGGCTACCTGTGGAGGGTCCTTTCCAGATTTGGGTTTGGCCCTAACTTTCTTTCCTGGCTACAGATGTTGTACGCGCACCCTAAAGCCCGTATACGCACTGGGGGGTCCCTGTCGGAGCCCTTCTCCCTGGAGAGGGGGACCCGACAGAGTTGTCCTCTCTCCCCGGCACTGTTTGCCCTGGCCCTAGAACCCCTGGCTGCTCACATCAGGAAAGATGTCACCATCAAGGGCATTAAAGTTGGTCCCCTGGAAGAGAAATTGTCCCTTTACGCCGATGACGCCCTACTTTATTTGGGGGACGCCTCCGGCTCCCTTAGGGCCGCCTTGACCCAGTTTGACACATTCAGCCGCTATTCAGGAGTTCGTGTCAACTGGGACAAGTCGGTCTTGTTTACACTTCATCCCTCGTCTCCTCACATCGATACCTCTACTCCTCTTCGTTGGGTTGAGGAATTCACATATTTGGGCATAAAGGTGGGCCCCACTATAGCGGGATATCTGGACCGGAATGTTCTTCCGGTGTTAGATAAACTGACGAAGCAGTGTACCATCTGGCGTAGGCTCCCCCTCACGTCAGTGGGTAGAGGTAATCTAATAAAGATGGTATACCTGCCTAAGCTACTATACTTTTTTCGTCACACCCCCACACATATTCCACGAGCCTTCTTCCAGAAACTGGATAGTATAGTGACAGCGTTTGTTTGGGCGGGTCGCCCCTCCCGGGTGGCTAGACGTATCCTTTATCTCCCCCTGTCCGGGGGTGGCCTGGCCCTACCAAACTTTCTTATATATTACTGGGCTGCGGTTTTGGTTACCGTTCGCTGGTGGTTTTCCCAGTCCAGGCAGAATCCTGCGGTCACCCTTGAGGCAGCAATCCTAGGTTCGTATGCGGCTCTGTCCAACTTAGTCTTCAGAGGGGCCAGAGCACACCCGCATGTTACGGGACCCATGAAAACTACTATAAAAGTGTGGCAGGATGCTCGAGCAGTGTACAATAACCCCTCAGAGATGTCCCCTCACATGCCCCTTTGGGGCAATCCTCTTCTCCCCCACTTGAATACTGTTCCTGACCCTGCGGCATGGGCAAAAAAGGGAATTGTTACCCTCAAACATGTAATGCCAAAAGGTAAAATCCTGACGTTTAAAGAGCTGAGACAGGCATATAACCTCCCTAACTCCTTTCACTTCCGCTATTGGCAACTCCGACATGCCCTTATTTCTCAATTTCCTAGCCCAATGACCCTAAGCTCAGACTCTGTCGAGAGACTCCTTATGTCAGAGATAATGTTGAAACCGCTCTCTACTCTCTATATGTACCTCACAGTGGCATATGACACAAAGACCGCACACACGATGACCAAATGGAGGGAAGACATCCCCACTTTAGACGAAGAAACATGGGAGGAATGTGTTACTACATTCATCCCTTCAATGATAGCCTCTAGAGATCGTTTTATACAACTGAAATTTTTACATAGAGCATATTACACTCCACAGAGGTTGGCCAACATATACCCCTCCTCTAGCCCATCATGCACAAGATGTGCCACTGAGCGGGGCTCTTTCCTCCATATGGTCTGGTCTTGTGACAAACTCAAAACATACTGGCGAGGAGTGGCGGAAATACTATCCAAAGTATGCGGAACCACACTGGCACTAGACCCCCTGATCTTTTTGCTTAGTCATCTTGGTGAGGTGGAGGGGGACAGATATACTAAAGCATGCCTCACTTATGCCCTCTTCTATGCCAGGAGGGAAATCCTTCTGAGGTGGAGGAGCACGGAACTCCCCACGGTGGCCTCATGGCAAAGTACAGTTAATAAAGTCCTCCCATTGTACAAGATGACATACGAAAGTAGAAACTGCCCGGCAAAATATGGGAAAATATGGTCACAGTGGTCTGACGTTTAAAATGAGATGTCTTATGCTATGCAACAGGAAATATAATATGTATGGTGCTTGATGGAGACCTGGGGGTGTGGGTCGGGCATCTCCCTGGCCTCCCTCCCTTCCCCCCCCCTCTCCTTCCCTTCCTCCCCCCTCTGGCCTCCCCCCTTCCCCTTCTTCCCCTCCCCCTCCCTCCCCTTGGGGTTTCTCTTACTCCCATAAGCCAGGAATCAGAGATGTGAGATAGGATTAGTTTAGACTCTTGGTGGTGATGCGTACACCCCCCCCCCCTTCTCCCTTCACCTTCAATACCTAATTTCGGATTTCACATGAAGAGATGGGCCTCATACAGCAGTCTTATCGATATAGACTTTATTCTATTGTCTCATGATGTTAGTCTCATAACATTGTCATACGATTTAATGTGCAAGTAATGTACTGATTGTTCTGTCATCGATCTATTGTATATCCGAATTTTCTAAATAAATAAAACTTCTACTGTTTAAAAAAAAAAAAAAATAAATAAAAAAAAATCCCCCTTATATGTACTGCCAAAATTGAGGGAACTCTGTTCTGCCCACTCCAAGATTTCCTGGGTCAAATTCATCAGAGAGCGAGGCCGGGTACCCCCCTGACAATTCAGGAAGGCCACCGTCGTTGAGTTGTCGGAGAGGACTCAAACGCTCTTAGAGCCTTTTTGACTGCTAGGAGTTCCCTGAAAATTGGAGGAGGCGGCTCTCTGTAGCCGATTCCAAACACCCTGGGCCTGCAGTCCCTCTAGATGGGCCCACCAACCCCAGGAGCTCGCATCGGTTGTCACCCTGACAGGCTGAAGCTTGGTCCAAAGGTGACCCGTCCCCAACCTCTGAGGGTCGAGCCACCAGAGAAGGGACTTCTTTACTTTCCCAGGAATGGAAACCCGTTCGTCTAATGACTCTTTTCCCGTCCCAGGAGGAGAGTAGGAAATTTTGAAGGGTCCTGGAGTGGAGCTGGGCCAAAGGCACGGCAGGAATACAGGATGTCGTGAGTCCCAAATCAACCTTTGGGAGGTCTCCTTCAATTCTATTATTGATGATACTGTGTGTATCAGGGCTTCTACCTTCTCCTGGGGAAGTACCAGTCTCTGCATCACTGAGTCTACCAGGAGGCCTAGGTAGACCTTGGTCTGAGATGAAGTCAGAGAGGATTTCTCCTGACTGATCAACTACCCCAGGGATTCCAAGCCGCTGATCACCTTGTCCAGATCTGAGAGTAGAGAATCTCTGGAAAGGTTGTAGACCAATAGGTCGTCTAGATAGGGGATCAATGTGATCCCCTGTAGGTGTAGGTAAGAGATGACCACTGCGAGAATCTTTGTAATGACTCTCAGGCTGGCTGCCAGTCCAAAGGGCAAGGCCCGGAACTGCCAGTGCTGGGTACCCTGATCTGTGCGTATTGCAAAGCGAAGAAATACCTGATGCTCTGGGAAAATGCGGACATGCAGATATGCATCCTTTAGGTCTATGGTGACCATAACGACCTCCTTTAACAGTATACACCGACTCCATACAAAACTTTTTGTATCGTGGGAATGTGTTTAGTCTTCTTAGATTTATAAATCAAGCGGTATTTTCCGGAGGGCTTCGGGACCATGAAGACATGGGAATAAAATCCCCATTCCACATTGACTTGCTGGTACTGGTAGGATGACACCCTGGTCTGCCAACTATCTGACACTCTCTAAGAGCACGAAGGCCGGCTTTACCGAGGAGCAGAGAGGGGCACCAAGGAGGGATATCCTTCTGACCGACACAACCTGAAAACTGACTCCTAGTCAGGTAAGGAAGAGGAGCAGGAAATATGGTCCCCGACATTCTGGGAATCTCCACTGTGCTAAGGGTCCTTCAGTTCTCGGGGGGGGGGGGGGGGGGAAATCTCCTACAGCCCCCCGGAGCAAAATAGGAAAGACCCCCCCGGAAGGGCAAGCCCTACTAGACCCAGAGGCTTCTCAAGCCTGTGGCCTGGCTCCCGGGGGGAGAACTCCAGGCCTCGACCTTAGGTGCTTTAGAAAAAAAAAAACTGTTTCGCTGTGGGGAAACACAATCAAAAACTGAGGAGCACAGGGAGAGGCGGGGTTTTACCTCTATCTTGATTGTGTTTCCTGTCAGGTGGGACCAGTCATCTCTCAGGGTGCTGTCCTGGAAGACGACTTGTGAAAGTCTGCCAGCGTGTTGTCTGTCCCCTTCAGGTGGATGCCCGAGATTCATCTGATGTTTATCTCAGGCCAAGACAAAATTGCTTCTGTCAGGCTCAAACAAGGGGATTTCGTCCCTCCTTGCCTGTTCAGGTATGCCACCGTCGTGGCGTTGTCTGAATCCAGACATCTCTGCCCTGGATAACATATTCTAGGAGGCTTGAGAACATCTGGAGTTACATCTACCCTGTGTACAGAGATCCCCCATGTGCGCCCCCCATTCTAGGGTACTGGCATCTGTGGTGATCCCAACCGGGTTGGCTTGTGTCCATCTGCGCCCCTCCGCATAACAGAGCGGATTGAGCCACTACTGAAGAGATTGTTTGACCAACCGAGGGACAGGAATAGACATTTCTAAGGATGATGGATCGCCATCCCACTGGGGCAAAATGCGATTCTGTAGAGGCCTCATGTGGAGCTGTGCCCAGGTGATGGCTAGGATTGAGGACATCATCAGTCTTAGCACTGTCTTGTTCTTTTCTGCCATCTGGAAGGTTTTGGTTATTCTTACATAATCCAAGTATACCACCTCTGCTTGGGATCAGCTGCGATTTTTCTGTATTTACTATCCACCTCAGGTTTTGTGGATAGGAAATACTTGCGCAGAGGTTGTTTTTTTAGGTTCTTCGCTGTATCTGCAAAGAACAGCAGATTGTCTAGGTATGGTATCACACCTATGCCTTGCCATCTCAGGCCCTTTAGTGCTTCTGCCATAATCTTTGAAAAGATTTTGGGCGCAGAAGAGATGCCGAAAGGCAAAGATGTGTATTGCAGATGCAGGGTGGCCGCCGGCCCCTGGATCGTGAATCTTAGGTATCTTTGATGACTTTTCATTATAGGTAGATGTAGGTATGCATCTTGAAAGTCCATTGTGGCCATGCATACCCCCGCTCTTCTGTTGAGCGGTTTCCTTGTTAAATGGACTGACAAAAGGGCACCTTTCCCTGCTTCTCTTTAGCTGAGGGGAACCCTTTGTTCTCTCGCTGTGGTCCTGTCCAGGACCATTTTTCAGGTCTGGCCCGAACAGCAAGTTTCCTGTGAATGGGATCCCGCACAACCTATTCTTGGAGGAGATGTCCCCTTCCATGACTTTCAGCCACAGTTTTTCCGAGGGATGTTGGCTCAAACTTGTCTTGCATACACACAATCACACAGATGTTGTCGGAAATTCCGAACGTCAAGAACGCGGTGACGTACAACATGTACGATGAGCTGAGAAAAATGAAGTTCAATAGCCAGTGCGGCTCTTCTGCTTGATTCAGAGCATGCGTGGACTTTTGTGCAACAGACTTATGTACACATGATCGGTTGTTGTCGGAAAATTTGAGAACCTGTTCTCAAACATTTGTTGGCGGAAATTCTGACAACAAATGTTCTATGGAGCATACACACGGTCGGACTTTCCGACAACATGCTCACATCCAACATTTGTTGTTGGAAAATCCTATCGTGTGTACAGGGCATTGCAGTTGAGACAGCCAGCTAACAGGGTGCGAGCTGTACAGGTGTCAGCTATTGCCGGATTCAAAATTGCCACCCCTGCTTCCCATGCTCAACATCAAAAGCTAAGTCGGATTTGTTTGCGACTCTCATGAGGGAGGCATCCACTTTGGGAAATTTCGCCCAAGTCTTGGTGTCTTCTTCTGCAATTGGATACCTGTGCTTGACCGCAGCTGGTATGAAGAGCTTATCCCACTCCCTCTTGACTATGCTTTTGGGAGTTTGATGCACCGGAAAAATTCTGGGTTTTCTGGGCTTATTTTGTCATGCAGGGAAAGCTCTGCGACTTTTTACTCTTTGATACCCACTGTGTTTGCTATAGCCTTTAGATTATCTGTAGCTTCTGAGGGAAACGGGGTGCCCACTGATGCCGGGTCATCCTCCTCGGAATCCCAGCATAAGCAGTCCTCGGAGTCTTGTTCGGGGGCTATCCAAATCAACCTCCTGTTCTGGCTGATTTGCCTCTTCCCCGCTACCCGAGGAGATACATACCTTTTTGGTAGATGGGGTACTGGTTTGGCTAGAGCTTGCTGGCACCTCCAGCTTCTCTACTGCTGAGCATATTGGCCCAATAGTGCTTGTTATTATCTTTTTGAGAGAGTTAAGCATGTCCTTAACCACCTCAATACAGTGCATTTTCGCCCCCTTCCTGCCCAAGCCATTTTTCAGCTTTCAGCGCTGTCGCACTTTGAATGACAATTGCGCGGTCATACAACACTGTACCCAAATGAAATTGTTATCATTTTTTCCCCACAAATAGAGCTTTCTTTTAGTGGTATTTGATCACCTCTGCGGTTTTTATTTTTTGCGCTATAAACAAAAGAAGAGTGAGAAGTTTTAAAAAAAACACAATAATTTTTATCTTTTGCGATAATAAATATCCAATTTTGTTTTCTTTAAAACAAATTTTTTCTCAGTTTAGGCCGATATGTATTCTTGTACATATTTTTGGTAAAAAAAAAAACGCAATAAGCGTATATAGATTGGTTTGCGCAAAAGTTATAGCGTCTACAAAATAGGGGATAGATTTATAACATTTTTATTTATTTATTTTTTTTTACTAGTAATGGCGGCGATCTGCGATTTTTATTGTGACTGCGATATTGCGGCGGACACATCGGACACTTTTAACACATATTTGGGACCATTCACATTTATACAGCGAACCGTGCTATAAAAATGCATTGATTACTGTATAAATGTGACTGGCAGGGAAGGGGTTAACACTAGGTGGTGATCGAGGGGTTAACTGTGTTGCTAGGGAGTGATTCTAACTGTAGGGGGCGGGGACTCACTAGGGGAGGAGACCGATCGGTGTTCCGCTGTGCTGGGAACACACCATCGGTCTCCTCTCCTCTGACAGGACCGTGGATCTCTGTGTTTACACACAGAGATCCACGGTCCTGCTGTGTTACCGGCAATCGCGGGTGCCCGGCGGACATCGCGGCCGCCGGGCACGCGCACCGGGTGCCTAGTGACACGGCGGGCGCCCGCGATCGCCGGCGGCGGCGCGCGCGCGCCCCCTGGTGGCCTAGGAATGCGAGGCCGTCATATGACGCCCGCCCGCAACGAGAGCTGCGCCGCCTGGCCGTCAATAGACAGCCGGCGGTCAGCTAGCGGTTAAGGAGCATTTCAACTTCTTAGCTACCATTTTGTTTATGCATTTTTGGCATAGTGGCTTTTTCCACTTAGGGAAAAACCAATGACAGCAAGAGACGCATGCCTTGCTTTGGTCTTCGCCCTTTTTTCCTTTGGGTCCTTTGGCTGCAAGTAAGCACAAAGGGCCTGAGTGAGTTTGGCGGTGTACAATGCAATTGTATGGTTTGTAGTGAGGTAAAGATAGAGGTGACTCCAGAGTGCTCTGGCTTACCTTGGATCTGTCCTGACATGCAGGATCTGCAGGGCAGGGTGAAGAAGCATCCGACCTGGCCAGCCACCCGGATCCTCTGCTTAGAGAGCCCTTTTATCTGCTTCCTGCTCCAGCCCCGACCCCAGCTAACCCCGTGCAGGTTGGTGGACACACCTGCACCTGCCACGTCCTCCCTGGCGTCCTCCTTCCTGGGTTTCCATTAGGGAGGGGAGCAATAAAGGCCTTTTGTAATTTTTTTTTTTAAATCCGCGTTGCAGCCGACCGGAAGGGACTTACTCCAGTGCTTGCCCTGGAGGCTCTAGCCTCCACCAAGATGGTCGCAGACAGGAACCGCATGACCAATAATGACGTGTCCGGAGTCTCCGTGCCATCTTGCTACACCTCCCAGGACCGCAAACGAGGGGATTTTGCAGAGATGTCTGTGGGATGTGAGCGGCATACAATCGGTGGACAGGATGGTCATCTGCCCAGCGAAAGAACCTCTAAAGCACCTGAAGTGTGGGGCTCGGTGAATGGTCCTCCACCAGCGAGGAGTGGTAGCTGTGGTGAAAAATTCTGGCAGAATGTAGTGCAGCTGGGGGGATAGTTGCATACCCCTCTGTAGGGGCGAAACTTCAGACACACAGGTGAGACTAACAAATTTATAATGGTGGACTAATGTGTTTCCTGTTGCAGGAAGGAGGATCCCATCTCGGATGCCGCCCTGGAACACAATTGGAGAAAATTAAATACCTACCTTCCATAGTTCTCCTCTCCTGGTACCCACCCATTTACTGCACACATGGCCACCCATGCCGGGCTCAGTACATTGCTGGCCCTGTTGCTAGTTAGGGACTGCCACATACATACTGCCACGTGTGGGCACCAGGAAAGGTAAGTGTTCCATGCTCTGGTATGTCTGCTGCAATCATTGTGAAATCTGTCCCTGGGGCTGTCTGCAGGAATGGCAGCAGGTCTGTCTCCTGCGGGTGAGGTCGGGGGTGTCAGGCGCGTCTCCTGCGGGTGAGGTCGGGGGTGTCAGGCGCGTCTCCTGCGGGTGAGGTCGGGGGTGTCAGGCGCGCCTCCTGCGGGTGAGGTCGGGGGTGTCAGGCGCGCCTCCTGCGGGTGAGGTCGGGGGTGTCAGGCGCGCCTCCTGCGGGTGAGGTCGGGGGTGTCAGGCGCGTCTCCTGCGGGTGAGGTCGGGGGTGTCAGGCGCGTCTCCTGCGGGTGAGGTCGGGGGTGTCAGGCGCGTCTCCTGCGGGTGAGGTCGGGGGTGTCAGGCGCGTCTCCTGCGGGTGAGGTCGGGGGTGTCAGGCGCGTCTCCTGCGGGTGAGGTCGGGGGTGTCAGGCGCGTCTCCTGCGGGTGAGGTCGGGGGTGTCAGGCGCGTCTCCTGCGGGTGAGGTCGGGGGTGTCAGGCGCGTCTCCTGCGGGTGAGGTCGGGGGTGTCAGGCGCGTCTCCTGCGGGTGAGGTCGGGGGTGTCAGGCGCGTCTCCTGCGGGTGAGGTCGGGGGTGTCAGGCGCGTCTCCTGCGGGTGAGGTCGGGGGTGTCAGGCGCGTCTCCTGCGGGTGAGGTCGGGGGTGTCAGGCGCGTCTCCTGCGGGTGAGGTCGGGGGTGTCAGGCGCGTCTCCTGCGGGTGAGGTCGGGGGTGTCAGGCGCGTCTCCTGCGGGTGAGGTCGGGGGAGTCAGGCGCGTCTCCTGCGGGTGAGGTCGGGGGTGTCAGGCGCGTCTCCTGCGGGTGAGGTCGGGGGTGTCAGGCGCGTCTCCTGCGGGTGAGGTCGGGGGTGTCAGGCGCGTCTCCTGCGGGTGAGGTCGGTGGTGTCAGGCGCGTCTCCTGCGGGTGAGGTCGGTGGTGTCAGGCGCGTCTCCTGCGGGTGAGGTCGGTGGTGTCAGGCGCGTCTCCTGCGGGTGAGGTAGGTGGTGTCAGGTCCGTCTCCTGGGGGTGTGGTAGGTGGTGTCAGGCGCGTCTCCTGGGGGTGAGATAGGTGGTGTCAGGCGCGTCTCCTGCGGGTGAGGTCGGTGGTGTCAGGTGCGTCTCCTGCGGGTGAGGTTGGTGGTGTCAGGTGCGTCTCCTGCGGGTGAGGTAGGTGGTGTCAGGTGCGTCTCCTGCGGGTGAGGTAGGTGGTGTCAGGTGCGTCTCCTGCGGGTGAGGTAAATGGTGTCAGGTGCGTCTCCTGTGGGTGAGGTAGGTGGTGTCAGGTCCGTCTCCTGTGGGTGAGGTAGGTGGTGTCAGGTCCGTCTCCTGCGGGTGAGGTAAATGGTGTCAGGTGCGTCTCCTGTGGGTGAGGTAGGTGGTGTCAGGTGCGTCTCCTGCGGGTGAGGTTGGTGGTGTCAGGTGCGTCTCCTGCGGGTGAGGTAGGTGGTGTCAGGTGCGTCTCCTGTGGGTGAGGTAGGTGGTGTCAGGTCCGTCTCCTGCGGGTGAGGTCGGTGGTGTCAGGCGAGTCTCCTGCGGGTGAGGTTGGTGGTGTCAGGTGCGTCTCCTGCGGGTGAGGTTGGTGGTGTCAGGTGCGTCTCCTGCGGGTGAGGTAGGTGGTGTCAGGTGCGTCTCCTGCAGGTAAGGTAAATGGTGTCAGGTGCGTCTCCTGTGGGTGAGGTAGGTGGTGTCAGGTCCGTCTCCTGCGGGTGAGGTAGGTGGTGTCAGGTCCGTCTCCTGCGGGTGAGGTAAATGGTGTCAGGTGCGTCTCCTGTGGGTGAGGTAGGTGGTGTCAGGTGCGTCTCCTGCGGGTGAGGTTGGTGGTGTCAGGTGCGTCTCCTGCGGGTGAGGTAGGTGGTGTCAGGTGCGTCTCTTGCGGGTGAGGTAGGTGGTGTCAGGTGCGTCTCCTGCGGGTGAGGTAGGTGGTGTCAGGTGCGTCTCCTGTGGGTGAGGTAGGTGGTGTCAGGTCCGTCTCCTGCGGGTGAGGTAGGTGGTGTCAGGCGCGTCTCCTGCGGGTGAGGTAGGTGGTGTCAGGTCCCTCTCCTGGGGGTGAGGTAGGTGGTGTCAGGCGCATCTCCTGCGGGTGAGGTAGGTGGTCTCAGGTCCGTCTCCTGCGGGTGAGGTAGGTGGTGTCAGGTGCGTCTCCTGCGGGTGAGGTAGGTGGTGTCAGGTGCGTCTCCTGCGGGTGAGGTAGGTGGTGTCAGGTGCGTCTCCTGCGGGTGAGGTAGGTGGTGTCAGGTGCGTCTCCTGGGGGTGAGGTAGGTGGTGTCAGGTGTGTCTCCTGTGGGTGAGGTAGGTGGTGTCAGGTCCGTCTCCTGGGGGTGAGGTAGGTGGTGTCAGGTGCGTCTCCTGCGGGTGAGGTAGGTGGTGTCAGGTGCGTCTCCTGTGGGTGAGGTAGGTGGTGTCAGGTCCGTCTCCTGTGGGTGAGGTAGGTGGTGTCAGGTGCGTCTCCTGTGGGTGAGGTAGGTGGTGTCAGGTGCGTCTCCTGCGGGTGAGGTAGGTGGTGTCAGGTGCGTCTCCTGCGGGTGAGGTAAATGGTGTCAGGTGCGTCTCCTGTGGGTGAGGTAGGTGGTGTCAGGTCCGTCTCCTGTGGGTGAGGTAGGTGGTGTCAGGTCCGTCTCCTGCGGGTGAGGTAAATGGTGTCAGGTGCGTCTCCTGTGGGTGAGGTAGGTGGTGTCAGGTGCGTCTCCTGCGGGTGAGGTTGGTGGTGTCAGGTGCGTCTCCTGCGGGTGAGGTAGGTGGTGTCAGGTGCGTCTCCTGTGGGTGAGGTAGGTGGTGTCAGGTGCGTCTCCTGTGGGTGAGGTAGGTGGTGTCAGGTGCGTCTCCTGCGGGTGAGGTAGGTGGTGTCAGGTGCGTCTCCTGCGGGTGAGGTAGGTGGTGTCAGGCGCGTCTCCTGCGGGTGAGGTAGGTGGTGTCAGGTGCGTCTCCTGCGGGTGAGGTAGGTGGTGTCAGGTGCGTCTCCTGCGGGTGAGGTAGGTGGTGTCAGGTGCGTCTCCTGCGGGTGAGGTAGGTGGTGTCAGGTGCGTCTCCTGCGGGTGAGGTAGGTGGTGTCAGGTGCGTCTCCTGCGGGTGAGGTAGGTGGTGTCAGGTGCGTCTCCTGTGGGTGAGGTAGGTGGTGTCAGGTGCGTCTCCTGTGGGTGAGGTAGGTGGTGTCAGGTGCGTCTCCTGTGGGTGAGGTAGGTGGTGTCAGGTGCGTCTCCTGCGGGTGAGGTAGGTGGTGTCAGGTGCGTCTCCTGCGGGTGAGGTAGGTGGTGTCAGGTGCGTCTCCTGTGGGTGAGGTAGGTGGTGTCAGGTGCGTCTCCTGCCACCTCATCCCTTTAAACCCGAACACATATTGATTACACAGGTTCTGTGGCTGATTAAGGTGATAATTAAACTCACTTGGTGCCTTATCTGCATCAAATCAGCCTCAGAACCTGTATAATTCATATGTATCCTGGATTAAAGGGATGATGTGACAACCCTCAGTCTCCTGTGAGTGAGGTAGGTGTCAGGTATGTGGCCGCCTTAGCCTGTAGTAATGGCAGCATTGCTCTTCCATGTCATAGGAGACAATGAGCGCTCAGCATGATCCCACCACACCGGGTCAGGTCACCCCAGTGAACTCTTCCACTGCTCGGGGGTCTTCTGAATCGCATCAACAACAACATGTGTGAACCACGTCTAGATTTATCCTGCGACCGACTTAACACACCACCAATCAGAATGAAGGTGTGGGAACTAAAACACGCACTGAGCCAATCACGCTTCTTCACCTTCCAGGGGGCGTCGACATGCTGAGCCTATAAGATATCTTTGATTCCACTGAGCAGGCGGCCCTTAGCTCGGCGTTTCAGCCAATCAGAGCCCTTATGTGAGACGTCACTTGTTGACTGACAGCCCCTTGCCAGACACAAGCTAGGCTTTGGGCACGAAGTGGGCGGTCCCCCGAATCCCACAGTGATTGACGTTTCGCCAGTCCAATAGACGACGTCTCTTCTGTTAGCACGCCTTCCTTCCGCAGGCTAGGGACCAATGAGGGGAGAGAGTGGGCTGGCGTGTAAGTACCGTCGGGGTATCAGGGGAAAGAGAAAGAACAGAGAGAGGCTGAGAGTGGGGAGAGAGAATCGGGACAGAACGGGTACGGATTGCGGGTACACTCGGATGGAAAGACCGTTCTCTGCGCTGAGCGGGGATCAGTATCGGGTGGAGCGGAGCGCACAGTCCGGGGAAGCGCTGAGATCCGGCCCGGTGAGTACACGGACGGGGGGGGGAGCAGATATGAGCTACAGGCCCTCCAACACGTGAGGAACTACAAGTCCCAGCATGCCCCGGGCACAAGGATCACTATGATGTATGGGGGGGAGCAACATGCAGCGCTCATCCCAGCCAGCCTGTGCCCAGGAGTGGTGTGTGTGTACAGAGACGATGTACATCGACGTGTGTGTGCTGAGATCAGATCGCATGGATCAGAGACACAGGCAGGCTGGGGGGTAAACTCATTGTGACATCGTCCTAGACTGACCATACACTGTACGATCTGATTGTAAAATGCATACTACATTTGACATAAACCATTAATTAGTGATTGGATGGATGGTTTTGGTCAGTCATCATATGACATAGATTGGATGTAGATTGTACAATCGGATTGTATAGTTTATGGCCAGTCTGTGTGTGTGCGGATAATGGATTCTACATCCAGCTGTTACCTTCAGATAATCGGTCTCATGGATCAGACTGACTGATCGGTATCCAGCGCTCCCCATAGACACTGTAATCTTTGTACAACCTCCGTTAGGACTCCATCACATGGGCATCCATCCGGATGGCGCTGGACATGTAGCGCGGTGCTCTGCTTCATGACAAAGGCTGAGTTTAGATGTACGCGGCAGAGGGGTGATAAAAATGCATGGTTGATCGGCGTTATTAGCGCCCTCCAAGATGGCGGTGGACGGGCGTTTATATGCCGTGCTCACGCTGCGTCTGCAAACGTCGCAGTCCATTCAAGGGAACAAAAAGCGCCACAAACGCTGCACAGCTGTGCGATGCATGTTGTTGTAGCACATTTGTGCTAAAATGCCATTAAAACAGGCCTCACATCACCTCCTTACCACCTGTCGGTCGTCTCCTGAAAAGCGATCCAAAAGCAGATTGCTCTTCAGAGGAGCAGTTTGGATGTACGTCTACATCTGCCCTAAACAGCATCTTGCACATTGTTGACTACGCTGCAGCCGTGTACAATGCCTGGTCAGCATTTTAAGGGTTAAAACCGATAGAGGCGACCTGTCATTTCCTCACCGCCTGCCAAACACCCTCCAGAAAGCCATCAATCACAAATCGATTTTCAGAGGGATGGCAGTGATAATTGCTCGTGGAAATGAGCCCCTCAGGTCATTATATACCTTACAATCTCTGGACAAGTTAGAATGACCAAAACTGTGTAATATGTGGACCTACCATAGGCCTGCACACAGGGTGTGCCAATGTGCCTTGGCACACCCTAATCTGGGGCTCGACAACCTGTCCACCACAATCTTCCCATCAATCATGGGCAGGTGACGGGTAGACCGCAAATCTTCCTTGCCAAGCCCCACAAAAAAATAATATTGTAAAAAAAAATAATAAAAAAACAAACAAAAAAAAAAAAGCTCCTGGCTCCGCCCTGTGCCCTCCTGACTGGCTCCGCCCTGTGCCCTCCTGACTGGCTCCGCCCTGTGCCCTCCTGACTGGCTCCGCCCTGTGCCCTCCTGACTGGCTCCGCCCTGTGCCCTCCTGACTGGCTCCGCCCTGTGCCGTCCTGACTGGCTGTGCCCTCCTGACTGGCTCCGCCCTGTGCCCTCCTGACCGACACCATCTAATGTCCTACTGACACATCCGCTGCTATACCAACACCATCTTCTGCCCTACTGACACCGTACACATTTGAGGTTTGGGGCGCACACCCTAATGCAATGGGCTGCGCACACCTATGAAACCTACCTACACTATCCAGTCCAGCAGAACCTGGTACTAAAGAGTTGTTGGTAGATCTGATGGTGGCCATACACACTTTGATAAATGATCGATTTTCTTTTCCAGTTGATCTCTCCCCTCAGGGATAATTGATCTATAGCCGCCAACCCATTTGATCTATATGGCACACAATAGGGAGGGGATTTCAGATGATAGTTGGAAGTTCTCAATCGCATCCCAACTTTCACCATGCAATCTCATAATGTGAGCGATCAGATGAAATTCACTCTATAAAGGATCGGAAGGGCAGTTCTGTTTATTAAATAGTTTTGATTGAATTGTGCATTGGTTAGATCATAAAATAAACTTGCACGATCGGCTGACAATGTGAGTCATTAGCTGCAAGTAGGCAGCCCTAATGAAAGTGATGGGAGGCTGCTGGCTGATCGCACCCAATCACATGTAATCACTCATATAATGATCGCATATGAGTGATCATCCCTGGACACAGATTGCAACGTGTGTGATGAGCGTCACCCAAACCCCGCCCCCATCTGCCACACATGGTCTGATTGTGATTGGATGAGACCATCAATAGATGACTATCCCCCCGCCCACTGTCATATAGAACATTATGGAGGTTATTTACTAAAACTGGAAAGTGCAAAATCTGGGGCAGCTCTGCATAGAAACCAATCAGCTTCCAGGTTTTCCTGTCAAAGCTTAAAATGTTTCTAAACCCAGGACCCTGCATTCACTATATCTAATCTCCCACCGTACACAGAACATGGAAATACAATTATTAATATAATATAAACTGCTAAATACCCTTTCTCATCAGCAGTATATAGCAATCTTGTGACTTCTATCAGTGTCTGGTTAAAGCTTGTAGGATTCGTTTTCATTCTACTCTGACTGTCCTATAAGGCCGCATAACTCCAGACCCTCTGTCTGGACCGTGCTGATTGGCCCTGTGCTGATTACATGCACCCTCCCAAGAAAAAAAAAAACTCTCTGGCAATGCACCCCAAACTGAGCATGTGCAGAGTGCCCCCAAGGCTCTGTTCTATCAGGAAATGGATTGGGGACAGTGGAAGAAGAGGGGGATCAGAGAAGACAGGATCAAGCTGCCTTTTTACAGAATCCAGAGGATTAACTCCTTCCACAGTGAGTATAACAAGCATGCTTTACTGCATATACAGTGCAGACTGATTTTACTCTTGTGGGTTTAGTAACACTTTAACTGAACAAGCTGAAGTTAGAAGCTGATTGACTACCATGCACAGCTGCACCAGGTATTGCACTCTCCAGTTTTAGTAAATCCCCCCCTATGTGTCGTACAATCATCATGTGTCCGTTTTCTGCATCCAATGAAAACTTTTCCCCAAATTTTCAAATCCCAGTTTTGAGTCTTTTAATTTTTACGACAGTATCCGCAACCCCCCCCCCCCCCCATAAAGATTTCTGTAAGATTCTAATTCCACTTGCGGATTGTATGTTTGTGGTAGTGGACAAAGGGAACGGTCACAGCTGTCCGGTCCCCAAGAGCTTACATCTACGCCGGCTGCAGCAGATAAAACCGCAAGGCGTGTGCCTTTGTGTACTTATGGAACAATAAATCTCTATATTCCGGGTTTGAAGCGAGTGGCTACACCAGAATGACAGGTCTGTGTGTTCTGTATGATACCAATGTAAACATTGTCCCCTTACATTGATCATAATCACCGCAGTATGACTGCCATGTTTCCATACATGTATTTGTTTCCCAGGAAATCTGACTTGTAGCGTTCTTTTTTTGGAAAATAATTATTTGTGAGTGGCAGTGACATCAGATCACAGGGATGTACGGAGTTGTCATAGTGGTGAGAATTAGTGAGGTGTCAGGTGATGGATGTAAACATTGATTATCCTGTCACTGTATGTATGTACACATCTGTTTGGTCCTATCCGTTCCTGACTGTTCTATGGGCACCATGTCTGATGTGCTTGAACACCCTTTCCATAGAATGTTCCTGATACATTTTCTATGATGTAGATTGCCAGGTCTTTCCTTAACCCTCTCCAATTGCTCAGACTTGGGGACAGCATGCAGAATGTGATGATACACGTGTCATAGATAATTTGTACACACACAGTTCGTTACCTCCAGCATGTCTTTGGAGTGTGGAAGCAGAGATGAGCCCGGGCATTCTCCCAACTTCCACTTTGCCCTCTTCTTCCTTTTTTTTTTTTTTAGTCCAATTATCTGCAGGCCAGTGTTTCGTCAGGGTAGGCAACCCGTCAGAATTTGTAACGGAAGTGACGCTCCATCATGGGCATCTTGCTACACCCCGCACTCCTCCACAGTAAGGATATAGTGAGAAGGCGGCAAGCGGACATCTTGTTACACCCACCGGAGTCTTGCATTTTAGACTTATTTTTAATGGTAAACTGAGCTTATATAGTGAAATACTGACTGTTTTGATGTTGAATTTTAAAAGCAGCGGCAAGCCTGCTGATCTCACAGGTTTGCTAATCTGACAGAACACCACTGCTTTGAAAACTCAACATCAAAACAGTCTGAGGGTTTTCAAAATACTGAATTTCACTATATAAGCTCAGTTTACTGTTAAAAATAAGTGTGAAATGCAAGACTCCGGTGGGTGTAATGATATCCGCTTGCTGCCTTCTCACTGTATCCTTACTGTGGACGAGTGCGGGGCATAGCAAGATGGCTGTGCCGCAACATCACTTCCGTTACAAATTCTGATGGGTCGTCTAATCTGACGAAACACCGGGGCATTCCCCACCCCACACATGTGAAAAAAGGGGCCGAGTGCTGGTGTCATCAGTGCCCTTACATGGACAAATGTCATTGGCTAAATATAAGCATGTGTCCATATAAGGCATTGTTGTCACCAGCATCCCACCCCTTTTACATGTGCGGGGTGGGGAATGACCCGACTTGCAGTAGATTGGACCTAAAAAGAGAGCAAAGTGGAAGTGTGGATGGAGATGAGTTTGGAAGATGCCCAAGCTCATCTCTGTGGAAGGAAACCCACGTGAACAACATGCAAACTCCATGCAGACAGTGTCCTGGCTAGGATTTGAACCAGAGACCTCAAGTACCGCAAGGCATAAGTACTAACCACTAAGCCCAATTTTTGATAAAATATAAAAAACAATGGTATGCCAAGTAAATAGATACCTAACATGTTAGACTTTAAAATTGTGCACGCCCTTGAAATGGCAACAGCATCCCTTGTCAAGCATGGGCAGTGACAGGTACTCTTTACTGAGAGATCTAGGTTCTAGTAGACCTCAGATCTCTCTGCTCTCAAAAGCATCTGTTCAAATCGATATCGGTTTGAACAGATGCTTTACAAGCTGGTAACGGCTTGTAATCGTCAAATCAAACTGGAAGTGATGGAATCCTAGTCACTTCCAGTTTTTTCACATCACAGAGAGGCTGGTATGGATGTACCTTCACCCCCTTTGTGTTAACCAGGGCACCAAGCGGTCCTGGGCTCCCTGATCACAGGGGGGGGCCTGGTAAAGGAGACGGGGGGCGGGGGGCTTCTGTGCCCTACAGAAGTGATTGGGCAGCTTTAGAGCTGCTTGGATCACTCCTACATTAACCCCTTCAATACCGGGCAGTTTCACCCCCTTCCTGACTCTGCCACTGTACCCAGCGTTTGCTTTTGTTTTTTTTTAATAGACAGATCTAGCTTTCTTTTGGTGGTATTTCATCACTACTGTTTTTATTTTTTTTTTTTTTTTTTTGCTAAAGAAACAAAAAAAGAGACCAAAAATTAGGGGAAAAAAAGTTTTTTTCTGTTTATAACATGTTGCAAATAAGTCATTTTTCTCCTTCACTGATGAGGCTGCACCAATGGGCACTGATGATCTGCACTGATGGGGCTGCACTAATCATCAGTGCCAGGATAATTTCTTCAGAGAAGCCTAAACGGCCCCCACCTAACAACTGTATGTTTACTTTCTCCATCAGATCATCCCCCACATTTTGTATCACTTGACCCTCCCTCTTAGATTGTAAGCTCTAATGAGAAGGGCCCTTAGATTCCTCCTGTATTGAATTGTATTGTAACTGTACTGTCTGCCCTCATGTTGTAAAGCGCTGTGCAAACTGTTGGTGCTATATAAATCTTGTATAATAATAATCAATGTAAAGAATGATAATGATGCCCTGTCAGACTTGCCGGTTATGGTCTCTCCTTTCCTCACACAGAGACAGCGTGTGAGAAGAGGACTGCTGATAACCGGCAAGTCTGTTTACATGTGGCCAGATGTGATTGGACACAGCTGATTGCATGATAAAGAGCCGCTGTGATTGGCCCAAAGGACACAGCAGTCGCAGGGTGCCCCCAATGCATGGGAGGCGTGGTTCTGGGAGGAGGTCCATGAACGCCCTCCCAGAACTGGAGAGCTGCTCTGTAGCTGTCTTTCGACTATAGCACAGCAGGGAATTGGTTAAAGCCCATTGCTGGCAGAAAATTTTGGTACTGGAATCATGGCTGCAGCTGCAGCCATGATCCCGATATAGCTACCTCAAACTCTGGATGTACCTGTATGTCTTAAGGGCGGGAAGTGGTCAAAAGAAGAGGAAGACGGCCATTACTGACCTTTGTTCTGACAATGATGGTTGCCCGACATCTATGCTAATATGACGGCTTTAATACTTTCAGAGGCTCTGACATGGAACGTGTATGCAGATCAGACACTGACTTTGTACTCTACATGCATGTTAGTGATGAAGAAAGTATGAAGCCTGGAGATAGCCTGGCAATTACGGATCGTTCTCATCAGCCTACTTGCTAAAATGTGTGTGCACTGGTGTATGTTGTGTGGGGGCAGTACAATGTGTAGTTACAATGTATTACTTTTCTCTAACTTTATTGAAGTGTCACCAAATGGCATTCATTCAAGTCTATGTAGCGCAGTTGTTACATGCAATGTCTTGTGTAAAAACGCTGTCTGCATTTTTATGTACTGCAACCCACGTCAACACCAGTGGCGGGTCCTCTCCCCTCGCCACCCCCTATATGCAGTGGATAGATTCATGCATAGCATGAATCTATCCGCGGCCACCCCCTATTTATGTGTCCAGCCCCTTTCAGAGCACTGGGCGCATGAATTACAGTGGCCGGGTTTTTTTATTTTAAGCACCCAATTAGAGTCAGAGGCTCTAATAGGCTTCAAAATAGGGTGGGCTCTGGTCGCAGAGGCTGCATCCCGAGCCCACCCAGGTGTGTTGCAACAGGGAATGAATATTCGCTGTTGCAACACTGATCCTCCTCCCGGGCCAATCGGGAAGCAGGTATGAAATCCGTTTCCCGATTGGGCAAAACGTCAGGCGTACCTATTGGACGCCTAGCACTGGGAGCAACAGAGAGGAGACGCACCTCAGAAGCTGCTCCAGGAGAGGACACCTGAGCAGCTTTCCCCGGGTCCGCCATGCTGGAAGATGGCCGCATCATCACTGCCCTTGTAAGGACAGTGGGTGGTGGGGGCGTGTTAGTGCCGCGGGGGGTGGGGGTGGGGTGGCGGTGGCAGTCGTGCTAGTGCCGCTCCACTGGCGGCTGGGGGGGGCGTTGTTTGGTGCCGCCGCCCTAAAAAAACACCCCACCAGCTGCCACTGGTCAACACAGCATTAGGGTGGTAAGCAGGCACATAGAAAACAATGGTTCCACCCAGAACTCCTTGTTGAGATGGGTTGTGGTGCATTGCGTAGCGCTGAGCTTTACTGCCATCAAACTGGTATTTAGCCCAAGAAATAAAGGTAGATATCCTCCGTATACCGTAACCTCTAATCCAGGTTCTTTGTTATGTTCCGTGATTGCTGATGGTAAGAAGAGGACATTTCCTGGGCGTTGTTTGATTTGCCCAGTAGCTGTTAAAGTAGATTTTCAACTAAACCTTTGTATCTTAGATTTGGCCAGGTTCACACATATGCGATCTCAGACATCACATGTGATTTGCAACCCCCACTGCAGGTGCCGATCACATGCGATGTCTGTGCAATGTGAGTTCAGCCATACAGTTGTAAGGCTGAACTCGCATTAGATTTGCAGAAAAAAAAGTGCAAGGACTTTTTTTTTTTTTTCCCCCCCGCACTGAAATCGGATCGCATGGGTATTCTCATCTATGTGATCCGATTCCTGTGCGAGTTCACACTGCGATCTGTGAACCGATTTGGGGGTGTCGTTAACAATGTATAGACACCCGCAGCTGTTTGCAGAGGTGAGTGTGAACTGCCTGCGGGAGAGATGCGATGCTGGATTTGCGCTGGTTCCCGCATCGCACAAGTGTGAACCTAGGCTTAATGTTGGGTTCACACTAGTGTGAATTGGATGCGGATTTCGCCGCATCCAATTTGCACAGCAGAAGATTGTGACTGTCTCTCTATTGAGCCACTTCACGTATCTCTGCAGCGGCTCTGGTGTGATTTGCACAGGATC
>JBBDGP010003448.1:237500-265531 GCA_037952835.1 Lithobates septentrionalis | reverse complement strand
ACTCCATACTCTGCTTGACAACAGCAGCCAGGATTCTGCTGCGTGCACGACAAGCTGCATTTTTTTTTTTTCCTTCATATTTCCCCAATTCTGACACAAGTGGGTGACAAATACACCAAGTGATGCTAATAATCATCTGACAAAACTAGTGAGATACCCAAACGCAGCATCTATACCATAAGTAACGGCGTGCTGGTAGCCAGCCTCTGCTCGTTCCGAAGGAAAATCGGTCGCTGTATATACAGCACACCTCTGCACGCTGCAGCTAAAACGCTCCGGCACGCACAAAATTTGCTTTTTTTTTTTTTTCTCCCTAACCCCCCCACCATCAGAAACATGCACAAGGCTATAGGAACCCCTTCAAGGTGTTTTTTTTTTTTTTTTGCAGTGTACCTGGCAGCAGCAGGACACAAGTCCACTCCGCGCTAACGGCAATGGGAAGGGGCAGGCTGTGTGTGAGGCATGTGCTGGGCTGTCTGGCGCTGCAGTGGTTAATAAAATAAAGCATCAGTACTCTCCTCTCTCTGCCACATCCCACAAACACACATCTCATCATACAAGAGGGCGACATGTTCTGGGCTCTGTGCTGCATTCTCCCTGACCAGGGGTGCCAGGAGAAATAAAAAAAAAAAATGGCATCCTTTGTACTGTACTAAAAAATATCCTTTATAATTAGATTTTATGGAAATAAGGGGGTGATGGGAGAGGAACTTCACAATTTTAGGGCTGTGCAATGACTGCACAATTTTTTTATTTTATTTTTTCCCCTGCATAATGCTCTGCGATTGCACACTGATACTCTAAAGTGTTATCAATCAGTCTTTTGTAAGTGCCACAGATTCCCCGAGCAGCGAGCAGAAGGGCACAAATGTTCCCGTGCATGCCTCTGCAGACTCACCTCTAACATTTCCTCTGCTATGGCAACAGGCTCCCTATTGGCTGGCACAAATGCTACTTCCAGCCAATCCTCGCAGCCGCTCTGCGGTGATGCATGTTGCTAGGTTATATATGATGCAGTGAATGATTATGCCCAAACAAAGAGAGGAAGCCGAGCAGTTGAGGCACTCCAAAAATACCCCTCTTTTCAAAGCCACTGCTCCTTCCAGGAACATGCAGATATAAATAAACGCACTGCAGTTACCAATCCCGATCCGTAACCAATATCCAAACGAATCAGGATGGGCCCCCCCGGGAGCCGGCAGCCAAAATTTTCCACTGGCAATTTGCCACCTTAAACAGACATGTTAAAAAAGTGCTCTCAGATCAAATGTCCTTCCTCCTCCCCCCCCCACCCCCCAACCTCCTTAAAGCAGGATGGAGCACGTGGGACTGTCACTTGCTGCAAGACGCACTGCAACTACATCTATACCAGCAGTGCTCTCCTCTTTAACCAATTCACTGCCATGCCGGAGGAGGGGGGGGGGGGCTGGAGTCAGCAAAGTTGCACAACACAATCAAGGCAGTTTCCACCTAATAAAATGTACAGCAGGGCTCGCTCCTGTGGTTTTAGAAGAAGCGTCCCCCATCAATATACCCAAACTAAATATGCAGACTTGGCGTGTTTTCACTCCGACACAACTCTCCTTCATTTCTCTGCTTGCTGGCGACACAAAGCCCCCCCACCCAATAGAAAAAATAACTCAAAGCACAACACAGTCTGAGACATGGCTCTTTGAAAAAAAAAAAAAAAAAAAGATTTGCAAGACATTTACATGATCAGATGCAGTGGATCCCAGCCCAAAACTGCCGCTATACACAAGCAGATGGTACGCTACCCTGCTCCCCCTCCAATCTTCTATGCAGAAGGAGGTGACAGTTTGGAAGTGGTGGTCCGTCTGGTAAGGACACCAGACTTCTGACAATGGAGAGGGAAAAAAAGGCAGGAAGATTATATTTTTATATATATATATATATATATATATAATATATATATATATATATATATATATATATATATATAAATCCAATGGTTGCCACTACACACACTTCATAGATAAAATAGGCCCGGGTGTGTATGTGTATGTATATATATATATATATATATATATATATATATATTAATATATATATACACACACACACACACACACACACTAATATATATATATTAGTGTGTGTATATATATATGTCTATATTATTTTATATATATATATATATATATATATTATATATATATATATATATATATACACACACACATGTAAATTATATATATATATATACACACACACACACACACACACACACACATATAAATATATATATATACACACATAAATATATATATATATATATATATATATATATACACACACACACATAAATATATATATACACACATACATACATACACACACACACACACACACACAATATATCACACAAAATATTATATATATTACACACACATACAATGGTTACCACAGCACACACAAAAGGTATAAAATAAAAAAATAGGCCCTGGTGCGCAGCAAAGACTGTACATATAATAGTACATATAATCCAAAAGCGCAGCACTCGCGGGTCTTTTATTTATTTTGACATTTCGACCAGGCAGAAACTCGTCTTCCTCAGGACAGGATTTAATTTTTTACAAGGTCTTCACAATTTCAGAAACCTCAGCGTTCCTCACATCTCCCGCAAACTCTAAAAAAACGATTGCCGCTCTAGGCATACCTTTTTTTTTCCTTTCTATATGCAGTGGAAATAGCAATATTATAGGCGGATGCCATTATTTTACAGGATTTATAGAGTGACAGCAGCTTGTTACAACATAAAGGGAAACAAAACAGTTACAATACAAAAATTCAAGAAAAGGGGATTCAGAGGGCCAGATCATTGGCAAATGGCGATATCATGGTATCAGTACCTCGGTACTTCCTGCCACAGATATGTCTCCCATTTCATGGACAGGCTGCAGAATTTTCTGTTTAAAAGTTGTTTATCCAAGACAGGTGCACTTTAAAATAGCATGCATCATAAATCGCATTCCTGGCTTTCAAGCTAGTCAAAATTTATGATGTAATCCCCACTCCACAAAAAAAAAAAAAAAAAAAAAAAAAAAAAGTAGAAGAAGAGAAATGCATTGCTTTTGCATTTCTCTATAATTAAAGCTGAATTCTGGGAAAGTTTTCAATTTGAACCACCAATTCCTGTTCCATTGTACGTTGCAAACTTTTTTTTTCTTTTAACTTACAAGCAGGAAATAAAGAACATAAATGAGTAACTCCATTTTTGTTGAGGGGAAAAAAAAAAAATTCCCCTCTGGGTGTTCTATGTACATTGCAAGGATTTCATCAAACTTTGTTCCAACCCTTTGTTATTCTGAAGAAATAGCTGTTGATGTGTGTCCATGTCACACGGAGGAGTCGGCGGTAAAGCGCCGCTATTTTTAGCAGCGTTTTAGCATCGTTTTAGCGGCGCTTTTCGGCCGCATTTCACCCCCGCTAGCGGCCGAAAAAAGGGTTAAAAGCGCCCGCAAACCGCTGCTTTGCCTCAAAGATGCAGCTTGCAGGTTTTTTTTTTTAGCGTCCTGCCAGCGCACTGCTCCAGTGTAATAGCACTCGGGCCTTCACACTGGAGAGACAGGAGAGGCTCTTTACAGGCACTTTGCAGGCGCCATTTTTAGCGCTATAGCGCTTTAGTGTGAAAGTAGCCTTAGGGAGTGATTTTATAATTATCAGCTGCTGCACCTGCAGGGCTCTAAAGGAGGAAAGAGGCAGGGCCTGCATCCCTTTAGAATGCCCACAGTTAAAATGGATGCAGCCAGACTCAGTGGAGGGAGATTTCTGCTGCATATAAAATAATATACAAAGTGGTTGAAGGGAAGCTTCAGAATGGCAAAGATGTTTTTATTACAAATTATGTGAGCAGACTGCGGTTCCTCTTTAAGTAGCAGATGTATATGGGATTATATTTGAAGAATAAGGATATTGTTTAGTGTCACTTTAGGCTACTACTATATATTTGGCTTGTTGGAGAAAAATAGAAAAAAACCACATAGGAAACCCAATTAAACATACAAACTCCATGCAGATAAGAGTCATGGGGGGCGATGTGTTAACCCAGAGCTGCAAGACAAAAGCGCTAACCACTCGGCTACCAAACTGTTAAAATAATCTCAGGAATTCCACCTACCAAGAGTCTCTGTGGAATCTGATGCACTTCATTAGGGAATAAATACAGAACAACAAACATACAAGACAACTAAATCTAAAGTTTGAATACATAAATGTAGTCTGTTAATCTGAGCCCCTGTTCACATTGCCGCGACTTTAAAACCGACATCCCTGCGCGACTTCATCGCGGCTTACATACGACTTCTTTAACAGAAGACAATGCAAGTCGTGGTGAAGAAGTCACCAGTCAACCTTTTTTCTAAGTCGGAGTGACTTGAGTCGCACTGATTAGGACAGTTCCGTTGCCGTTATTGGGGCGCGTTAAGTGTCTGAAACACAAGACGGCCAGATAAGCCAACTGACGAGCCAGATTTGGATAGATTTATGGTGGTGGTGGTGGGGAGGGGGGGGGGGGGGTTGGGTAATTTAATATTTACACCCATAATAAAATCTAACTGGAGGTACAAGGTTGGATCAGTATGTGACAGTTCTTAGCAATTATTACTTTGCTAGAGAAAAACAGACTGTTATCATATCAATTCCCAAAGCAATATGTGCTTAAGAATGCCGGAAGACCAAGGAACATATTGGTGAAAGTGATATAATGGTGACACAGCTTATCCACATGCATCCCCCTGACCTATTTATTAAGCAGATAGCACACAGGATATGCAGGGAGACGACAGCCGAGCGAAAGTCCTGCAACATATCAACGCAGGTGTGAGGGCCAGGAGGAGATACTAACAATTATAGAACAGAGGGATGCAGAGCGCTGGGGTTAGACCACTTGGTGTAG
Source organism: Lithobates septentrionalis (assembly GCA_037952835.1). Taxonomy (NCBI): domain Eukaryota; kingdom Metazoa; phylum Chordata; class Amphibia; order Anura; family Ranidae; genus Lithobates; species Lithobates septentrionalis. Next base: position 260,616 of record JBBDGP010003448.1, on the reverse strand, counting down.
TTCTCGGTCCATTCTAGGTGAAGAGGGTGAAAGTAAAGTGCTCCCTTGACAATAACAGAAAAGACTCAAGATAAAAAAATAAAATAAAAATAAAGATGTCTGTTGGAGTGTGTCCAACCCTGGCAAAGCAGATATTAAAGTGGACGAGCGAGAAGAGAAAATGGGAGCTGCCATTTCCACACGTGATCCAGCTCTTCTGGGTAGGGGCGTGCATGCGCGTCACCGGCGGGTCGCTTCCACCATGTGTGAAGGCCAGCGGCAGGTACCCTGGACTCGATGCCTGCCAGCACCCACCGATCATCCAGCAGAGAGGCAGAAGGGTGATCTGTAAACAAGGCAGATCACTGTGCTGACAGGAGGGAAGGCATGGATTTTGTGTCTCTGCAATACAGGGACTAGGATCCATTTCTTCCCCTAGTGAAAGCACCTCCCACAGTACACAAACAATGGTCAGGATGTTAAAGCGGTTGTAAACCGCGGCACTTTTTTTTTTTCTTACCTCCAAGGCAAAGGCGTAATGTGCTAGTATGCATCGCATACTAGCATATTATGTGACACTTACCTGAAAACGAAACCTTTCAGCGATGCGATCGCTGGAGACAGCTTCCATCTTCACCCAGAGTTGCTTTCGGGTTTGCAGACTCCAGCTCTGACTGACCGGAGCCGCGATGACGTCACTCCCGTGCATGCACGCGGAAGCCGCCGGTCATGGCACAGGGCTCTGGAGGAACGGCATGGGTGGCCGTTCCTTCAGAGCGCATGCACCAGCGATGTCACTGGCTGCATGTACAGTAAGTATCTCCTAAATGGCACACATTTAGGAGATATTTACACTACCTATAGGGAAGCCTTATTAGATAGAGAGAGATAAATATAGATAGATAGAGAGAGATAAATATAGATAGATAGAGATAAATATAGATAGAGAGAGAGAGAGATAGAGAGCGAGAGAGAGAGAGAGAGAGAGAGATAGAGAGCGAGAGAGAGAGAGAGCGAGAGATAGAGAGCGAGAGCGAGAGAGCGAGAGCGAGAGAGCGAGCGATAGAGAGCGAGCGATAGAGAGCGAGCGATAGAGAGCGAGAGATAGAGAGCGAGAGATAGAGAGCGAGAGATAGAGAGCGAGAGATAGAGAGCGAGAGCTAGAGAGCGAGAGCGAGAGCTAGAGAGCGAGAGCGAGAGCTAGAGATAGAGAGCGAGAGCGAGAGATAGAGAGCGAGAGCGAGAGATAGAGAGCGAGAGCGAGAGATAGAGAGCGAGAGAGCGAGAGCGAGAGAGAGAGCTAGAGAGCGAGAGCTAGAGCGAGATAGAGAGCTAGAGAGCGAGATAGAGAGCGAGAGAGCGAGAGCGAGAGAGCGAGAGAGCGAGAGAGCTAGAGAGCGAGAGCGAGAGAGAGAGCTAGAGAGCGAGATAGAGAGCTAGAGAGCGAGATAGAGAGCTAGAGAGCGAGATAGAGAGCTAGAGAGCGAGATAGAGAGCTAGAGAGCGAGATAGAGAGCGAGATAGAGAGCTAGAGAGCGAGAGCTAGAGAGCGAGAGCTAGAGAGCGAGAGATAGAGAGCGAGAGATAGAGAGCGAGAGATAGAGAGCGAGAGATAGAGAGCGAGAGATAGAGAGATAGAGAGCGAGAGCTAGAGAGCGAGAGCTAGAGAGCGAGAGCGAGAGAGCGAGAGCTAGAGAGCGAGATAGAGAGCTAGAGAGCGAGATAGAGAGCTAGAGAGCGAGATAGAGAGCTAGAGAGCGAGAGCTAGAGAGCGAGAGCTAGAGAGCGAGAGCGAGAGAGCGAGAGCGAGAGAGCGAGAGATAGAGAGCGAGAGATAGAGAGCGAGAGAGCTAGAGAGCGAGAGCGAGATAGAGAGCTAGAGAGCGAGATAGAGAGCTAGAGAGCGAGATAGAGAGCTAGAGAGCGAGATAGAGAGCTAGAGAGGGAGATAGAGAGCGAGAGAGGGAGATAGAGAGCGAGAGCGAGAGATAGAGAGCGAGAGAGCGAGAGCGAGAGAGAGAGCTAGAGAGCGAGAGCTAGAGCGAGATAGAGAGCTAGAGAGCGAGATAGAGAGCGAGAGAGCGAGAGCGAGAGAGCGAGAGAGCGAGAGAGCTAGAGAGCGAGAGCGAGAGAGAGAGCTAGAGAGCGAGATAGAGAGCTAGAGAGCGAGATAGAGAGCTAGAGAGCGAGATAGAGAGCTAGAGAGCGAGATAGAGAGCGAGATAGAGAGCTAGAGAGCGAGAGCTAGAGAGCGAGAGCTAGAGAGCGAGAGATAGAGAGCGAGAGATAGAGAGCGAGAGATAGAGAGATAGAGAGCGAGAGCTAGAGAGCGAGAGAGCTAGAGAGCGAGAGCGAGATAGAGAGCTAGAGAGCGAGATAGAGAGCTAGAGAGCGAGATAGAGAGCTAGAGAGCGAGATAGAGAGCTAGAGAGGGAGATAGAGAGCTAGAGAGGGAGATAGAGAGCTAGAGAGCGAGATAGAGAGCTAGAGAGCGAGATAGAGAGCTAGAGAGCGAGAGCTAGAGAGCGAGAGCTAGAGAGCGAGAGCTAGAGAGCGAGAGATAGAGAGCGAGAGATAGAGAGCGAGAGAGCTAGAGAGCGAGAGCGAGATAGAGAGCTAGAGAGCGAGATAGAGAGCTAGAGAGCGAGATAGAGAGCGAGATAGAGAGCTAGAGAGCGAGAGATAGAGAGCGAGAGATAGAGAGCGAGAGATAGAGAGCGAGAGATAGAGAGCGAGAGATAGAGAGCGAGAGCTAGAGAGCGAGAGAGAGAGCTAGAGAGCGAGAGCTAGAGAGCGAGAGCTAGAGAGCGAGAGCTAGAGAGCGAGAGCGCGAGAGCGAGAGAGCGAGCTAGAGAGCGAGATAGAGAGCTAGAGAGCGAGATAGAGAGCTAGAGAGCGAGATAGAGAGCTAGAGAGCGAGATAGAGAGCTAGAGAGCTAGAGAGCGAGAGCTAGAGAGCGAGAGCTAGAGAGCGAGAGCGAGAGAGCGAGAGATAGAGAGCGAGAGATAGAGAGCGAGAGATAGAGAGCGAGAGATAGAGAGCGAGAGATAGAGAGCGAGAGATAGAGAGCGAGAGATAGAGAGCGAGAGATAGAGAGATAGAGAGCGAGAGCGAGAGCTAGAGAGCGAGAGCTAGAGAGCGAGAGCTAGAGAGCGAGATAGAGAGCTAGAGAGCGAGATAGAGAGCTAGAGAGCTAGAGAGCGAGATAGAGAGCTAGAGAGCGAGATAGAAGAGCTGAGAGAGCTAGAGAGCGAGAGCGAGAGATAGAGAGCGAGAGAGCGAGAGATAGAGAGCGAGAGATAGAGAGCGAGAGATAGAGAGCGAGAGATAGAGAGCGAGAGATAGAGAGCGAGAGATAGAGAGCGAGAGCGAGAGATAGAGAGGGAGCGAGAGATAGAGAGAGATAGGGAGAGCGAGAGAGATAGGGAGAGCGAGAGAGATAGGGAGAGCGAGAGAGATAGGGAGAGCGAGAGAGATAGGGAGAGCGAGAGAGATAGGGAGAGCGAGAGAGATAGGGAGAGCGCGAGAGATAGGGAGAGCGCGAGAGAGAGCGCGAGAGAGAGCGCGAGAGAGAGCGCGAGAGAGAGCGCGAGAGAGAGCGCGAGAGAGAGCGCGAGAGAGAGCGCGAGAGAGAGCGCGAGAGATAGAGAGAGAGCGCGAGAGATAGAGAGAGAGCGCGAGAGATAGAGAGAGAGAGCGAGAGATAGAGAGAGAGAGCGAGAGATAGAGAGAGAGAGCGAGAGATAGAGAGCGAGAGATATAGAGAGATATAGAGAGAGAGATATATCTATCTATCCATCTATATAAAATTTAAAGATGGAAGTTTACTTCCTCTAACACCTTCCCAGCCAGTGTCATTAGTACAGCGACACTGACAGCTTTTTTTTTTTTGTTTTTTTTTTAGCACTGGTCACTGTATTAGCGTTACTGGTCCCCAAAAAGTGCCAGTTCACGTTGGAAAGGTCCGCCACAATATTGCAGTCCCGCTATAAGTCGCTGATCACCGCCATTACTAGTAAAAAAATAAAAAAAAAAAATCCCATAGTTTGTAAACATAACTTTTGCACAAACCAATCAATATACGCTTATTGCGATTTTTTTTTTTTACCAAAAATATGTAGCAGAATACATACTGGCCTAAATAAGTCATTTGATTTTTTTTTCATATTTTTTTTTCTATTGGATGTGTTTCGTAGCAGAAAGTAAAAAAAATATTGTGGTACTCTGTATATTGTGTACATTCTCTGTATGGCCCCTCTTGTACAACACATCCTGTTATGAGGCGTTGCTGCTGTTATATCATGCACTGCTTTGTTGGATACTTTATTTGTATAAATAAAGAAATTGAAAAAAAAATAGCAATGGCACCTCTCACATTTCCTTGAAGGGGGACCTGTCATAACAGCTCAGACTTCTGGTTCACACAGGGGCCACTTGTCAGGCAACCTAGCCGCCTGACAAGTCGCCTCCCGTTCTGTACAATGGAACCGTTCTAATAGGAGCGACGCAAGTCACTCCGACTTAGAAAAAGGTTCCTGTACTACTTTGGGGGCGACTTGCATAGACTTCTATACAGAAGTCGTTTTGCAAGTCGCCGTGGAAGTCGTGTGCAGGTCGCCTTGGTGAGGCGACCTGCAAGTCGTGCCGCCCCTAGTGTGAACCGGGGCTTAGGGGTACTACTGTTTGAAAAAAAAAAAAAAAAAAGTTTACATTAGTAAGGGATATGCAAACTGTGGCCCTCCATCTGTTGCAGAACTACAAGTCCCATGAGGCATAGCAAGACTGACAGCCACAAGCATGACACCCAGAGGCAGAGGCATGATGGGACTTGAAGTTTTGCAACAGCTGGAGGGCCACAGTTTACAAATCCCTGGTTTATAGGGTCTGTACCAAGTGATGGCACCCATTTCCGCCAGCCTCCCGCTGTTCTGCATGAAAAGCCAGCCATTATGCAAATTCAAATCCATCCTGCATATAGCCAGGACTGAAGACTTGGTCAAACAAGGACCACTCTGGCATGTAGGAGGTGGAGGCTTTATTACTATATGTAGCAACCAAGCAAGTACAAATTGGTGGTCTCGCACTCATTGCTGAGTAAAGGATAATAGAAAAGTTGCAACAAAGTGGAAAGACTTCCACAAAAACTCTGCATTTGCCGGACTGTTGCTAGCCGGTGAACTTCGAGTCACTGACCTGGAACTTGCATGCAGTCAGAGAAGTTAATTACTAGTGTCTATTTTTAAATAAAGGCCCACAAGTAATGTAACCCCCTCTTCCTGCTTCTCCCTCCAACCTCCTTCACATTTTTTTTTTTTTTTTTTTTAATAAAGCTGTAAAAAAAAAAAAAAAAAAACACCTCTCTTACTGACCCAAGTCCCCTATATAGTGCCCCTCCTCACTGGCACCTCTTCCAGGAGTAGAGAGCCGCTATGCAGTCTGTGTTTACTCTTCACAGGCCACCTCATTGTGACATCACACTATGTAGTCTTTTGGAGTCTGAGAGAACCCCAGCCAATAGGAAGTGTCCGTGTCACCCAGATAGCAATGTGGTCATCTGGAGATGGATCTTCCCAATCAGCAAAGAGTAGACTCAGGACTTTCCTTAAAGTGGTTGTAAAGCCCCACATTTTTTTTTTTACCTTAATATATTCTATGCATTAAGGTAAAGACTTCCTTTGCTGTAGAATCCCCTCAGCCCCCCCCCCCCCCCTTATTGTTACCAGGGCCCGATTCAATCCAGCCACAAGCATGAAAGCAGCGGCTCATGTGTCCCTCCTCATTGGGCAAATTGGGCATTGGACAATGCTGTCAATAAAACGCTGCAAAGAGGGAGCTGGGGGCGGGGCCAAGTAGCCCAGTCTGTGTTAATAGACCCAGACAGGGTGGCCCCATGGAAAGCAGCTTTTTATGGGGTCACTTGCTGAAGAGAAGGGTCGTAGTGAGCTGGTGGGGACCCCAGAAAAGGAGAATCGGAGCTGCTCTGTGCAAGACCACTGTACAGAGAAGGCAAGTATAACATATTTACTGGTATTTGTATTTTTTAAAAAGCGAAGCATTATTATTACTTAAAGTAGTTGGGAGGGGACTTGATGCCCGAAGTTCATCCTTCAACCCAGGTTCACACTGACAGCGGGATTGAAATCGTGGAAGTTCCCGCATGTCAGACCAACTTCCGGGGTGATTCCAGAGTCATCTGTGTGGGTTCATGCACAGATGTCTATACAAAAAAAAAAATCGCACTCCGAAGTCGCAAATAGTAGAACAGAAAGTACTTTTGGGAAACGGTGCCGGAAATAGCCGCCAAATCACTCCAATGTGAACCTAGGCTAAAAAGGCATAGTTTACCTTTACCAAAAGGTGAAAAACAAGCAGTGCAGCTGTGACCAAAATGGAATAATGCCCTTGCTATAGGTGTCGGCCATTTACATACCTAATGAAGCCTGACTGGAAAACGCCCCAGGATGTTGCCAAGAGGCAGCAGGAGGAGAGGCAGGAGTGAGATCTCTCTCAGATTCAAACAACACAACCCCCTCCCCTCCCCCACCATTCCTTCTCTCCCCCTGATGAGGTCTGAACTCCCTGTTGTAGAACTTGCTCCTGTGATGGTGGAGGTGAACAGTAATAGCTGGGCCAGGGAGCTTTCCAGCCACGAGGTACATAAATGGCCTATACCTATAGCAAAGGCATTATTAAACTTTAGTCAAAGCTGCAGGTTTGTTTTTATCTACACCCCCCTTACCCGCATAGGCAGGTTTTTTTTTTTTTGGTAAAAGGTGAACTAACCCTTTAAAGTAGTTGTAAACCCCCAATGTGGAAGTTGTACCTATAAAAAGCCTTACCTAGAGGACGGTACAGTAAATATCTCCTAAATGTGCGCCATTTAGGAGATCATTACCTTGTAGTGCACTGATAAGTAATGTAATTGGTGCATGCGCTGTGAAGAAACAGCCCTCCATGCTGTTTCTTCACTAGCAAGTGCCGTGACTGGCGGCTTCCACGCGCATGCGCAAGAGTGACGTCACACCACTCCGGACAGTCACAGAGCCCCGGAAGGAAGAGGGGCGAAGATGGATGCCGCCTCCAGTGAGGACATTGTGGGCTTCGTGTGCAGGTAAGTGGCACATAATGTGCTAGTATGTGATGCATACTAGCACATTATGCTTTTACTTTGCAGGAAACTAAAAAAAGGAAGTAAAACCCATCAGGGTTGATTTTACTAAATTTGGAGAGTGCAAATCAGGCTCAGTTCTGCATAGAGACCAATCAGCTTCCAGGTTATTGCCAAAGCTTAAATTGAACAAGCTGGGGTTAGAAGCTGATTGGTTTCTACGCACAAATGAGCCAGATTTTACACTTCCCAGCTTTAGTATATAACACCCCCCCCCCCCCCCCCCCATGTATAACCAATTTCTGAATCATTAGGTCAGGGGGCTTCAAACTTTCTAAACAAGGAGCCAGTTTACGGTTGTTCAGACTTTAGGGGGGCCGGACTGTGGTCAGAGGGAGTAGAAAATGCTACGTTTTTAATGGGAGAAATAACACCCCATCATTGGTGTCAGTGGGAGGAATAGTGCCCCATCATTGGTGTCAGTGGGAGGAATAGTGCCCCAAGGGCCACAGTTTGGAGACCACTGCATTAGGTAATGAAACTATAATCAGGCCTGGATTTCGGACCTTTAAAAACATATTCCACAGTCTATTCTACATGTCTATTCTCATAGGTTTACTGTAGGATTCACGCAGTGGGTTCATATCGGCATTGACAATCACTTATTGAATGGTACGATGATGGTAACCAAGCTTCGTGCACACTGGACGTTTTCGGACGTTTTTTGCAGCTGCTTTTTTTGGCTTCAGACATTTTTTTCTAGTTAAAGCGGAGCTCTGCCTAATTTTTTTTTTTTTTTTAAAAGTCAGCAGCTACAAATACTGCAGCTGCTGACTTTTAAAACGTGGACACTTACCTGTCCAGGGCGCCCGCGATGTCGGCACCCGTGGCCGAACCGTCTCTCGGTCCTCGGGGTGCTGCCGCCTCCATCTTCGGTAAGGGAATCAGGAAGTGAAGGCTTGCGGCTTCACTTCCCGGTTCCTTACTACACATGCGCGAGTCGCGCAGCGCAATACGGATGGGTCCCTGCTGTCTCTGGGACCCGTGTGTTTCCCAGCAGACAGCGGGGAGGGAACAGGAAGTGGTATAAATAACCACAGGTTCTGCGGCTATCTATGCTGGAAGTGGGTACAGGTACCTGTAATATACAGGTATCTGCACCCCCCACCCCCCTGAAAGGTGCCAACTGTGTCACCGGAGGGGGGGGGGAATCTGATGAGTGGAAGTTCCACTTTTGGGTGGAACTCCACTTTAATAAACTCTCCAGCATGTTATCCTATGTGTCCATGCACACATAGGCTGTTATCCACCGTTTTTAATTGGGGCGTTTTTTGGCTAGAAAAAAACCCCAAAACTAGTGGGTTCTAAGAGGATTTTTCAGCTGCTTTCACGTCACAAAAACGCTCAAAAAGGCGTCTCACAGGGTTTTTGATCCACTGGAAAAAAAAAGAAAAACACTAAAAACTCTACTGCAAAAAAAATTGAAAAAACTCACTGCAAAGCTACTGGCGTTTTTAGAACGTTATTATAAACGTCCGGAGTGTACGAGGCCTCACTCATACCTGCTGGGCTCATTTTTCCTCCTGTCACCTGAAGCCTACGCAGTCTAAGGCCACATGGTCTCTATCTGACAGTGTTCAGTGCTGTGCCATAATGCAGGAAATCTGTTGTACTGCATTGGACACAAATCTTTTAGATTTGTGGTTTGCGATAAGAGGATCAAGGAAAGCAAAACTAGGACGCTGAGGATATGTATGTAATAGGAAAGTCTGGCTATTCTGATGGTCATGTATATACTATAATTATGTATGAAAGCAGTGCCATTAAAACTTTAAGGCCTGGATAACGCTGGCGTGATTTGTCAAGCGATTTGACAGTTCAAAATTTCGTTGCGGTTCCTGCACTACGTTTTTGGGATTTCATTGCAACTTGCATAGACATCTGTTGAAGTTTCGAAGCCGCAATGAAGTACCGCGATCTCTAAGCAGCACTGGTGTGAACCAGGGCCAACAAACTGATCAGGTTATTTACATTATGCTGCTCTTTTTCCACTTATACCCCCCAAAAAACATCAGAGACTATAGTTCCTCTTCCTGTAAGCCGGTACCGCTCCATGCTGTCCGGGATGTCTGGCAGAAGATGCGCGCGCACACAGACACACGCACACAGACACACGCACACGCACGCGCACACACACACGCGCACGCACGCACACACACGCACACACACACACGCACGCACGCACCACACCACAGCACACGCACACACGCACGCACACGCACACACGCACGCACACGCACACACGCACGCACACGCACACACGCACGCACACGCACACGCACACGACACACACACACACACGCTGCCTGACACTTTCAAAAGTTAGCCTTATTCCCTAAGGAATGCCATTTGTTTATCTGGTGTTTATTTTGGATCGGTATGCAGTGAATTTCCCTCTATATAGTCTTATACTCTGCAAGTTAAGAAAAATACTAAAGCAAGATTGATATGGGTCTCTCTACTGTTGACTGAATTGTCTACTAAACTTTCAGGTAAATGTCCAACTGACTCCGAGTACAATGAGACAATGAGTATATAAAGCTCCATATTATACAGTGATTGATACATTTTGCTAAGACCCCTTTCACGCTGGGGCGCTTTGCAGGCACAAAGCGCCCTGAAAGAGCAGCTCCTGTCTCTCCAATGTGAAAGCCCCGAGGGCTTTCACACTGGAGCGGTGCGCTGGCAGGATGCTAAAAATGTCCTGCTAGCAGCATCTTTGGAACGGTGAAGGAGCGGTGTATACATCGCTCCTTCACCTCTCCTGCCCATTGAAATCAATGGGGCAGCGCGGCTATACGGCCGGCACAGCGCTGCTACAGCAGCGCTTTGTGGTGGTTTCAACTCTTTCTCGGCCGCTAGCGGGGAGGGGGGGTAGAAGCACCCCCGCTAGCGGCCAAATAGCGCCGCGAAATAGACGTAAAGTGCCGCTAAAAAATAGTAGCGCTTTATCGCCGATGCACAAACCGCCCCAGTGTGAAAGGGACGGAAGTAAACCCCTGATGGTGTCAATAAGATGGAGCATAGAAGACGTCATACCAGAACCATATTCATACTACAAGTAGACCCCAATATGCTATAATAAAAGCAGATAACCGATATATTCAGAAGTTAGTAGTATCAAACAAGTTTATCACAGGCAGAAGTCTAGAATTAATTTTCTCTAAACATAATGTACCTGAACACACAGTATGTGCCTTAAAATGAACCGCCGGTTAGTCTAACTTTTGGTATTCTAGGTGCTGTTGCAGAGGACCAGACTGTAGCCAGTAGGGACAATCTTAATGAACAAGGGTGGCTGTTGGGGGGGGGGGGGGGGGGGGTGCTTAGTCCCGACTTGTTAAAAAATATATGACCCTTTCACATTAGCAGACCAATCGTACCCGCCTGTCCCTTTTTTCAGGCAGGCCAGATCCTTAATTCCCTCTATGGAGCGGCAAGTGTAATGGACATGTGTCCGACACCCGCCTACATCCGATCCCTTCCTATCCACTAAAAACAGACGGATGGGGATCCATTCTACATCTGTCTGGCGGATCGCATGGAAGTTGGGCGTAAACTAACAGGCGGGCGATAGCCCCTACCTCCAAGTTCACTACTTCCCTAGAACCCTCTAAAACAACAGTCGCCAACCTTTCAGACCTCATGGACCACCTAGCTCACAATTTTGAATTCCGCAGACCACTAACATTAATTTTACATGTCTTATACACACACACAATGCCCGGGCTCTCTGTATTTGTATCCCTGTATTTGCATGTGCCGACATCAGCGGCACATATGCACTGAAGCAACGGCACGTACGTGCCGTTGCTTCAGTTAGACTGACTGTGTTGTTACTGGAGGCATCTGTGCGCATGCGTGAGAGTGACGTCATCACGGCTCCGGCCAATCACAGCGCCGGAGCCTGCAATACCCGGAAGTAACTCCGGGAGCGATGTCGGCCGCCGAAGTGGGGTACGAGGACGGCTGCAGGGGCTTCGATCTCAGGTAAGTAATTCATAATGAGCTAGTATGCCATGCTAGCTCATTATGCCTTTGTCTTGCAGGTTTTATTTATTTATTTTTTCTAGGGTTTACAACCACTTTAGACACGCAATACTCCAGCTCTCTGACCCCCCCCCCCCCCCCCCCATCACACCGCTGCCTTACACAGACTCATCATTTATTTAGCCATGTGCTCAACCTCCATATCCCAGTCTGATCGGCACTGCCATTGGAAGTCCCTCACTCTCTGCACTACTCCCGTCACCTCCCTCTGAGTTCACAGGAGCCGGAACTACAGAGTACTGACTGTCAGCTCACATTGAGAACACCACTAGAATCAACATTGGGCGGCATGCATCCCCCAACAATGTTGATCTGCGGCAGAACCCCTGGCGGGAATCACCAGAATTTTCTCATGGACCATCAGTGGTCCACAGACCACTGGTTGGTGACCGCTGTTTTAAAAGACTAATCTTCCCATCCTTCCACAACCTGCCCCTTTGCACAATGTATGAGTTGCTTTCATACTGTAATTAACAGTAAATTGTCTGGATGATTCGCATTGTAAGTTACCATTAGTGTTATTTAATAAACAAAGGATCCCACACTATGAACTTTGTTTTTTTTTGTTTTTTTGTGATATCCATTGTAAACATTGCTCAAAACAAGGGGGGTTATTTACTGAAGGCAAATCCACTTTACTTGGAAGTGCAGTCGCTGTAGATCTGAGGGGGACATGCAAGGAAAATAAAAAAACAGCATTTTAGCTTGCACATGATTGGATGATAAAATCAGCAGAGCTTCCCCTCATTTCAGATCTACCCCTTGGATTTACAGCGACTGCACTTCCAAGTGCACTTGTAGTGCAAAGTGGATTTGCCTTTTGTAAATAAGCCCCAAGGTATACTAATATTATTTCCATTCAATAAAAACTTTATTTTGACAAAAAAAAAAACAAAAAAAAACACAAACTTCCTCATGAAACATTTTACTTCATATTTGTATTACTACTGCAAAGAAAACAGATCATACAAATGAAAGTTAACAGCTGTTTTGTATTGGCATTTTTATATATTTTTTTTTTTTGGCTAAGCCAGTACTAAGGACCACAATGACATGAACAGCAACCAATAAGAAATCTATATAGGTCACCACAGATTGCTGACTGGTCACTATAGGTCAGTGGTCCTCAGCCTCGGTCCTCAGCCTCGGTCCTCAAGTACCCCCAACAGGCCATGTTTTCGGAATTTCTCTTAGATAAAATAGCTGACCAAAACACCAAGCCATTGACTCTGAAAGCGCCTGTGTAAGATAAAGGAAAACCTGAAAACATGGCCTGTCGGGGGTACTTGAGGACTGAGGTTGAGAACCACTGCCATAGGTGACTGCTTTCTGCATAAAGTTGCAAATCCGGCCTATTGATAAACAGTGCAAATTTTGGAAAGTAAACACTAAAAGCCTAAAACAGTGACACTTGTGAGCCACAAAATCATAAAACATGCTTGCTCGGCACCTGAAATGTAACACGGGGTTAAAGACGTCAGAGGAGTCAGGAAAGATGCTGCACAAATATTTACCCGATAAATAATTTATTGATGCCCAGAGACTTGGTGCCGTTACAAAACAAAAAAAATAAACCAGGTAAACCGGTGAGGACTAGAAGGCAGTGCGTCGTGCAATACAGCGGGCAGATTGCAGCAAGGCCTCCTCTGCAGATGAGAAGAGCTTCAAGTCACAGCAATGAATGGAAACTGCACCAGAATATTGCTTTGTGATCTCCAGAACATCAAACACCCCCCGACACCACCAGGACAGACCGTCTGCGTGTCCCCTCCCCCCCCCCCCCTCTCTATTATTAGGACAGGACACATCACCTGCACACAAATAATTAACCCCATTTCTGCCACAACAAGTATCCCTCTCCTTAACATTAACCCAAAAGTATTCCAGTAACAGGACAATCTCCATGTACCGTCCTTTACCAACACTGCCCGGATTACCCAACTTCACATCTCCACCTAATAAAAAACCATCATAGAGACACCACCTACCCAGTAATCAAAAACACACCTACCAAAAAACAAGTCCCATCCATACTATTAAACCTGCATGCTGGAGCCCCCCAAACACGTCCCCAAAACACGTCCCCTACCGAAGAGATCTCCAAACTACGACCCTCCAGCTGTCCCGGAACTACACCTCCCATGAGGCATTGTAAAACTCTGACATCCACAGACATGACTAGGGGCATGATGGGAATTGTAGTTCCTGAACATCTGGAGGGCCGTAGTTTGGAGACTTCCTGAACTCTAAAGTACACGGGAGGAGCTCCAACATTGAAGACATCCCAAATTAATAACAAATGCAACTTGTTGTCACAAGCTGGACACCTAAAAAGATGGAATTACCTAAAAAAAAAAAAAACAACAATCTTCTCCCGCTCACCTAACATTAGCAAGATAAACGAGTCCCCAGATAAACCTCTACAGGTATTATGACTATTACAGCAACTACAGGGAACCTAAAAACCCTCCGCCTGCTGGCCACACTGCAAGGGTTAACTGTTTGTTTATGTGATTTCAAATGAGTTTAACTTACCTGATCCCCCATGCTCCAGCGTTGCACTGTTCTTCAGCATCTTCACATCCAACGCAGGGCTGTGGTCCCTGCATCGGTCTTGATGATGCCAGAGGATCCTTAGACCAATGGAGCGCAGGGGAGAAGAGGCAGCGGGGGACCAGTCTGGCAGCAGGGGACCAGTCTAGCAGCACAGAGGAGCCTGCGGGAGCAGAGGATCAGGTAAGTAAGGCTGAACACACCCCAGGAAATAAATGGGTACCCTCATAAGCTGAGCATCGCCCAGGATATGGGTACCCTCATAAGCTGAGCGCCCCCCCCCAGAAATGGGAACCCCCAAAAGCCGAACACCCCCCAGGAAATGGGTACCCTCATAACCCGATCACACCCCGGAAACTGGGTACCCTCATAACCCGATCACACCCCGGGAAATGGGTACCCTCATAACCCCAATCACACCCTGGGAAATGGGTACCCTCATAACCCCAATCACACCCTGGGAAATGGGTACCCTCATAACCCGATCACACCCCAGGAACTGGATACCCTCATAACCCAATCACACCCCAGGAACTGGATACCCTCATAACCCAATCACACCCCAGGAAATGGGTACCCTCATAACCCAATCACACCCCAGGAAATGGGTACCCTCATAACCCAATCACACCCCGGAAACTGGGTACCCTCATAACACGATCATACCCCGGGAACTGGGTACCCCCAGAAGCTGAGCACACCCCAGGAAATGGGACCCCTCATAAGCTGAGCACACCCCAGGAAATGGGAACCCCCAGAAGCTGAGCACACCCCAGGAAATGGGAACCCCCAGAAGCTAAGCACACCCCAGGAAATGGGAACCCCCAGAAGCTAAGCACACCCCAGGAAATGGGAACCCCCAGAAGCTAAGCACACCCCAGGAAATGGGACCCCCAGAAGCTGAGCACACACCAGGAAATGGGAACCCCCAGAAGCTGAGCACACCCCAAGAAATGGGAACCCTCAAAAGGTTGAGCACACCCCACTCATCTCATCATCATCAAGCTGGTGAAGCAAACAGCAAGAATGGAAAAAACTGAAAAGAAATTCCCTAGGAAGCCCCATTTCCTTTTATTACATTTACCACCCCCACACATGCAGACTAGGGCTGCCACTGTCATGGACATTCTGCTGTCCATTCAGACACTATAATACTACTGGGAGAAATGCTCACCCTTCCTGCCTAATAAAATTTACAGGATGTAAGGTCTGAAATATACCAATCACTCTATCACTGGCAGGATGGAAAACAAACACTCTACGAAAAGGAACTACTAATCCCAGTACATCCATTCAGTGGTATAACATCCCATTTAAATTACTGGCTCCATTTACACCATCACAGATAAGGGGGGGGGGGGGCAGAACATCTGCCTAACCTGCCGCCCTCCCAGCTCCCAGGAACTGCAGGAACCAGCATGCCTTGACACTGCCGATTCCCCTGTCACTGTAGACGAATACCCCCCATCCATTACCACTATGAAAGTGGAAGAACCTGGGAGCCCATAGATACAGACCACCATGCTAATCCTGTCACTGGCAGATGATGGAACCCCTATTAGGACCCTGTTGGTGTCCTATTAGCCCCAGCATGCCTTGTCACTACAAACAAATACTCTTCCTCCATTACCAATATGACAGAGGCAGAGTACAGGAGTCCATAGATACAGGCCAACCCATTCATGACAAGCAGGATGAGAGAAACCCAATCAGATCCGGACAATCTGCTGCCAGAGGTACCACATATTCCAGCATGCCTTCTCACTACAAACCATTACCATCCATTCATCTATTACTAGGAACACAATGGCAGATTATGGAAGGCCATAGATACAGGCCATCCTATTCACCCAATTAGTGGTAGGATGAGGGAAACCTGATTAGAACCGGACAATCTGCTGACAAAGGCACCACATATCCCAACATTCCCCATCACTACAGACTGATACCATTCATTACTGGGATGACAGTGGCGGCACCACATATCCCAACATATCCCATCACTAGAGACCGATACCATTCATTACTGGTATGACAGTGGTGGCACCACATATCCCAACATGTCCCATCACTACAGACCCATACCATTCATTACTGGTATGACAATGGCAGAATATGGAAGCCTGTCCATACCATTCATCAACCTCTCTTGACAGATGATGGGACCCCTCTTATGACTGTACAACCCCCTGCCCCTTCATCTGTCGAGTTACTACAAGCTCCAGCATGCCTTTTCACTAAAGACCAATCACCTTCCTCCGTTACTGGTACGGCAATAGGAGAATATAGTAACTCCATAGATACAAGCAACCCCTATTCATTATATTATTGGCAGGATGAGGGAAGCCCTGCCAGAACCAGGCAATCTGCTGCCAGAGTCACCACAAATCACAGCATGCCCTGTCACAATAGATCAACACCATCCATCAATTACACAGGCAGAATCCCTGAGTCCATAGATACAGGCCATCCCGTTTATCATATCGCTGGTAAAATTGGAGAAACCTGATTCCAGCCACACCACACATCCCAGCATGTCACCAATTACCAACACCCTCTGTCTATTGTTACTATACAGATACTGTACAATACAAGACCCTCTGGGTACAGGCCATTGCATTCATTTTACTACCAGCGTGATGGAAGATACCATAAAGCTGCAGCCACTTCAGCCGATGAACTACAAGTCCCAGCATGAGCTGTCACTACTCACCAATTATTACTATAAAGGTAGCAGTGTAAAGGACCCCATGGAGACCGACTATTTATGAATTCTATTGCCAGCAGGATGGGCGATTGTTACATAGGGCCATACAAACTGCTTTTAGGACAGAACTACAAGTCTCAGCATATGCTGTGACTAATACTGACCAATTACTACTCTATAGGTGGCAGAGTATAAGACAAGACACCCCATGGATACAATCCATCTCATTCAGTCTATTGCCAGCATTAAGGGCAATGCCATCATAGGGCCATACAAAGTGCTGTCACCTCAGTGGCTATACAACTACAATTCCCAGTAAGCCCCATCACTGCTGACCCATTATTATCATACAGGTTGTATAAAGTCCTGTGGATACAGGTGATACCATTCATTCCTATGCCAACATGATGAGAGGTCCCCTATTAAAAGTATACAAGCTGCTCCTGAAGAACTACAAGTCTCAGCATGATCTGTCACTAATCATTATAGGAGGTGGCTGTGTATAAAACCCAATGAACACAAACCATCTCACTCATTCCATTGACCGCATGATGGGAGATTCCTTTATAGAGTAATACAAGAGACCCCAGAGATACAGACCCCTTCATTCATTCATTCTATCTCCAGCATGATGAGAGGTTCCCCTATTAGGAGTATACAAGCTTCTCCTGAAGAACTACAAGTCTCAGCATGATAGGAGGTGCCCGTGTATAAAACCCAATGAACACAAACATCTCACTCATTCCATTGACCGCATGATGAGAGATCCTGTATATAGCAATACAAGAGACAGGCCACTACATTCATTCTATCTCCAGCATGATGGGAGATCCCCCAATAGGCTTATAAAAGCTCAATATGATAAAGAACTACAAGTCCCAGCATGTTCTCTCACTACTCACCAATTACTTTTAATCGAGGCGGCAGAGTAAGAGACTTTTTGGGTACGGCTCACCTCATTTACTCTACTACCAGCATGATGGAAGATCCTCTAATAAGGAAGTACATAGGGCTGCTCCAGAAGAACTATGAGTGCCAGCATGCCCTGTCATTACTCACCAATTATTATACAGGTGGCAAGGTATAAGACCCCATATCTAAAGGCCAACTCATTCATTCTACCCCCCATCATAAGACTGTACGAGCCACTAATGAACTACAAGTGCCAGCATGTCCCGTCACTACTTGCAAATTATTATTAACTAAAGAACTACAAGTGCCAGCATGTCCCGTCACTACTTGCAAATTATTATTATTATACAGAGGGCAGAGAGAGACTGCTTAGATAAAAACCATCTTATTCAGTCTACTATCAGAATGATGGAGAATTCTTCAATAGGACTGAACAAGCTGCTGCTCCTCCAGCTGTTGAAGAACTACAATTCCCATCATGTCCTGTCACTACTCACCAATGATATTATAGAGGTGATGGATATAATATGTCCGCATCAATATAGACCATCCCATTCAGTCTTTTGTCAGAATGATGGAAGATCCGTTCTTAAAAGAACTACAATTCTCAGCATGCCCTACTCAACCACGCCTTCATCCCATTATTACTGTATAAACAGATGGCTTTAAGACCCCCATGGGTGCCATCTCATTTATTTTACAACTAGCCTGATGGTAGGCCCCTTCATGGAGCCATAAAACCCAAGGAAGAACTACAACTCCCAGCATGCCCTATTACCAATAATAAAGACAGGCGGCAGAGTACAAGACCCCATGGAAACAGTCCATTGTATTCATTCTATCAATGTGATGGTAGATCCCTTCACAGGGCTATACAACTCATGGAAGAACTACAATTCTCAGCATGCCCTGTCACTACTCACCCACACCTTCGCCCCATTATTACTATATAAACAGATGGGTAGAAGACCCCATGGGTACAGTCCATCTGATTTATTCCAATTCTAGCCTGATGGTAGGCCCCTTCATGGAGCTATACAACCAAAGAAAGGACTACAACTCCCAGCATGCCCTTTCACAGCTCACCAATTATTACATATGTGGAAAAGTAGAAGAGCCCCAATAATACAGGCCATATTATTCATTCTATTGCCAGCATGATGGGAGATGCCTGCACAGGGCTATACACCCCACATGGAAGAACTACAATTCCCAGCATGCTCTGTCACTACTCAACCCTTATTACGATACAGGTGACAGAGCAACAGAACCCACAGATACAGGCCATCTCATTCATTCTGCTTCCAACATGATAGGATATCCTTTCATAAGACTGTATAGAGCTGCTGTTCCTCCAACCACTTAAAAACTACAAGTCCCAGCATGCCCTGTCACTAATCACTAACACCCTCCGTCCACTATTACTATAAAAATCGATGACTAGAAGACTCCAGTGAGTACAGGTCATTCTACTACCAGCATGATGGGAGATCCCTTCACAGAGCAATACAAGCTGTTTAGGAACTACAATTCCCAGCATGCTCCATCACTACTCAACATTACTATACAGGTGACAGAGTAAGAGACCCCATGGATAGAGGCCATCTCATTCATTCTAATACCACCATGATGGGAAATCCCTTCATAAGACTGTACAGGCTGTCGTTCTGCCAGCCTCTGAAGAACTACAAGTTCCAGCATGCCTTGTCACTGCTCACCAATGATTATAGAGATGGCAGAGTATAAGACCCCATACATACAGGTCATCCTATTTATTCTACTACCAGCATAATGGAAGATCCCCCCCCCCCCCCATATTGGTAAACACGCTCCTCCAGCTGATGAAGAACTACAACTCCCAGCATGCCCAGTTGCACTTGACCAATGACGTGGCATTGAATAAGACCCCATGGATACAGGTCATCTCATTCAGTTTATAGCTAGCATTATGGGCGATGCCTTCATAGAGCCATACAAAGTGCTGTCACTTCAGTGGCTATAAAACTACAATTCCCAGCATGCGCGGTCACTGCTGACCAATTATTAGCATACAGATTGTATAAGGTCCTGTGGATACAGGTCATACCGTTCATTCTATTGCCAGCATGAAAGGTCCTTTATCAGGAGTATACAAGCTGCTCCTGAAGAACTACAAGTCCCAGCATGCCCTATCACTACTCATCGATCATTATACAATCATAGCACAAGACCTCAAAGATAAAGACCACCTTATTCATTCAACTGCCTGCATAATAGAAGATCCCCCAAAGGGTTAAAAAATACTCATCCAGCTGATGAACAACTCCTCCCAGCATGTCCAGTCACTACTGACCAATGAGGTGGCAGAATATAAGACCACATGGAGATCCCATTATACAAGTCCCAGCATGATCTGTCACTGACTGTCCAATGATTACAAAGGTTACTGTGTATAAAACGCTATAGATATAGGAAGCATCATTCATTCCACTCCCAGCTTGATGGAAGATCCCCCCATCCATAGGGTTATATATGCTCTGCCAGCTGATGAACTACAACACCCAGCATGCCCTATTCTTACTAACCAACCAGGTGGCAGAGTATAAGCCAATAGATACAGGCCATCCCATTCATTCCACTACCAGCATGATGGAAGAGCCCCCCTCCATAAGGTTATACATGCTCCGCTGGCTGATGAACTACAACTCCCAGCATGCCCTGTCCCTACTGACCAATCAGGTGGCAGAGTATAAGACCCCATGGATAAAGGCCATCCCATTCATTCTACTACCAGCATGATGGAAGATCTCTCCATAGAGATTTATATATTCCAGATGATGAAGAACTACAACTCCCAGCATGCCTTGTCACTGTCCACCAGAGTGCACACAGTCTGTCCCATTCATTCTATCACCAGCATGATGGAGGATCCACCTATAGGGTTATATATGCCCTGCATGGTGATGAACCACAACTCCCAGTATGCCCTATTCTTACTGACCAATCAGGTGGCAGAGTATAGGACCCCATGGATACAGGCCATCCCATTCATTCTACTACTGGCATGATGGGAGATCCCTCCATAAAGATACCCCAGGCAGAGTGTATACAGCATTCCCATTCATTATACTACCAGCATAGGAGATACACCCTTAGGGTTATATATGCTCCCCTGGCTGATGAACTAATACTCCCAGCATGCCCTGTTCTTACTGACCAATCAGGTGGCAGAGTATAAGACCCCATATACAGGCCATCCCATTCATTATACTACCAGCAGGTTGTAAAATCCCTCCATAGAGATATACAGTATCTCACAAAAGTAAGTACACCCCTCACATTTTTGTAAATCTTTTCTTCTATCTTTTCATGTGACAACACTGAAGAAATGACACTTTGCTACAATGTAAAGTAGTGAGTGTACAGCTTGTATAACAGTGTAAATTTGCTGTCCCCTCAAAATAACTCAACACACAGCCATTAATGTCTATACCACTGGCAACAAAAGTGAGTACACCCCTAAGTAAAAATGTCCAAATTGGGCCCAATTTGCCATTTTCCCTCCCCGGTGTCATGTGACTCGTTAGTGTTACAAGGTCTCAGGTGTGAATGGGGAGCAGGTGTGTTAAATTTGGTGTTATCGCTCTCACTCTCTCATACTGGTCACTGGAAGTTTAACATTACACCTCATGGCAAAGAACTCTCTGAGGATCTGAAAAAAAGAATTGTTGCTCTACATAAAGATGGCCTAGGCTATAAGAAGATTGCCAAGACCCTGAAACTGAGCTGCAGCACGGCGGCCAAGACCATACAGCGGTATAACAGGACAGGTTCCACTCAGAACAGGCCTCGCCATGGCCGACCAAAGAAGTTGAGGTCACGTGCTCAGCGTCATATCCAGAGGTTGTCTTTGGGAAATAGACGTATGAGTGCTGCCAGCATTGCTGCAGAGGTTGTAGGGGTGGGGGTCAGCCTGTCAGTGCTCAGACCATACGCCGCACACTGCATCAAATTGGTCTGCATGGCTATCGTCCCAGAAGGAAGCCTCTTCTAAAGATGATGCACAAAAAAGCCTGCAAACAGTTTGCTGAAGACAAGCAGACTAAGGACATGGATTACTGGAACCATGTCATGTGGTCTGATGAGACCAAGATAAACGTATTTGGTTCAGATGGTGACAAGCGTGTGTGGCGGCAACCAGGTGAGGAGTACAAAGACAAGTGTGTCTTGCCTACAGTCAAGCATGGTGGTGGGAGTGTCATGGTCTGGGGCTGCTTGAGTGCTGCCGGAACTGGGGAGCTACAGATCATTGAGGGGACCATGAATGCCAACATGTACTGTGACATACTGAAGCGGAGCATGATCCCCTCCCTTCGGAGACTGGACCGCAGGGCAGTATTCCAACATGATAACGACCCCAAACACACCTCCAAGACGACCACTGCCTTACTAAAGAAGCTGAGGGTAAAGGTGATGGACTGGCCAAGCATGTCTCCAGACCTGAACCCTATTGATCATCTGTGGGACATCCTTAAAGGGAAGGTGGAGGAGCGCAAGGTCTCCAACATCCACCAGCTCCGTGATGTCGTCATGGAGGAGGGGAAGAGGACTCCAGTGGCAACCTGTGAAGCTCTGGTGACCTCCATGCCCAAGAGGGTTAAGGCAGTGCTGGAAAATAATGGTGGCCACACAAAATATTGACACTGTGGGCCCAATTTGGACATTTTCACTTAGGGGTGTACTGACTTTTGTTGCCAGCGGTTTAGACATTAATGGCTGTGTGTTGAGTTATTTTGAGGGGACAGCAAATTTACACTGTTATACAAGCTGTACACTCACTACTTTACATTGTAGCAAAGTGTCATTTCTTCAGTGTTGTCACATAAAAAGAAAAATATATTTACTTTTGTGAGATGCTGTATATATACTCCAGATGACGATGAACTAAAACTCCCTGCATGCCTTGCCACTGCCCTCCAATCAGAGTGTACACAGTCCATCCCATTCATTCTACCAGCACGATGGAAGATCCCCCATAGGGTTAAATATGCTCCGCCGGCTGAAGAACTACAAGTCCCAGCATGCCCTGTCACCAGTCAACCAGAGTGTACACAGTCCATCCCATTCATTATTTCACCAGCATGATGGAAGATCCCTTCATAAAGATATATACACACACACACACACACTACAGCTGATAAGGAACTACAACTCCCACCATGCCCTGTCACCATCCAACCAGAGTGTACACAGTCTGTCCCAGACCTTCCATCACCAGCACGATGGAACATCCACCTATAGAGTTATACATAATCCGCTGGCTGATGAAGAACTACAACTCCCAGCATGCCTGGTCACTGTCCCCCATTTAGAGAGTGTACACAGGCTCATTCATTCTACTGCCAGTATGAAATCCCTCCATAGAGATATATACTATATACCCCAGCTGATGGAGAACTACAACTCCCAGCATGCCATGTCACCGGCCAACCAGAGTGTACTCTGTCCCTCATTCATTCTACTACCAGCACGATGGAAGATCCCCCATAGGGTTATATATGCTCCGCCGGCTGAAGAACTACAAGTCCCAGCATGCCCTGCCACCAGCCAACCAGAATGTGCACAGTGCATCCCATTCATTCTTTCACCAGCATGACAGAAGATCCCTTCATAATATGTATACATATATATACACACACACACACTACAGCTGATAAGGAACTACACCTCCCAGCACACCCCGTCACCATCCAGAGTGTACACAGTC